>OU426983.1:117034553-117634553 GCA_911387785.2 Aelia acuminata | reverse complement strand
TGTAGCATTGTCCGATTAGCCTTAGTAGCATAAATGGGCGTTAAATAAATAAACAAACAAATAAACAATAACACATTTTACCTATATGAAAAATAAAATTGAGGTAAGCACTCTTTGGCCCGAGACGGGAGTTAATACAATTGGAACTATCTACAAGTTCAAAAGTTAACAATAATATTTTTACAATTCAGGTTTGATCACATTATGTATATGTGTATTGTTCTACTGACATTATTTTTTTAATCTTTAAATTGCCTCTTTACTGAACTACAACTGAAAAATCATGGTGTCAGAATACAATCGGTAATTTAAAAAAAAAAAAATGATAGAAACTATGAAATTCTAATACGTTGATTTGAGGATTTTTTCAATATACATATTTCCAGGTTATCAGGATTTCCCTACTCCGCATCGCCTTCGGCCCCAGTTAGTCCGAATAAACGAGGTTTACTGTATACACATTACAATTAATAACGAAAAAAAGTGGTTGGTTTTAGTTGCTTTGATTATATAACTGAAGGACCTCTATACAACAAAAGAACCGCTAAAGTTTATTTTAATTAATATTGAGTCCTAATTAATGCGGAAGAAAATATCACACATCACGTCAAAGCGGTTAGTGGAGAATTCTTGCCTCAGTTTTATTTAATTAATCGCGTAAAGAAGGCCAGGGTCAGAATTTTACTCTAAATGTTCCTTGTTCTACTTTAAATTCAGGGAAAGAGGTAATTTTGAATGAATTTATTTGAGCGTTTTAACCTACTTTTAATTTTATATGAAATATAAAGTATGAGAAAATATTGCTATCATTATCAATATCGAATCATCAAAAAATGGAATCGAGTTATGTTCAACTTTAATTTAAATAAAAAGACTAAAAGGGAGCTGGTTTTCCCTGCCTGAGCGCTAATCACGACAGGAAGAGGTGCCGCTGGGCACAAATCTTCCCCATGCCTATCATGCCAAAATTATCCCCTGATTACAGCAAATTCACTGACTGTCTTTCAATTAAGACAGGAGTTAATATAGAAATGAAGTTAAAAAAAAAAAAAAATTGCATGTAATTGGAAAAGACTATAGTAACAATTAAATCCGCTATTGAAGCATTGATTAGTTGAATAAAGTTAAGACCTTGTATTGTTTAAAAACAGACCTTTTTGTTTTTCACTTTATGCCACTAAGGCTAATGCTACAGTGGGAGTCCTAAATTTTGCCTATCGAGGTATAATTAGGATAGGGATCTTTAACGGGTACCTGACATCGTACAGGCTCAGGACCTCCATTTTACGTCCCATTCGAGGAATGGCATTGCTAAGGATTTTTTACTCCCACTAAAAAACCCTAGGGCCCGAGCCAGCGGCTTTAAGTATTGTAGGTTGCCATGCGAACCACTATACCACAGGTGACCCCTGAAACGAGATTTATATCACAGAATTTAGAAAAATTCTGTGATCTTATTTTTTTTTTAATGTTAAATATGCTTGCGGTTTAATCTTAAATCTACGAAAATCAAAATTTTATATTAAAATTTCCATGCTAGTTGAAAGTCAAAATGGAAGTTTTTCTTTTGAGCTATGAATAGAAGTGCAGGTGAAGTTTTTAAAGACTGGATATTTTTATTTTATTGAGCCATCACCTTTGTGATTTTTTTAATGTTTCTTAAATGTTCCGTTTTACTATAGCTGTTAGCCGACATAATAAAATGAAATGAGGTGAAAAGTGTCTTTATCAGGTATCATACTTTTCTGGTTTTTTTTTTCTTCTTTTATAAATTTTTTAATTAACTTATTCAAGCTCTTCTGAAATGATAATCAACTGGTGTGCAATGAAAGTGAGACGCCCCTGTTTATTATTTGCTATGGTTTCCTATAAATTGATGCTTAATACTTTCAAAGTATTTTACGTTTAATGCGCGAGGGAAAAGAAACTAAAAATTCATTTACATATTCAATTCGAAATCATGGAGTCAAACTGGAATGGTTTTTAGAAAAAGAAAAATTTTCAGTCCATATTGTTTTGGTTTTAGAAAATTTCGGTCAATTGCTGATTGAATTCAGTATCTCACGAACATAATTTATAAAAAATTCAAGAGAAAAAAATTGACTTACTTTAACCCTAGATATTGAAAAAGCATATGAAGGGTCGGGGGGGAAAACCACGATAGTCCACTTTTTCTTAATTTGAAACAAGTGGTGCCATCTAATAGTATATGAAGTGAACTGTCGAGTTGAAAATCGACACAAGGGGGAAAAACATCTGAAGTCCTGAGTGCCGGGAAAAATTAACAGTAGTCCATTTCTGTGGTGATTGGTTGTGGTTGATGTGTAAATGAATAGTGGCTTTAGTTCAAGTGAAGATGAATACAAGTGAAAAAACCACGGACGAATGTGTGATGTCTTGAAAAAACTCACGATACTGTTTTTTGTAAAAGATTTAAGTGTTTTGAAAACGTTGCTTTATCTGCAAGAAACAAAATATTATCTAATTTTAATAATATTTCGTCAAGAGATGAGCAAACCGCCTTCCTTAGCGTTCTCATAACTGTTATACCGATCCAAAGTGGTCGTCACAGAACAAATTCTGAGGTATCTATACCAAATAAATCTTCTTATGTTTATAAAGTTACAGTGAAAGATGAGAATCAATAAGTTAGTTTGAAGGCTTATTTGTCAATTCATGGCATTAATGAAAATCGAGTTCATTAATAAAAGTTTATTTAATACTGAGATGGGGCCAAAGTATCAACGCGGGACATCAAGTATCAACATAACACAATCGACTTTACAAAAAGTCGTTTTTCGTATTTGATTTGGTGGAATTGATTTAGATTCTCCATTTTTCGAACCACTTTTCTAGTTCAAATAGATAGTTTTGAAGGGCGAAGGATGCGATAGTAGGATTTTGATGTGATGAAAGGATAGCTGTATCATCAGCGAAGCTAAAGATCGTGGTGCGAGAGTGTTCAGGGATATATGATGAGTGAACAGAATAGAGAAATAAATTTATTTCTATTAGCAAATAGAAATAAATTTGTTATTTAAGGTATTATTGTTTTGTTTGTTAACTCAAAAAAGTGATAATAATTTACAGGTCACAAACAAATAAGCAATGGATTGCAGTGGTTTTCCCCGCAACAATAAGCAGTTTGGTGATGTTTTGTTATTTTAGGGGCATTAATAACTACTATTTGGTAGCAAATAGAAATAAATTTGTAATTTAAGGTATTATTGTTTTGTTTGTTAACCCAAAAAAATAATAATAATTTACAGGTCATAAACAAATAAGGAATGGATTACAGTAGTTTTCCCCGCAACAATAAGCAGTTTGGTGATGTTTTGTTATTTAAGGGGCATTAATAACTACTATTTGGTTTCGGAAATTTTGTAAAGTGTTAAACTATTATTTGGGTTAGAGTAATATGTTTGAAGCTAATTTTAGCTTTTGAAAAATGCATTAAGGGCACCATAAACTTTAAATTTCGTTTTTCTCAGAATGAACTAGATTGGACTACCGTGGTTTTCCCCATGACTCTTCATACGATAGTGTTCATAAAGGATTCAAATTTTAACTAAGCGATTAAAACCCTTGGGAGACCTTTCTCTGAGCTCGGAATTATTATTCCTTATTAATATTTTCCTTTATTGAGTATAAATTTCAATATACAATATATGACTACGATGATACTCACAAGCTTAGTTAGTGACTTGGTAGTACGCCCTAGCTATTAGCCGGAGGATAGGTCTCGGGTTGCTGCCAGCACCTTAGTCACTTTGACAGGCTAAGCGGCAAGGTGGCCTTCACAGTTCTCCCTCTATCCTTCCATTTATTATTTAAATTTTAAATAATAGTTGTTGTTTTTTTTTATCCATAACCAGGGTTTGAAATCAACTCTTATTTTCCGGAAAGATAATAAAAGTCAAATACGGACTTTACGGTTCTAATAAGTAAATAAAAATCACATCATGACTTTTATATTTCGGATCAGAAACTAAAAGTCCTGATTTGAACTTTTAAGTTTCAAAGAATCTAAGTCTGATTTGACATAAAAGTGGACACATTGGTTAATTATTATGCAGAATATGAAAATGATGAATATTTTAACGTTACCCCATCGCTATCCATTCATAGTGTAGTATTAAAAGATAATGAAGGCCTAACGAACCAGAAGGTATTTTAGGTGTACCCTGAATTGAACGGTATCGCTCCCCGGGGTCCGACTGCTGGGATGAACCACAGACTATATCGGGCGTCGGGGTCCGATAGGAATACTTTGACGAAAGCGTTATTCTTTTTACTGAAAAGTGAATTAAATGAGCGTCTCAAGGCCTTTATCTCTTGTAAGGAGTAGAACTATAGGGGAGAGCGGGGTTGGTTGGAATAGGAGGTAGGTTGGCCCTTGGCTTATAGTTTCCGTCACACCTATTGTGAAGGCCCCACCATTGTACCATGTGACCCTCTCGACCTCGGGAGTCTTGTCCTGAGTTTTCAATCCGATGCTAACAGTGTAGAGAAGAGTGTGCTTCATTGATTGATTTTACAACATTTAAGTAAATTTTTATATTTTCAGTAAATTTGGTTTAAAGGCATGGCAAAACATTTGACTCCGATTTTGTTCACATAGCCCCAAACTCCTTTGAAAAACCTAACCTATCGACTAACCAGTTTCTTGTTTGATTGTTCTCCCCTGCCCTGGCAGCCATCTTTCATATGATCTCTCCTGTGGGGTTAGTTGGCTTTCTTCAACTGGGTTTGATTTACGCAGTAGCAATTCACAAAAGCAAGGTAAACATAAACAAAGGATCAAACTACCAATTGTCTTTACTTGGATTCGACAACTGTCGCAACTTATCGAGAAAAGAATCCTGCCTCTTGGTTAAGTATTCTCCGATTTATGGTAATTAAATTACATGTTGTACCTCTGATGTCCTCATTCGTTGCATTTAAGTCCTTTGACTATTTTCCTGGTTATCCCGTTTTGAAAGGATTGTAGCTCACTCCCGGGGGATATGCTAATATGCTGGAATAGTTGTGCATCGTAATATAGCCCCAGCCGAATTATGGTTGTGTGTACTAAGATTTTCATGGGGGGACAGGATGGCCGAGTAGAAAAAGGCGCTTGAAATAGATTAACGTCGAGCGTGGTTAGTACTTGGATGGGTTGGGTGACCGCTATATTCGGTTGACCAACCCCCGGTTTGTGAGCCCCGTCAGCCTACTGGAGGCGATTCCCACTGACCGGGCGTAGGTGTGATAAACCTACCTCGTGTATCTCATAGAGCATCGTTGTGTGGTTTTCCAAGATGTGAGTAACCGTCTGGAGGTTTGGTATAAGGACGGTAGGCTTCAAGGAAAGAAATATAGATCCTTGGGGCTTGCTGACTCTGAGGTACTATAATCCTTGGACCTGGACAAGTCTGTCACTAATCCTTGAACCCGAGAGAGCTGACGCCATCGGTGGGAAGGACACTGCCAAATTGGTCCCAATGGGATTGGTTATGGAGCTATGGGTAGTCTGCTGCTGCACCATGGTGACCATGGCATGCAGCAACGTGAGGTTTGGGCTACCCCCTCCAGGCTGTCTGTGCTCCCACAAGAAATACAAATGTCTGTAAGAAGACCACACTGCGCGGACAAAGGTCTACATAGGCCTAATGCGCCAACCTAAGCAAAAAAAAAAGATACCAAGATTTTTAAAAGTACCGATAAACTGGTAGTTTTATCTAGTTTATTAAGCCTATAAGCATTGAATCTTAATGTTTTAATTTTTCAGAATGTCCTTATAAACCTGTATAATGTTACAAGAATGGCTCTAGGAGTCGAAAAGCTGCCTAGCAAAATAATAATCATATTAAATAAATTACCAAACCTGAAGAAGATGATTAGGGAATAAAAGTTCCCCTTGATATGCCACTAAATAAACTTAAAAATAATTACGGAGCTCGCTAGTGAATAAGCAAGCAGGACACTGGCCCCCTTAGCCCGGATGAGTTAGTACAGGAGCAGGCATCCTTCGGCATACACTGAACAAGACTAGGGGACGTGGCTCGATCGTTAGGTCTCGAGACTGAAGATTATTTTTCTCGACTTGGTTAATGAAGTAACCTGAGACTTGAGTTACGGTCTCCCCTGTTGAGGTAGATCTTCTTATAGTGCCTCCCTTTTAACACCTTAACCACCCCATATATTGTAACAATAGTCTGGGTTAAAATCGATATATCAGACATCGATTTATCACAATAATACAACTGTATTGGTTTTCGCTTGGTGAGGACGAGGAAACCATAGAATTGCGCTGAAAATAAATACGGTTAAGACAAAAACTATGGTTAGCTGTAGAAATGGTGGCGATTTTGCTGATATTAATGTAGAACGGAATACGTTCGAACACATAAAGAAATTTAGATATTTAGAGGCGTTGTTAGCTAGAAAAAACGAAATCGATGAGAAAATGAAGGCTAGATTAAAAGCCGGAAAGCTTCCTACTTTTTTGTAGCGAAATTCCTTAGCTCGCCCCTTCTGCACAGAAACGCCTGAAAACTAAACGAAGTTTTCAACAACTAAATAGAGAATTATCAAATCAGATGCGATGGAGTATAATGCTTGCACAGCCGAATTATCACAAGTAGGTAAAAACATTTATGTAATAATAAACAAATTGAAAGTACTGTTGAGAGCAAATACAAACAAAATCAATAAACGTATCAAAACACGTCAATTTCTAATCTAGGAAAATTGGTGAGTGAAAATTGCGTGGTGTGCGCATCGCACCAATTATTTTATTAGCATTATTAATAACACACAAAATAGAATCTAATGTTCGTGTGTGTATTTATTCATCTTTCTTTGACTTTTAGGCCATGCCTGAACTTTAATATTAGGATTTACTAAGCTATTATTGTCCACACGGTCCTTTATGAATGCGGAACGTGGCCGCTAACATTGACGGATGAGCAAAGGCTGAGGGTTTTTGAAAATAAGGTATTGCGTAGAATATTCTGACCGAAGTAGGATGAATCAACCGACGAATTTAGATGTTTACACAACGCCGAACTGAGTTAACTATATCCGGTAAATAGAGTAACGTGAAACAAAATATAAAACATATGATTTAAAATAGTTCTAGACTATTTTACATGTTTGTGACTGTTCTAGTACAGGTTCTTGACTCTTTGAGTGCTTTCTCCGCTTGCCTAGAACCTTCCAGACAGTTTTATTACAGACTAAATATAAGGGGCGACGGACTGAGAAGTTAGTGTTGCTCTGAAATCGATCACATGGTTACGTTTCTGTTAAAGTGTCGTCACAAGGTGATCCTTTTTGTAACCTTCTTGATTTCATGAGTTTATATTGGTTTTGTAGCATTGTAAATTATTATTTTCTTCGGTCCAAATATTCTAGTCAATACCTTATTTTCAAAAACCCTCAGCCTTTGCTCATCCCTCGATATTAGCGACCACGTTTCGCATTTATAAAGACCATTGGAAGAATAATGATGTTTTAAGTTTCGGTAGTAAATCCTAATTACTACATACAATTGTAAAATGGAAAAACAGGAACATGGAGACGAACTGGAGACTTTATATTTTTATAACTATATTTTAAAAGAAAAGGATTTTCATAGATATTTGCTGCCTGCAAGAAGTAACCCTGAATCCAAATTGCTTTTAATTAAATTAATAAAATAAGATGTAAATATATGTAAATTAGTTGTTTGATAACATCTACTCATTAGTGGCAGTAGGTCGCATCTTCCCTCTTCCTTCTCGAAAAGGGTTTAGGCTACAATGCAATAATAACATACACACACACACACACACACATATATATATATATATATATATATATATATATATATATACATGTATACATATCGGATATAATTTCTTTACTGATATTAAATGATATATTAGAGTTCTTGCGGTTCAGTCCAACAATAAACAACTACCTATATTATTGCGCCGTTTGAAGACGATATTATATTTCTAATATTTGTAGATAACTGGAATTTATAGGATTTTTAATAACACTTTTTGGGGTCACATGCGGTGTCGTGGTTAGCATGGCAACCTACAATACTAAAGGTCGCGGGTTCGCTTCCCGTGGTGGCCCTATAATTTTTTAGAAGGAGTAAAAAATCCTCAGCCATGCCGTGTCTCGGATTGGTCGTGAAATTGAGGTCCCGAGCCTGTACGATGTCAGGTACTCCTTAAAGATCACTATCCTAATTTTACCTGTATAGGCAAAGTTTAGGACTCCCACTGTAGCATTGTCCGATTAGCCTTAGTAGCATAAATGGGCGTTAAATAAATAAACAAACAAATAAACAATAACACATTTTACCTATATGAAAAATAAAATTGAGGTAAGCACTCTTTGGCCCGAGACGGGAGTTAATACAATTGGAACTATCTACAAGTTCAAAAGTTAACAATAATATTTTTACAATTCAGGTTTGATCACATTATGTATATGTGTATTGTTCTACTGACATTATTTTTTTAATCTTTAAATTGCCTCTTTACTGAACTACAACTGAAAAATCATGGTGTCAGAATACAATCGGTAATTTAAAAAAAAAAAAATGATAGAAACTATGAAATTCTAATACGTTGATTTGAGGATTTTTTCAATATACATATTTCCAGGTTATCAGGATTTCCCTACTCCGCATCGCCTTCGGCCCCAGTTAGTCCGAATAAACGAGGTTTACTGTATACACATTACAATTAATAACGAAAAAAAGTGGTTGGTTTTAGTTGCTTTGATTATATAACTGAAGGACCTCTATACAACAAAAGAACCGCTAAAGTTTATTTTAATTAATATTGAGTCCTAATTAATGCGGAAGAAAATATCACACATCACGTCAAAGCGGTTAGTGGAGAATTCTTGCCTCAGTTTTATTTAATTAATCGCGTAAAGAAGGCCAGGGTCAGAATTTTACTCTAAATGTTCCTTGTTCTACTTTAAATTCAGGGAAAGAGGTAATTTTGAATGAATTTATTTGAGCGTTTTAACCTACTTTTAATTTTATATGAAATATAAAGTATGAGAAAATATTGCTATCATTATCAATATCGAATCATCAAAAAATGGAATCGAGTTATGTTCAACTTTAATTTAAATAAAAAGACTAAAAGGGAGCTGGTTTTCCCTGCCTGAGCGCTAATCACGACAGGAAGAGGTGCCGCTGGGCACAAATCTTCCCCATGCCTATCATGCCAAAATTATCCCCTGATTACAGCAAATTCACTGACTGTCTTTCAATTAAGACAGGAGTTAATATAGAAATGAAGTTAAAAAAAAAAAAAAATTGCATGTAATTGGAAAAGACTATAGTAACAATTAAATCCGCTATTGAAGCATTGATTAGTTGAATAAAGTTAAGACCTTGTATTGTTTAAAAACAGACCTTTTTGTTTTTCACTTTATGCCACTAAGGCTAATGCTACAGTGGGAGTCCTAAATTTTGCCTATCGAGGTATAATTAGGATAGGGATCTTTAACGGGTACCTGACATCGTACAGGCTCAGGACCTCCATTTTACGTCCCATTCGAGGAATGGCATTGCTAAGGATTTTTTACTCCCACTAAAAAACCCTAGGGCCCGAGCCAGCGGCTTTAAGTATTGTAGGTTGCCATGCGAACCACTATACCACAGGTGACCCCTGAAACGAGATTTATATCACAGAATTTAGAAAAATTCTGTGATCTTATTTTTTTTTTAATGTTAAATATGCTTGCGGTTTAATCTTAAATCTACGAAAATCAAAATTTTATATTAAAATTTCCATGCTAGTTGAAAGTCAAAATGGAAGTTTTTCTTTTGAGCTATGAATAGAAGTGCAGGTGAAGTTTTTAAAGACTGGATATTTTTATTTTATTGAGCCATCACCTTTGTGATTTTTTTAATGTTTCTTAAATGTTCCGTTTTACTATAGCTGTTAGCCGACATAATAAAATGAAATGAGGTGAAAAGTGTCTTTATCAGGTATCATACTTTTCTGGTTTTTTTTTTCTTCTTTTATAAATTTTTTAATTAACTTATTCAAGCTCTTCTGAAATGATAATCAACTGGTGTGCAATGAAAGTGAGACGCCCCTGTTTATTATTTGCTATGGTTTCCTATAAATTGATGCTTAATACTTTCAAAGTATTTTACGTTTAATGCGCGAGGGAAAAGAAACTAAAAATTCATTTACATATTCAATTCGAAATCATGGAGTCAAACTGGAATGGTTTTTAGAAAAAGAAAAATTTTCAGTCCATATTGTTTTGGTTTTAGAAAATTTCGGTCAATTGCTGATTGAATTCAGTATCTCACGAACATAATTTATAAAAAATTCAAGAGAAAAAAATTGACTTACTTTAACCCTAGATATTGAAAAAGCATATGAAGGGTCGGGGGGGAAAACCACGATAGTCCACTTTTTCTTAATTTGAAACAAGTGGTGCCATCTAATAGTATATGAAGTGAACTGTCGAGTTGAAAATCGACACAAGGGGGAAAAACATCTGAAGTCCTGAGTGCCGGGAAAAATTAACAGTAGTCCATTTCTGTGGTGATTGGTTGTGGTTGATGTGTAAATGAATAGTGGCTTTAGTTCAAGTGAAGATGAATACAAGTGAAAAAACCACGGACGAATGTGTGATGTCTTGAAAAAACTCACGATACTGTTTTTTGTAAAAGATTTAAGTGTTTTGAAAACGTTGCTTTATCTGCAAGAAACAAAATATTATCTAATTTTAATAATATTTCGTCAAGAGATGAGCAAACCGCCTTCCTTAGCGTTCTCATAACTGTTATACCGATCCAAAGTGGTCGTCACAGAACAAATTCTGAGGTATCTATACCAAATAAATCTTCTTATGTTTATAAAGTTACAGTGAAAGATGAGAATCAATAAGTTAGTTTGAAGGCTTATTTGTCAATTCATGGCATTAATGAAAATCGAGTTCATTAATAAAAGTTTATTTAATACTGAGATGGGGCCAAAGTATCAACGCGGGACATCAAGTATCAACATAACACAATCGACTTTACAAAAAGTCGTTTTTCGTATTTGATTTGGTGGAATTGATTTAGATTCTCCATTTTTCGAACCACTTTTCTAGTTCAAATAGATAGTTTTGAAGGGCGAAGGATGCGATAGTAGGATTTTGATGTGATGAAAGGATAGCTGTATCATCAGCGAAGCTAAAGATCGTGGTGCGAGAGTGTTCAGGGATATATGATGAGTGAACAGAATAGAGAAATAAATTTATTTCTATTAGCAAATAGAAATAAATTTGTTATTTAAGGTATTATTGTTTTGTTTGTTAACTCAAAAAAGTGATAATAATTTACAGGTCACAAACAAATAAGCAATGGATTGCAGTGGTTTTCCCCGCAACAATAAGCAGTTTGGTGATGTTTTGTTATTTTAGGGGCATTAATAACTACTATTTGGTAGCAAATAGAAATAAATTTGTAATTTAAGGTATTATTGTTTTGTTTGTTAACCCAAAAAAATAATAATAATTTACAGGTCATAAACAAATAAGGAATGGATTACAGTAGTTTTCCCCGCAACAATAAGCAGTTTGGTGATGTTTTGTTATTTAAGGGGCATTAATAACTACTATTTGGTTTCGGAAATTTTGTAAAGTGTTAAACTATTATTTGGGTTAGAGTAATATGTTTGAAGCTAATTTTAGCTTTTGAAAAATGCATTAAGGGCACCATAAACTTTAAATTTCGTTTTTCTCAGAATGAACTAGATTGGACTACCGTGGTTTTCCCCATGACTCTTCATACGATAGTGTTCATAAAGGATTCAAATTTTAACTAAGCGATTAAAACCCTTGGGAGACCTTTCTCTGAGCTCGGAATTATTATTCCTTATTAATATTTTCCTTTATTGAGTATAAATTTCAATATACAATATATGACTACGATGATACTCACAAGCTTAGTTAGTGACTTGGTAGTACGCCCTAGCTATTAGCCGGAGGATAGGTCTCGGGTTGCTGCCAGCACCTTAGTCACTTTGACAGGCTAAGCGGCAAGGTGGCCTTCACAGTTCTCCCTCTATCCTTCCATTTATTATTTAAATTTTAAATAATAGTTGTTGTTTTTTTTTATCCATAACCAGGGTTTGAAATCAACTCTTATTTTCCGGAAAGATAATAAAAGTCAAATACGGACTTTACGGTTCTAATAAGTAAATAAAAATCACATCATGACTTTTATATTTCGGATCAGAAACTAAAAGTCCTGATTTGAACTTTTAAGTTTCAAAGAATCTAAGTCTGATTTGACATAAAAGTGGACACATTGGTTAATTATTATGCAGAATATGAAAATGATGAATATTTTAACGTTACCCCATCGCTATCCATTCATAGTGTAGTATTAAAAGATAATGAAGGCCTAACGAACCAGAAGGTATTTTAGGTGTACCCTGAATTGAACGGTATCGCTCCCCGGGGTCCGACTGCTGGGATGAACCACAGACTATATCGGGCGTCGGGGTCCGATAGGAATACTTTGACGAAAGCGTTATTCTTTTTACTGAAAAGTGAATTAAATGAGCGTCTCAAGGCCTTTATCTCTTGTAAGGAGTAGAACTATAGGGGAGAGCGGGGTTGGTTGGAATAGGAGGTAGGTTGGCCCTTGGCTTATAGTTTCCGTCACACCTATTGTGAAGGCCCCACCATTGTACCATGTGACCCTCTCGACCTCGGGAGTCTTGTCCTGAGTTTTCAATCCGATGCTAACAGTGTAGAGAAGAGTGTGCTTCATTGATTGATTTTACAACATTTAAGTAAATTTTTATATTTTCAGTAAATTTGGTTTAAAGGCATGGCAAAACATTTGACTCCGATTTTGTTCACATAGCCCCAAACTCCTTTGAAAAACCTAACCTATCGACTAACCAGTTTCTTGTTTGATTGTTCTCCCCTGCCCTGGCAGCCATCTTTCATATGATCTCTCCTGTGGGGTTAGTTGGCTTTCTTCAACTGGGTTTGATTTACGCAGTAGCAATTCACAAAAGCAAGGTAAACATAAACAAAGGATCAAACTACCAATTGTCTTTAGTTCCAGCAAGGAGGATGAGAGACATTTTTCTTATGCAGAAAGTGACAACAGTCTAAACTCCTATCTTCTTTTATTGTCATTCTAAGTCCCTTAAAAGCTGTTGAAAAACGATTCATAATTATTATACCATTGTAGTGCAGCTTTTAATAACAATAACATCTGTCAGGGAGTACTTGAATGAGATGGCTAAATAACCCCACCTTCTAGGCCAACCTCCCCTACATAGGGGATTAATGGGCATACTCTGGATTGACGAATTCTTCAATTTTCTATGATCTTAGTATAAAATATTATGCGGTGAAAAAAATACTTGAAGTACTCTAATACTTGGAGTTTACAGTGGTATCAGCCCTATTGGGATTATATTAACAGGAATGACTCAAAAATCAAAAAAGTGAAAACTGTTGCAAACTAACCCCGCTCTCCCCTACAAAATAGGCGCAGGACAGGCCCCCGGGGTCTGATACAGGATGTAGCCATACTTCATCGAAAATAGCATTTAACTGCTGGAATTTTGAAGTACCATCCGTATTGATAATTTTTGCAATGATAAAACTATTTGGAGTCATTTACTGCTTCACAATCACTCACTCTATGATAAAAAAAATTTTCTTCTTAAACAAATGAATTTATATAAAATAAATAAAGCAAATATCAGTAAAAGTTTTCTTTATAATTACTTTATTTTTTATTTTTTGGAAATAAATGGAATGACGCGTCTTTTGATTTTCTAATTGAATACTGAGGGACTGAGCAATACCTATTAGACATCTTTCAAATAATATTTTGCTCAATCGGGTTTTAATTATGGAAAAATAAATTAAAACTCCCAAAAAACCTATGAATCCCAGGTACTGGCCCGGCTTCTATCCCTGTTTCTCTAGTTTCAGTAAAGAAGCACACCGT
This sequence comes from Aelia acuminata, assembly GCA_911387785.2. Taxonomy (NCBI): domain Eukaryota; kingdom Metazoa; phylum Arthropoda; class Insecta; order Hemiptera; family Pentatomidae; genus Aelia; species Aelia acuminata. Next base: position 117,620,566 of record OU426983.1, on the reverse strand, counting down.
GCTTTCGAATACAGGCGACGCAGAGCAGAGCAGTTTTTGCAATACGTGAGTTAGGTAGAAAACTGAGCTCCTCTGCGTCCCAATGTGCGCGGTTCCTATCTGATTCACGTTTCACAAAAACTACTCTGCTCTGCGTCTCAATGTGCGCCTAGCATTATATCGCGTAGGTTGTAATAAATCGATACCTGAATGCTTTATACAAAAATCGATATAATGTCCAAATTCAGCACCCCAATTACCCTCTGAGCCAACCCCAATATCGTTATTGATTTATTTTTATTCAATCTTGATACAAAAAAAATCTGAAACAAAATCATTTATTTAAAATAGTTCGAAACATCTTAATTAATCTCAACATGCATACTTCCTCCTGAACATTGACGGACTGTAAAACAAAAAAAAATAATAATAAAAAAATTAATCTGAGATCAGGCAGTAAAAGTGTACAGGAAGAGGCTGGTGATCGTAAAGAAGCGGAAGTACTCAGGGGAAAAGTTAAAGAAGGAGTCCTGTAGCTTTTTTTCTCTAACAATATCCGGTTTTATAGCAAAAGCTCTAAAGTCGATAACTTTCACATTATGCTCGAATTATTTCTCTTCGATGGCGTAAAATTTCTTCAAAAATCTCATTTTAGTTTCAGATTACTTGACTACGTAAGTTGTAAATATTTGTTTTGAAGTTAATATTAACCCAAGCAACTTAATGGAATACATATTTTCTGTTATTTCTGTATCAAAAAAACTCTTAAATTGCTAATTTATCGATTACGCCAACGTCCCAATTTCATAATGTCTTGTTTCCTTGAAATTAAACACATGTGGGTGATTCTCATTTTAGGGTCAAGTTTTAGTCCATTATAACTTTCACATAAATGGTTAAGCCTAACCTGATTTTTTTTTCCATTGCTATGCGGTGAAGGTATATTTCTTCATAATAAAATATTAAAAATGAAAATATTAATGAACAATATGATTATATAATTACTTAAGCTACTAAAATGTCATTACCACGCAGTGTCCCAGTTTCGATTTTGAGGTAAATATGTATTTTATTTTATTTTGAAACCTACGTTCGATGATAGTGAAATTTATTCCCACTCATAAAGAATAACCGAAGCATTTTAATTTTTTTTTTTTTTTTTTTTTTAATTTTTGTTAACTGTAAGTTTAAGTAGTTTCAAAACTTTGTCCCTTCAATTTGAGGTCATTACCGATCACAAAACAAAACGACAGGGATAAAGCCTTGAAAAAGGGGGAACAGAGGGGAAATTTATTATGATGTAGTGGTCACCATTGAGTTAAATGACAACCATCTGAGAATTAACCGACTTCAGTTAGGAGCCGGCCTCCGCGCATGTGCATCGTAAAAAAAGTCACGTACCTACTTTTATAGTTGTCATTACCACCGCATCTATTAACACGGTTTCTTTTCAAATTATTCCATTCCTTTTATCATATAAGTTTGACTATCGTTTGTCTAAGCCAGTTGGCAAAAAGATGATCTCAATTAGTTACACAGCGGTTTTGGCCGAATAAAATATATGGAAATGTCATTACCAAGTTAAAAACTCGTCTCATCCCTCGTCCCACGCCCTGATTATTAATTCAGTAAAGACATAATTTTGTTATGAAAATTGCCTATAATCTGAGAATCACCCATATATGTAAAGTGATAAAATTATAGCTAAATCGCATTTTATAATAAACTAGCTAGGGTGCCCGGCTTCGCTCCGGTAGTTGTGTGGTAGTTTTAATACCAGAAAAACTTTAAAATTAAAGGAAATATAAAACAAAATTAACACCTACTTGAAAATTTGGTTTTAACTTGGTATCAAACTTTAGATCTGCAGAGTCCGCCCAAATAAGGAACCCTGTATAATTTACAGGGGGTTGAAAATTGTAAATGAACAATTAATTGCAACTTTGTCGAGTTATGCATCGTTTTGATGGTTTCTGTATTCTGAATCTTATAAGCCCATTCCAAGTAGTCAGAAGATAATAAGTTATTAGATTATTGTTGAAAAATCTGGTATTCTTAGTTAAAAAAATTATATTTCGAGTAAAATTTAAGCACTGACTACTATGATGGTCCTATTTGATCCAGAAGTATAGAAACTACCGAGGATTCATTGAAACTTTTTTTTAAGACCTTTCTTCCATTTCAACCTCCCTTAAGATATCCCTCCGTAATTTCAACGGTTTCTGCATATCTCGAATCTTACTACTATTACAAAGCTGGAGCTCGAACTAAATTTTTCATTCATAAACTCGTATCTCAATCTCAGAGAGGCTAATTAAATGGTGCGAGAGGCTTATAATTCCAGTCCTTTTCTCTTCAATTTTACACTCTTAAGAGAAAAACGGAAACCTTCTTCTCCGTAAGGGGTCATATGGCTAAACGAAGACATAACTTCCTTAATCCTACGTGGAGTCGTTTTTGAGCCTTTTCGGCACGCACATTGTACACTTTGCTTTATAATATATATTGATTAATTTTATAATAATTAAATTAATAAATTATATTATAAAAATTATTTTATAAATTATTAATTATTAATATAATTTATTTTAATATTTATTATTTAAATAAATATTAATTTATTTAATATATTAATTTATTTATTAATTATTTATATAATTATAAATTATTTTATAAATTATTATAAATTAACCAACACTCTGCTTCGTATAAGCACATTTGTTTATTTAAATAAGATTCGGAAAAATACAGAAAGCTATTTCTTCTCCATTTTTTTTTTTTTTCTTTTGTTCCAATTGTATTGAACGGCATAAAAACTTAATATCATTATAAATGTTTCATTATCTTTATGAATTCTAGTACGTCCTTACAATAATATTTACTCACTAACTATACGATATTACGAGGTGTTCATAAAGATAAAAAATATTGCTTATGGGTAAACCATACAGTTATTGACACCATTAAGACTACATTTCTGTGATGAAATTAAAAAAAATACTTTTCATGTTTGGATCAAATTCAAACTTCCTATAGCTCCTATTTATCTATCCTTATAAAGACTCAAGAGGTTTTTTTGGGTCGAAAGTTCAATAGTTTTACAATATGGCAATGTTTATTGTTAAAAGTGCAAAAACTAGTTATTGACACCCTGTGGATTTAATTGTTAAATCTTCCCTATGGTTAGTTTGTTAAAGTCTTACTTCATAGATGACTTAGAGGACCCTTCAAACATTAGATTCATGTATATCTTGAAATAAAATTAGGACTTGTTTACTTATATCTTCAAGTTAAAGTTGGGGTGCAAATAACTGTATGGTTTATCCTATATGCCAATGAATATCAGTTTTTAAATTTAAAATATAAAAAAAAAATATATAATACATACTATGATTTTTTTAATCCCTCCAGCTCCCCTTAAAGCTTTTATTCATTTTTAAAATTGTCTGGAATAATTGCAACTAGCATTTGAAAACAGTAAGAATTAAAAAAAAAAAAATATGTGTTTCAATCGTTTAGTAAAATGATGGTGAAACTATGGTACGCGTGTGAGAGGTGGCACATGCGAAAATCATTGGCAAGTGAATCATGTTAGTGTACATTGATGAATTTTTCAATCATTTTTTCTTTTATAATGAATCAGCCTCCAGTACATATGACGTCAGTCATGACTGTAAATCTTTCAGAGCCGTCTGGAATATAGGCCTACGCATACGCGTGTTACAGTGATCTATTGTGGATAGTTTGAGTATAGATGTAAAATGTTTAACACATAAATAAATGATTGATAGATTGTAATAACAAATTTCATAACTAGATAGTTGGTTATTAAAATATTTACTAAAATACTTTTCCTTTAAATATAGAGGATTACATTATTATATTTACGTGGACAGCTAACGAAGAGTCGAACAGTTTGCGTGGGCGATGACTGCTGCAGGGTTCCAATTAACTTCCTGAATGCTGAGGGCACTTTCTGTTGTTGGGACCCTGACATGTCACGATTGTGTTCGTCAGAGGTCGGGGGACGGTCCGGACCATCTTGATGGATGGCACCATTGTCTTCGGTACCGTTTTAGAAGAGGATGTGGAAGTCGAAAGGGAGTGGAAAAAAAAGATAGTGCAACAATTTCCTTCGTACCAATAGACAAAACCGATTTTGTTTCAGAAAAACAGATTTTTTTATATGTATGGAAATGAAGGGTACAGGGAAAAAACCCAACAGTAATAAAAAAAACTAGTTTTAAGAAAAAGGCATTTGAATATTTTCTACTTGATTGCACCTTTCGCCTTAGTGAGGAAGATTTTGGTTTGCATCAGGTTTTTCTTTAAATAAAGGAATCTTTTCCAATGGGTTATCCTGTATTTTATTATCCCATCGTTTCGGGCTATTGGCCCATCTTCTGGGGTTATCTATTATATATTTTTTAAATAATTTATTTTTGAAGAGAAAAGATTTGGCTCCGCCGGGAATCGAACCCGGGTCTTCCGCGTGACATGCGCGGTATGCTAACCATTGCACCACGGAGCACGCTGAAAAACTTTTCCTTGAAGAAGCATTCTATCTCACTTGGAAATCATGCCTCAAAATTGATAATTTTGTTTTAGCTCTTTTACATGCTCTAGGTTATTACAATATTTCCTAATGAGAAAAGACACCAAAAATTCCTTCTTTTTTTTAAAAGCTAATGTTTTGACTTTAAAAATATCTCAAATAACTCCGTTCAGGTTTCAGTTATTCTTCCAGAAGATCCTAAAATACAAATAAATGAAAATATAACAAAATTGAATTTTTTTTATTATCTAATGAAATTGACATTTTAGTGATAAAAAATTATAAGCCTCCCAATCGCAGCTATTCGCAGAATGTTTTTCAAGAAACATAATCTACGATAATTATGCATTATCATAGAAAATATTTCGTTGCCCAGAAATGCCCAGAAGTATAACTTTTTAACCTTAAAATTTAATTTTTAGCTCTAAAATATACCTACCACGAAACAAAAAGATATTGATAATAGTATTGAATACAAAAAAATTATAACTATCTGGATAACAAGTACAAACCTGGCCTCGAACTATCCATCATATGATAATGTCGATACTTCAGTAAGAACAAAGAAAATTAATATATTTTGTAGAACAATATTTATGAGCAGAGACGAGGTAAAGGCTAAGGTGAGATTGGAATTAGAATAGCCGCCGGATTAAGGGCCTGGAAGAGATAAAAATCATCTTGCATGATCCAACAGGTCCTCTACTTGAACTTCCAGTCATTATTTAACAGAAATTTCAAATTTCAAAAAATGGGTTTTGGCCAACTTTTAGGGCCAAATACCCCTGTGTGCGTCGGCACAATCTATGTTATTGCACGTATAGTTTTGTTTCATTTGACCGCATCCGCAACCATTTCCATTAACACGTTCACGCCGGCGTGTACCACCGGTAGCCCGCACTAGACTGCCGCGGCATGCCGCATCGGACATTTTAGTCAATCACAAAACTTTCCACGACGATATATAACTAGTTAGGATTGTATTTTTTATTTTGTTATTGTTGGATTGTCTAATACTTTATAATGCCCTTGAATAACTCCCCTCCGATAGATCGAAAATCTTTTCTCAGTCAATGGGCAAGGCATTAATTACAGTCCCGGCGTGAACGTGTTCGAACATGAAATTCTGTCCGTGTTATAGTTTACATGGTGACAAAGAAATCTCTCTTCCTAATAAATATTCTCATTTTTACTTCATCTCAAATTAAGATTTTAATGTCATTGATTAAAATGGTATGCCAAAATTATCCGCATGGGCCAACTAGTCTAAATATACTAACTAACAATTTTCGTTAAGTTAGGAAATCGTCCTAAAGAGGCTGATTATATTAATATAAAATTGACTCACTGTCGTCCGAAGCCTTGGAGAGGAATAACTTTTCAAAAGAGACGAGAATCCTTTAGTTATCTTGTAAGAGGAGAATTCAAAGAAAGCAAAGAGGAAATATCTGATATTTTTTTGGTGTCCACTATCACACCTCTAAAGTAACGGAATATGTATAGTGAGGCCATCCTTTGGAAATAACGTGAAAATTGTTCGTTATCTTTGTCAAATCCTTTTGCACATCTCGGTTGAACAAGAATGCTTGAATATACTAGCCATTATAATACTGCAATGTGAAATAAAACACAAAACATATTCTAACACATTAATTTTTTATGAAACGAAAAATATAATGTACAATGCTACATAAACGTGAAAACACAAATAACTGACCAGCTTACAAAAATTATCATTATTTTATATTTAATCGTAAGGAGAACAGTCTGGAAGGTTCGAGGCCAGTATTCTAAACCATGTGATTTTTGTTTTGTTTCACGTTACAATATAATTTAAAATTGTTCTAGACATTGTATGTTGGAAAAAAACTGTTCTGGTACATGTTTGTAACTGTTCCAGTACCTTCTACGCCTGTCGAGAATATTCTGGACGGTTCTGATTCAGACAAAATTTAACAAGCGATGGGCTGGAGACTCTGAATTTCGATCATTTAGTTACGTTTGTGTTAAATGGTCGTTACAAATTGCTTTGGGAGATTATATTGTTTGTATGGTATTGTGAATTGTCATATCCGTTTAATAAAAATTATTTAAACCCACATTAGTGTCACAATATGAAAAAATAAAGGAACCAATACGCACGATAATGTATATGTAAGGGAGAGCGGGGTTGGTTGGCAACAGTTTTCACTTTTTTTATTGGTGAGTCGTTCCTGTTAATATAATACCAATGGGGCTGATACTACTGTAAACTCCAAGTATTAGAGTACTTCTAGTATTTTTTTCACAACACAATATTCAATACTAAGATCATAGAAAATTGAAGAATTCGTCAATCCAGAGTATGCCAATTAACCCCCTATATGGGGCAGGTTGGCCTAGAAGGTATGGTTGTTTAGCCATCTCATTCAAGTACTGCCTGACACATATTATTGTTATTAAAAGCTGCAGTATAATGGTATAATAATTTTGAATCTGTTTTTAACAGATTTTAAGGGAAAATAGAATAACAATAGAAGAAGATAGGAGTTTAGACTGTCGTCACTTTTTGCAGAAGAAAAATTGCTCTCATCCTCCTTGCTGGAACTAAAGACAATTGGTAGTTTCACCTTTGGTTATGTTTACCTTGTTTTTGTGAATTGCTACTGCGCCAAAAAAAAAGTTGATGAGAGCCAACTAACCCCACAGGAGAGATCATATGAAAGATGACTTTGTCAGGACAGGGGAGAACAATCAAACAAGAAACTGGTTAGTCGAAAGGTTAGGTTTTTCAAAGGAGTTTGGGGCTATGTGAACAGAATCGGAGTCAAATGGTTTTCCATGCCTTTAAACCAAATTTACTGAAAATATAAAAATTTACTTACATGTTGTAAATCAATCAATGAAGCACACTCTTATCTACACTGTCAGCATCGGATTGAAAACTCAGGACAAGACTCCCGAGGTCGAGCGGGTCACATGGTACAATGGTGGGGCCTTCACAACAGGTGTGACGGAAACTATAAGCCAATGGCCAACCTACCCCCTATGCCAACCAACCCCGCTCTCCCCTATAATATTTATTAGTAATTATTGCAAGTATTATAAAATTAAAGTATTACATTATCATTCATATATATTTAATTTTGTTTTTTATTCTTGTCTAGTAAGCAAAAATATAATTACAAAACTCGGCATCAATCTGACCCGGGGAAACCCTGCATAGCCCTAAAAGGCGAGGAAGAGGAGGACAGAAAATAAATAAAAAACCTTATTATAGTCTTCTTTTTTTTCCATTGGGGATATTTACGGGTACGATAGTAGAAAAAGTAGAATAAAAAAATAACATTAGGGGGCCTGTTGAGAAGGCCCCACCATTGTACCATATGACCCGCTCGACCTCGGGAGTCTTGTCCTGAGTTTTCAATCGTTCCTGAGAAGAGTGTGCTTCATTGATTGATTTTACAACATGTAAGTAAATTTGTATATTTTCAGTAAATTTGGTTTGAAGGCATGGCAAAACATTTGACTCCGATTCTGTTCACATAGCCCCAAACTCCTTTAAAAAACCAAACCTTTCGACTAACCAGTTTCTTGTTTGATTGTTCTCCCCTGTCCTGGCAGCCCCCTGTGGGGTTAGTTGGCTCTCTTCAACTCGGGTTTATTGGCAGTAGCAATTCACAAAAGCTTGGTAAACTTAAATAATGGTGAAACTACCAATTATCTTTAGTTCCAGCAAGGAGGATGAGAGAAATTTTTCTTACGCAGAAAATGACGACAGTCTAAACTTCTATCTTCTTCTATTGTCATTATATTTTTCCCTTAAAACCTGTTAAAAACCGATTCAAAATTATTATACCTTTTTTTTTTTTTTTGTTCGGTACTACTAACCGGCTATGTGTGGCATACGGGGGGTAACTCATGGTGGGAGGGTCGAGATTTATTCCGTGGGGCCTCCACGAAATTAAAGTCAACCCTCCCAGGGCGGATTTGAACCGTCGCCGTTCGGCTCGAGCGTGAACAGCGGGTCGCGCTCCTACACGCTCGGCTATCCCGGCCCTCAAAATTATTATACCATAATAGTGCAGCTTTTAATAACAATAATATGTGTCAGGCAGTACTTGAATGAGATGGCTAAACAACCCCACATTCTAGGCCAACCTGCCCCCATATAGGGGGTTAATTGGCATACTCTGGATTGACGAATTCTTAAATTTTCTATGATCTTAGTATTAAATATTATGTGGTGAAAAAAAATACTTGAAGTACTCTAATACTTGGAGTTTACAGTGGTATCAGCCTTATTGGGATTATATTAACAGCAACGACTCAACAATAAAAAAAGTGAAAACTGTTGCCAACCAACCCCGCTCTCCCCTACTTTATTTAATAAATTTTGTCTCATTTTTACGATTTTCTCAAAAACGGCTATAACGATTTTGATCAAACTGTATATTTGATGTATGTACATGCCAGTAATGTGGCAACCAAGATTTCTTTTCCCGTATTATCACTGATGAAAATATAATAATAAAATAATTAAAATTCACTGTGACATAACAATAAAGAAGGCATTGCACCAAGCTTATCTTCGCTAACTTCCCCCCAAGGTAAGATAATTGCTCTATTTGTAATTATGATGGCGGTTGTCGGTTCCTGCACTTCCCTCTTCCTTATCTAGCCAGCCTTCGGCTTATCGTGCCTCGCCTAGACAATGTGTACAGCCTTCTCTTCTTGGGTCAAAGTACCTTACACCTTAGAGCCATGATAGCAATAACAGGGAGCTCGTGGGGAATTGATGCTAAGTATTATTAAATGCCCCCTTCGGAACTTTTTTTGGGCCCCCCCTTCCTCGCTTTTTAGGCTATACGGGGTTTCCCGGGTTTCGAAGAGGCTATCTTGTCGGGTTCTCAATCATATGTTGTGAGTGGCAAGGCGCATTTCCTAACGCGTTTGCCTACTCGGTCATAACCCCCCCCCACCCTAGGGCGAACCTGATTTTGTTTGGTGAAATCCACTTGTTCAGGTAAGGCGGGAAAAAGGAAACGATTGGGAATGCCTGGAGTTCTGGGGGGGGGGGGGGGGGGGGGGGGAGTGCGTCCCCTTCGAAAAGTGGTTTGTTCTTGTTAAAACACTGATCTCAACACGCAAATATAAAGAGGTCTGCAAATTTATAGACACACATCACCCGGGTGGCGCGATGGCCGGTAGGGCAAACGTGTTAGAAAATACGCGTTGCCCATGACAACGTATGATCGAGAACCCGAAGATAGCCAGTTCAAAACCCGGAGCCAGGGGACATTTAATAATACACGGCATCAATCCCCCACCCTCTCGCATGGCCCGGTAAACCCCGTATAGCATAAAAGGCGAGTAGGAATTAAAACAAAAATACACACATCACCCACATCAACGAGTAGCTATAACTTCACAGGCTAAAAAAAACTTCACTCGGTTTATCTTACTAAACGATATAAATTGATTCTGCCAGTAAAATAGTTTATGAGATGAAAAACTAGTAGCGATGGAAAAAAACTAAATTAAAGTTTCTCTCAGATTAAATTATTCTGTCAAGAGGTCCTAATGGTTTTCCAGTGTACAGGCCAAACTGACAATGTCTACCTTCTCTTTGGAATAACATCGAGTTTTAAAAAAGAGAGTATAAAATAGGTATGCGAGTTTTAGATATATGATAAAAAAAATCTGGTGCGTGCGCGCAACACACAACTTTCACTTACACACTTACTTAGATTAGAAATTAATGCGTTGTGTTAATTGCCACTTCTCAAATGAACAGAACGGCTTTAATTATGAACAATGGTCTGTCATTAAAGGCGTACTCCGCTTGCGCTCAACGAGTTTTATGAGTTGACTGAATATTTTTCTTTTTTTCTCCTGTATATGTTTACTTAATTTTTTTCATATATCATATTTAACCATTTGATATTTTTAGGCGTAATGAGAGACAGTTAATTTTTCCATATAAACAAAAACAAGGGTACTTTACCGGAAAACAAAAAAGGCCCCTTCCCCATTTAAGCCCCCTCAGAGCATATTAATAACGATAAAGCTTACCTGATTTTAAAGAACACCTTATTTTTATTAAACATGGCGAATTTGATCAAAATCATTAAAGCCGTTTTTGAGATAATTTAAAGAAAGCTATAAATTGGAAAAAAAGTTATGAAATAAAGTGCCACCTCCGTTAAACCAATTTTGATGAAATGTTGGCTATCACATCTTTTGCATATAAATACATCAAATACCCAGTTTGATCAAAATCGTTAAAGCCTCTTTTGAGTAAATAAAAAAAAACACGTGAAAATGATACAAATTTTTTTTAGTAAAGTCCCCCCTCCGGTCGAAATTTTTCACGATCGCAATACTTCCACTTACTATATATTTCATATATAGGTAAGTGGAAAAAAAAAAAAAAAACTGAAAATGAACAAAAACCTATCTCCAACTTGTCTTATTATTATTTTACGATTTCAGGAAAAATTTAGTTGTAAAATTCTTAATATATAGAAATGATTTTTTCTGAATTAATTATTTTGTTTGTTGTCCCTTTATAATACATAGGCTAATCGGACGATGCTGCAGTGGGAGTCCTAAATTTTGCCTATCTAGGTATAATTAGGATAGGGATCTTAAACGACTAATTACCTCCATTTTATGTCATATCCGAGGGACGGCAGAGCCAAGGATTTTTTACTCCTTTTAAAAAATCCTAGGGTCACCGAGGGAAGCCAGCTCGCGACCTTTAGTATTGTTAGTTACTACGCTAACCACTACACCACAGGTGAACTCTAAATTAATTTCATATACACAAGTTGCTAGATTTTCACTCTATATTCAGAGTCACCTAGCACTATTGATTACAGAACTCAAATTAGTTAGAACGTTAAAAACAGTTACTAGCAGTGGCAGAACGGTGACTCAAAAGTAAGCGTATGCTTCGCTGTTCAATGTAAGTACTGAGACACGAGTTGATCGCTTCTTATATATGGTCCGCTGTGGGCCCACCCAGAAGGATTTAGAACAATCCAAACATGTGATCAAGTTATAATACGAGGTGTGTGAGAAAAGTAATGAGATTGGCAACAATGCGGGAGATCTGGCAACGTTGTCTCTACCGGCCGATGCTAAATCTGATTGTTGATCCCTTCCACTTCCTCAGTCCGAGTTACAACTCCGTACAGTTAACACATTAGTTTTGACAGCGCCATTAGTAAAGTTGTGTTTTCATTGTGCGTCACAGAAATGGAGCATCGGAATTTAGAGCAACGTTGTGCAATAAAGTTTTGAGTTAAACTTGGTGAATCCGCGAGTGTGACTTTTAAAAAGTTGAAACAGGCCTATGGGGAACAGTGCTTATCGAGAGCACAAGTTTTCCGCTGGCGCAAATCATTTTTGGAAGGCGGAGAACACGTTGAAGATGAACCTCGCTCAGGGAGACCTTCGACTTCAAAAACTGACGAAAACATTGATCGTGCGAGGGCTCTTGTGAGATCAGAACGTCGTTATACAATAAGGATGATCAGTGAACAGCTAAATTTAAATACTTTCACCGTGCATCAAATTGTGACAGATGATTTGAACATGCGAAAGGTTTGTGCCAAATTGGTGCCGAAAAATCTCACAATTGAACAGAAGCACATTCGAAAAAACATGTGCGTTGATCTTCTTGAGAGGATTGCTAATGATCAAGAATTCTTCAATTGTGTGATAACTGGTGATGAATCCTGGATATTAGAGTACGATCCTGAAACAAAGCGGCAAAGTAAAGAATGGCACACTCCGTCATCTCCTCGGCCGAAGAAATGCCGAATGAGCAAATCATAGATCAAGACCATGCTGATTTGTTTTTTTGACAGGAAGGGTATCGTGCACAAAGAATTTGTTCCACTAGGACAAACTGTCAACCAAGTGTTTTATAAAAGTGTCCTTGAAAAGTTGAGGAAAAGAGTGATCCGTGTGAGACCAGAAATTGCAGACAAGTGGATGCTTCATCATGACAATGCTCCGTGTCACACGTCCATTTCCATCCTTGAATTTTTGACCTCAAAAAGCATAACTTTTGTTCCTCAACCCCCCTATTCACCTGATTTAAGTCCTTGTGACTTTTTCATCTTCCCAAAATTGAAACATGTCCTAAAAGGACGTCATTTTGGAACTCTGGAGAACATTCAAAAGACTGTGACCGACTAGTTAAAAGCCATACCAATTGAAGTCTTCCAGCGCTGCTACCAAGAGTGGGAACGACGACTCAGCCGATGTATAGCTGCCCAAGGGAACTACTTTGAAGGGGATAACATTGTTGTTTGAAAATAATAAAAACTTTGGTTAGTATGAAATCAGTCTCATTACTTTTCTCACACACCTCGTATATGACTGTAACCATTCAAGGCAATTCCAGAACTTGTAAAGCATAGAACAGAAATAAAAATCTGTTTAGATTTCATGTCTAAGGCATAGCGTTGCTGCTGTGTGAATATCCAACACGTTCACGCCGGGACTGTTTCAAGCTCCTCGTCCTTTGGCGGGGCGCTTAAAGGTGCCTTTACACTCTATGAACCTGACCTTCGAACAGGTTCTCCCTCGAACTTTGCCGTACCTGCGTTACACGAACAGCCATTTATACTTCACGTGACGTTAAGCGAACCAATATGGCTGACGCACCCAACGCTAGCTTATAATAAAGAAAAAATCTCCATTATCAATATATGTTATAGTATCTGAAAAATAAAAAAATGGGAGACGAATTACAACGTATTACAAATTACACTAGTATCACAAACAAATCCTTTCACTTGTGAAAAACCCAAATCAAAAGTGAAACTAGCGCTAACCCCGAACCCAGGCGAACAGATGAAGTAGGTACCTAGAACACCCGAAAAGTCCACGTGAAGGCTTCACGAATGCTGTTCGAGGGAGGTGTTCGAAAGTAAAGTTCGTAGAGTGTAAAGGCACATTATGTTTTCCGCTCTATCGGACGGGAGCTATTCAAGGGCACTATGCAGTATTGACAATCGAACAATAATAAAATAAACAATACAATCCTACATTGTTTTGCTAGTTTTTTACTGTTTTGTAATTGACTAAAGTGTCCGATGCGGAAGTCTAGTGCGGGCCACCGGTGGTTCACGCCGGCTTAATAATATTCTGCTACAGTTCGTCTCATGAGCTGAGAGACTCTCCTGGGGCAAAGCCAGCCTCTATAAAGTGGGTGTCCTTAATTGAAAAAATAAGGGGCGAGGAAACCTGGTGTTTGAGCGTGATAACGGTCAAATCACCGCTGACCAAGAAACAGTACTTCCTTAAGGTGCCTTTACACTATGCGAACCTCACCCTCGAACAGGTAATCCCCCGAACTTTGCCGTACCGTCGTATCACGAACAGCTATTTACACTTGCTGAGCGAGCAATAATGTCTGACCGCACCTATGCACCTTGATAAAATAATTTCCATTACAAAGACGGCTGACTTGGAGCTAGCGTCTGTTCTCGCTTTTGCTTTTACTAATTATGGATAAAAGCAACGTCAGAAAAATGCTAAATGAAGGTTTAGAAGATTTTCCTAATTAACTCAAAAGCGACACTAGCGCTATCCCCGAACACACAGGCGAACAGCTTAAGTACTGTTCGAGTTCGTGTTTTATTTAGAACTAGCTAAGGTGCCCGGCTTCGCTCCGGTAGTTGTGTGGTAGTTTTAATAACAGAAAAACTTTAAAATTAAAGGAAATATAGAACAAAATTAGCACTTCCTTGAAACTTTTAACATGGTATCAATATTAAGATTCGATATCTGCAGAGTCTGCCCAAATAAGGAATCCTATATACTTTAAAGGGGGTTGAAAATGGTGAATGAACAATTAATTTTGCTGCAACTTTGTCGAGTCATGCATCGTTTTTGATGGTTTCTGTGATTCTGAATTCTATAAGCCCATTCCAAGCAGTCAGCAGATAATAAGTTATTAGATTACAACTTAAGCGCCGACTACTGTGATGGTCCTATTAGATCCAGAAGTTTAGAAACTACCGAAGATTCATAGAAACTTTTTTTTTAAGACCTTTCTTCCAGTTCAATCTCTCTTAAGATATCCCCCCCCCCCCCCGTAATTTGGCCGCACACTGCACCTACTATTACAAAGTGAAAACCAAAATATTATGAGGGCACAATTTTTTCATCATATTTCTCTTTATCCTGAACTATGAGGGGTGATAAAATCTTATTGAAAAAATGCTGTAATTGGAGTCAGTCACTTTGTCAACTGGAATGCTCATCATACATAGTAATAAAACCATTTTTCATAATTACATACAATAAGAACACTTCAAACATTTTATTTTCGATTTATAATCAGTCAATTCAGCTCTCCTTTTTTGTTTTATGTCTGTTTTTATTCGCTTACTGTACTACTCAAAAATGTTCACTCATATTGCATTAAATTTACTTAAGTAGGTATATATTATATATTGATTAAATATGATGTGGTAATCAATTAACCTTCTTATGAGAAAATTAATTTTGTAAGGTATCCAGTCGGTTTTCTAATTGATACGTAAAATCATTATTTTATTTTGAAAGAAAAGGTGAAAGTAATTATTTTCGCTTGATTTTTTAGTAATTTAAAAAGAACAGCTGAACAAATACATAACCTTTACAAATTGAACGGAATGAATGAACAATAAACATCGAGTGAAACGCACCCTAGCGCTTCCTGGTAGCCTGGAGCTCGAACTAAATTTTTCATTCATAAACTCGTATCTCAATTTCAGGTAGGCTAATTACATGGTGCGAGAGGCTTAAAATTCCAGTCCTTTTCTCTTCAATTTTACACCCTTAAGAGAAAAACAGAAACCTTCTTCTCCGTTAGGGGTTATATAGCAACACGCTGAAATAACTTCCTTAATCCCACGTGGAGTCGTTTTTGGGCCTTTTCGGCACGCACATTGTACACTTTGCTTTATAATATATATATTGATTACCGAACACTGTACTGTTCGAGGCTGAAGTTGGTACAGTGTAAAGGCACCTTTACACAGTACTGAACCCAAGACCCTTCCTGGCTTGTGCTACAGGTTTTTTTTTTTCTTTTACGTCACAATATATTGTAGCAATATTAATAAACTAGCATTCCCCGCCGCGGCTTTGCCCGCGAGACTTTAAAATCAATTCTGTGATCATTATCTCGGTATTGATTTAATATAATATGTTAACTGATGTTAAGGAGATTCAGTAGAATCGGAGCTTCCGGTAGGTGGGGGGAAGCTGCAGGCTCGGTAGAAGAGAGGGATTCGCGCAATAGAGAGAGTTCACTAAAACACTGCTTACTCGTCGTGAACGCTTCATTTTTCGGCTTTAAAACATGGTTTTCGACATCTCGTAGGGGCTTTCGAGTTAAACTCGTCGTATACAGATCTTTAAAATGAGTCCAAATTAGACATTTTTTCTCGAAATGCAAAAATAGGTGTCCGTTAGAGTTAAACGACAATTTCGCCATTTAAACGCCCTAAGGGTTACATTTTTGAAATTCCTTTCTTAGTGGTTACCAACATCGCGTTTAAAATCTAAATTCCGAACTTCAAGTTTCTATCATTAGTAGTTTTTGCTCTGCGTCGATTCTGTCAGTCAGGACAAAGCCTCTTATATATATAGAGATATGCTGTAGGTTTTTTTTTTTTTTTTTTAATTTTTTAGTGAATTTATATTCTAACGATATTTATGATAAAAATCTGGTGCGTGCGCGCAACACACAACTTTCACTTACCAACTTACTTAGATTAGAAATTAATGCGTTTTTTTAATTGCCACTTCTCAAATTAACAGAACGGCTTTAATTATGAACAATGGTCTGTCATTAAAGGCGTACTCCGCATGCGTGGGCTCAACGAATTTTATGAGATGACTGAATATTTTTATTTTTTTCTCCCCTTTATGTTTTCTTTATTTTTATCATATCTCATATTTAGCCATTTCTTATTTTTAGGCGTAACGAGAGACAGTTAATTTCTCCATTTAAACAAAAACGAAGGTACTTAATAGGAAACAAACAAACAAAAAAGGCCCCCCCACAAAAAAAAAAAGCCCCCTCAGAACATTTTAATAATTATAAAGCTTACCCGATATTAAAGAACACCTAATTTTTATTTAATTTGACGAATTTGATAAAAATCGTTAAAGCTGTTTTTGAGATCATCGGAAAAAAGGTAAAAATTGGAAACCAAATTATGAAATAAAGTGCCCGCTCCGTTTGACCAATTTTGATGAAATGTTGGCTATCACATCTTTGGCATATACATACATCAAATACACAGTTTGATCAAAATCGTTAAAGCCTTTTTTGAGTAAATAAAAAAAACACGTGAAAATGATACAAAATTCATTAAATAAAGTACCCCCTCCGTTCGACAAATTGTGATGAAATTTTTGCTGTCACATCTTGGGCATATAAATACATCAAATACCCAGTTTGATCAAAATCGTTAAAGCCGTTTTTGAGTAAATAAAAAAAACACGTGAAAATGATACGAAATTTTTTAAGTAAAGTCCCCCCTCCGGTTAATCAATTTTGATGAAATTTTTACAGTCATATCTCAGGCATATTAGTACATTGAATACTCAGTTTAATCAAAATCGTTAGAACCGTTTTTGAGAAAATCGAAAAAAACGTAAAAAGTTATTAAATAAAGTACCCCCTCCCTTTGAGCAATTTTGATGAAATTTTCGCTGTCACATCGCGGGCATATACCTATACTAAATACCAAATTTCAGGTTCGCACGGTTTATAGTTTTTGAGCTAGTCTGTCACACACTCACACACACACACACACACACACAGACCATTTCGCGGGACTTGGTTAATTGGACTCAGGGGACCCCAAAACGTGTATTTCCGTTGAAAACCGGAAGTCGAAATTTTTCACGATCGCAATACTTCCGCTTACTATATATTTCATATATAGGTAAGTGAAAGTAAAAATTATAAGTATCAATTCTCAGACAGCTAATTTTAGAGGTGACGAGAAGGTCGTTGGCAGTAGGCGTGACTTAACCTAACTGGCAGAGATTGGAAGTGGCTCGACATATTTGATGTGGTCAGCCACCCCCCTCTGTTCGCCCCCCCCCCTCCCATACTACCACCGTCAGAACTTCCTGACAATCAAAGTGGGAAGTGGTCTCTGAAGTAAAACTAATATCCCCAAAGTTATCGGAAGGGCCGTTAATTTCTCTCAGCATGTGCATCTTCAATTAATTTCAGTTGAATGAACTAAAAATGTGGGAAAAAAAACAACAAAAAAAACTTAAATCACAATAAGGAACAGGGCTAGAATTTTATTTCACAAGATGGTGATTTTTTATTGCCTAGTGTTTTTTTATTACCTCTTCTTTCACCTCTTGCCATCACCCTCCTCCAATAAGCCAATATTTTACAGCAGTATTTTATTCTTTATTAAAATGAAAAATAAATTTATAAAAATCGACATTTTCGAACTTTTTTTCAATTTTTCGCTAATAACTCGAAAACGATTTATCGCAGAAGAAATTGTGTTCTTTCTAAAATAAAAGGGCATTACATTTCGCGTCGACTGGGATCCTTACAGTTATAATCGGTTAATTCTTTTTGCCAAAACAGGTTGTCCATTTAGCCACTTCAGTGGAAAAATGAATTACGCTCATGTTCCAAAGCCTGCAATTTAAAGAGGGTTACTCCAAATAAAAAATGTTAGATATAGTAGTTGTAGAGTATCGAATCATGTGTAAAACGAGCTCATTAATTTTAAAATTAGCCCACTCCTGTCGAGACAAAGTCGGCCCTTCTTTGACTATAAATAAGCATATTTTCTGGACTGACGGTCTAATAGACCATAATTCTATTAATGTTTTTATTTAGTTCTGAAAATAATATGTTATGTTCTGTATAAACAAATAAAAACAGTTATTCATTCATTCATTCATTCAAAAAAGCATATTTTTTTCGATATGTCTATTACATCTTCGGTAGGTATATGTCTATTACGTATAGTACAGTGTAGTATAGTTTTTGCTGCTTTTTGAGGTGATATACTTTTTGCTTTTGAAAGATCTTAGAGAAAAAATCCGTCCCAGGTTCAATGATATAGGTATGCCACTAAACAGAAAAGTTCTATTTTTATGCAATTGCATATTTTGTTTGCGTGCTTCTTTAAAATAGCGGATTAGATATGGTTACCAATTAGACTACGCAGATCTAATCGGTCAAGTTTTATTTTGCATATTGGATAATAACTACATATATTTGCATATTTTGATGATCTAATAAAGTATTAATTTATTTATGTAAAATTTTCGGACTTTTCGACCACCTGGGTCATTTTCACTCTATCTATATAAATAAAGTTGAAATTCTGTTTGTTTGTTTGTTTGTTTATTTGTTCTTTATAGAAATCCATACCGTTTGTCCTAAATTCTCCAACTTTCGCTCAGTGGTTCTTTGATACCAGGTGCGAACACCTGTCCATATTAAAATTGCATAACTTCAGCCGATCTTCAGCTGATAATCTTTATTGTTATAAAAATCATAATGATCTCAATTTACAATTTTTTTTATTTATTTTTTTACGAAATCGACCGTTTCTTTAGAAAAATGAAATTCCCTGTGTGAAACCGGGATATACAGCTCTAATCTATGTATGTAAAGATGAAATTCTGTTTGTTCTTTATAGAAATTCATACCGTTTGTCCTAAATTCTCCAAATTTCGCTCAGTGGTTCTTTCAGACCAGGTGCGAACACCTGTCCATATTAAAATTGCATAACTTCAGCCGATCTCTGGGTATATTCTTTATTGTTATAATAATCGTTTTGATTTCGCTTTACATTGGTTTTTACAAAATAAACCATTTAGGTTGATAATAGTCTCAGTTTATAGATTTTATAGATTTAAAAAATGAAATTCTCCGGGTGAAACCGGTATATACAGCTAGTATCTAATAAAGTAAACAATACATTAAAAAATATAAAAGTAATATCCAACGTGGGGGCTAAGATTCCTAATTTCGATCGGAGTTTAGTCGTAAATAAGTCTTCTTCGAATTAATGATTACTGAGATTCCTTACTTTCCAAAAAACCTGTACTACTACTACCTATGAAGGGTCTTGGTAATGTGTAACGAAGTACTGTACCTTGGTCAGCGGTAGTGAGAGGTGGTGATTTGACCGTGATCACGCTCAACCGTCTGCTCCCCCCCCCCCCCCTTGATTTTTCAATAAGAGTACATTTAGAAATGCAGAGTAGAATGCCGGAATTTAGGTATGCATTTAATAATTAATTTTATTGACTATTTTCTTTGTTTTATATAATTTTTAATTGATTGTTAATTTAGTTATCTTTATTCATCTATTCTTCTTGTTAACTAATAAGTTTGAATTATTTTTGCATTTTAGTTTTGAATGAATTAAATTTATTATCGGAAATACTTATATGTATGATTAAGATTTAAAAAAATTAAAATCATTTTGGTTTCATTTCTAAATAGTCCCCTCCACTCCCTTTCCTATGAAATATTTTATACACATTAGTTTCTTTGAATATTACCTTTATTTGATAGCATATTTTTAGTTTTTATAGTTTTTTACTGCATATTATATGGCATATTTTGAAGCTTTTTACAGCATAAAAATCCGGGCTCTGATTATACATGGTTTTTGACATCTCTAGTCAATAACGTAAATTCCAAGTTAATATTTTTTAGCAGTATTTTAGGTAACGTATTTGTACGATAATTTTGGTGAAAATAAAAAAAGGGAAAAAAATACACTTAATCTGATCAATATCACCAACGTAAAAAACGGGATAAAAAAATTATTTCGCTCTGGTGAGCTCGGAAAACCAATTAATACAATTATATGAACTGTAAAATAAAAAAAATGAAATAAATCTTTAATGCAACTTACCAAGTTTACGCTGTACGCTGATTCTGAATTTCGGGCAAGGGTGAAATGAGAATAATCGGGTAAAAGACATTGATAGGAGATTCTAGGATAAAGGAGATTTTCACCTGTTGCTCGTCCTTCTTGAATTTTGCGGCCAGCGGCAAACAATGATGATTGAAGAGAAAACTTCAAAACAATTATGAATTTCATACCCAGGAGGCAGAAAATCGTAATGAATTGACACCCAAGAGGTACCAAAAAAACCATCGGCGGCGGACTCTAAATGAGAAACACACACGACGACGATGAGGCTGCTTACAATTCCACATTCAGAGAGCAAGTGCGCAAAAAAAAAATGGCTAAGCCCGGAATTCTAATCCCTTACAAATGCCATCATGATGCCACTGATAACCAATTGTTAGCCCAGCGATTGCTATCTCCGTGACAGATAAAGTGGCAAATTCAAATTGAAATGTAAAAAAAAAAAGATGTATTATGAAATAAAATAAAAATACCGAACAGTATTTCGAAATTTACTTCTGTTAGTGAATGAAGGTCCAAAAAAAAAAGAAAATTATAAAATAAATATTTGTTACTTAAATATATAAACTCACCAAAAATCATAGAAAACATGCAAAACACGTATATTCTGAATACCAGGACAGAAAAGCTTTCTCATTGGCTTAAGTTTTATTTTTATGATTTGAATTAAGTTCCATTTAGAGGGGAACAACAGGTCCCAAGGACTGCGAAATGAGGTATTAAATATTTATGAGTGAACATTAGTATTAAATTATTTATTAAATACCTTAATGTTCTATTAATTATATTATATTAGTATTAAATTTTTTTGATGAGTAAATTCATGAATGTTCTTATTTCATATAGTTACATATTTGTATTTTATAGTTTCAATCAAAGTTCCATTAAAATAATCTAAACCGGAAAATATGAGTTTGGACACTGTGAGGCAATGTCACATTTACAATCACTGACGCAACCAAGGGGGAAGGTGCTTGGGAACTGAGCCACCCCCCCCCCCCCTCCCCCAGGGGACAGAAAGAAACTTTCATACTTAAAATTAGATTTCGTACCGGTGTATCTTTGTATCCATCTTTTGAAATATGTTCAACAAAAAAGAATGATAGGTAAATTTAGTTCCATGTTATTAAAAAAAAAATTGCAGGAATATGAGAAAACTAAGTATGTAAACCCCTTGCATTTAATTTTTATTTGAACATAAAAAATTTCATCACACATTAAACCTATTCCTGGTCAAGCCACTGCTGTCTATGCAACATTTTTTTGGTTTTCAACTAAGTTTGATTTGATTAATCATCTTTAGTTAATTTTTATAATTTTTTTTTGTTTATCTATTGCTAAGGGTAACATTTGTAATATAATTGAAGGAATCTTGTCTTTAAAATGGTATTAATTTCATGTCTAGGTTGTTGTTCCTAAGCGAGCTGCTATGCTTCTGGACAGAATAATGGTTGCTTTACAGAAAGCTGTTGATGAGGACACTGTCAAGAGCGCCAAGAGCAGGATACCTATTGAAGATACTGTAAGTTATTTTGATTATTTGAATCTATTTAAATTAATACTTATGTTTATTCATTATTTATGTATTTCCAACTTTGATAGGAAATACGAGAGTTTGCAGCAGTTGGATGCAAGCCATTTCTGAGCAGCAACCAACTGCTGCTAGTAAAACAATACAGCATTTTTATGATTTGTGCACACATCCTGCTCCTCCTAATCAAGTACTGTCCCTTTCTGCCACTGCTCTGTCTGGTGGTCTTCCTGGTGCAGGACCTTCTCTCTGCCAAACGAGAAATGTAGGACATTTCATCATCTTTGCCCTCAGTGTCTCATAGGGGGCACAGTCCAAGACAATGTGTTCGGTGGTCTCGGGTACTCCACAAGTAGGACATAGAGGATCAGTATGCCTTCCGTAATGGAAGAGCTTACCACGAAAACCACCATGTCAAGTGAGTTGATGGGAGACCCATCAATCAGGTACTACTCATTTCGCTACTAAACTAGAGCTGACAGTTGGGAAATATTTCCTCAGAGTAGCTCCCTTTGGCTTTGTTAATCACCTATGGTTCCATTCGTCAAGGATTTACTCATAAATTATTCTCTTCCATCACCGAGGTTCTTAACACGTTAGGTGCGGCATCGGTCCCCAGGGTCCGATTTCTTACATTCCCTTCTTAACAGCCGATTTTCACATGAAAATGTCCGAAAGTCCGTACACTTCTAATACTCAATTTAGTCAATTTTTAATGAGATTATTGCATTTTAGTGCAGAAAATGTTGCTAACAGCTGAAATTCTGTTGTTTTTTAGAATTGGACTCCGATGTCTGATTTTCGATAAAGAATAGCGTAAATCCTGTATTGGCCTGTCCTGTGCCTATTATATCTAGTTCCAATCCTTACCAAGAGATAATGCCCTTAGAGACACTCATTTAATCAAAAGACAACGCTTTCATCAAAGTATTCCCATCGCATCCCGATGTCCGATATCATCTGTGGCTCATACTAGCAGTCAGACTATGGGGACCGATACCGTCCAATTCAGGATACCCCTAAAATACGCCACCGCACCTAACGAGTTAATTGATCCTCTCACGTAGACTTTCCGCCAAGACCGCAAGGACTTGTGCCAATGAGACAATGACTTATTGGCACTAGTGACTCGCCGCAGAGCCATCTGTTGAATTGTAACCAACGTTCTCTTCTGCCGGTGCGAGATATTCTTATTCCAGCCAGAGAAAGCATAACTCAGTATAGCAAGGATGGTATTGATGGTCATTGTCGCTGTATATTTAAGAACCCAAAAGGGGGTCTGAAATACCCAAAAGGAATTTCTTCAAATTCCAATTATTTATCTCCAATTGGAGATAAATAATTGGACCTAAAAATCTGGACCTAAAACCCTTTACACAGCGAGAACAGATATATTGAATGCTATTTTATTTGGACTAATGTAAAACTGTATTTATAGCATTTTATTATAAATAAATCAATTGAAACTTGTTTCAGATGGACTTGCAAAGAAGAGGGCAGCAGAAAGGTGGAAGGATCTACTGGAGGTGCTACTTCAACGCTGTCACTTGCTTCTAGTCTCGACCCCTGCTAAAAGGCTATCTGCTTCCTCTCTCCATCAACCACAGACTAAAATAATTTCGAAAGACTATTGTTAATCATATTTTATTTTTTATCCAATGTTAATTAATATAAACAATCTTGATAATAAATAATTAACCCCATTTCTGTTCCATTTGTACTTAACTTTCATTTTTCTTATTTTTAAGTTTCTATATTTATTGTATACCTTGAAAATATATCACCTAATGATATAACAGCAGTACCAGATCAAAGACTTCTTTCAAATTTGTCATGTTCCTAAGCATTGTTTAATATTTTAATATATTGTG
The DNA here is from genome assembly GCA_911387785.2 of Aelia acuminata. NCBI lineage: Eukaryota > Metazoa > Arthropoda > Insecta > Hemiptera > Pentatomidae > Aelia > Aelia acuminata. The sequence continues at coordinate 117,596,692 of OU426983.1, read as the reverse complement.
TATGTGTCCGATAAGATATGTTATGTACTTTTGTAAAATTTCTTTTTCATTTATGTTTGAAAATGTTTTGTTTCGTTTTTTTGTAATTTATGTACAATAATCTATGTATAAGAAAAAAATATACTATTTTAAGATTTTTGAAATAATAACTGAAATTCAATGTGGAAACTTTCAGATACATTCTAAAACTAATTTATTTAGTATAGGTAATACCTTTCGTTCTTCTTTAAAATGTCTTTCATACATAATTTTGCTTCAAATATACAATCCCAAATAAAGATACCAACACATTGTTTCACACTAGCTCTAACAATCTCAATGCATTGTATAAAGAAATTCGAAAACTTTTTCATTGAGAAAAATAATTATTAGAATTTAAATTTAAAAAAAAAAAAAATCATTGCTCTGGACTAAATTGTGACTATCACAATGTTACAGGCGAAAATTTAACTTTTTATAAAACAATTTTATGAAAAATCTAATAAATCGAGAGGATTAAATTTACTTTTAATCCTTAAATGACATGGGGCCTACATATAACAATGAAAAAAAGAACTCTTGACAAAAGACTCATACTTCTACACTCCATTACTTTCTAAATCGTCAAAATTAAAAATAAAACAATAACTAAATATGTACACTTACTTACTCAAGACCGTACGGACATATTTCTCACAGATATTCGGCATAGTTAAAAAAATTCACTTACAAAAACTTCAAACATTTCAATCAAAATTGTTACGACTCATTACAAAAGCAGCTTGGTATGTGACTAACAAAACTTTACATATTGACCTCTATCTACCAACAGTCGACCAGCACATAACGACACTTTACAAACGATTTTTATTAATTTGTACGGACATCCAAACAGTTTAATCAGAATATGGCTGACATACGCATTGATACAAGAAGACAAAAAAAGCGCTGGATGAGAGATCTGCTCTCTTTAACAGTCTAGTTAATTGACTCAAGCTAGGCAGGGGGTCTGCTGGGTGGTTTCCCTCCACATGCCTGACATGTCATTACTTCCTATTACCGCCATCTCATTCGCTGATTGTCCGCACATTGCTAATAGGTGCGAATTGATAATTTAAGTAAAAAAAAAAAGATTTACTATCGGGATTTAAAAATGTTTATCAATTTTCAGAATAATTAAATATTATTAATATTATATGAAATTAAAAAATAATAATAATAATATTGAAAACTTTAGGAAGTGAGATTTATTAATTAATTTTGTTAACTTCCCAAGAAAATGAGTAATTTTGAGAAAGTGTCCAATATTCGTATACATAACAAATATCTGTGTATACAATAGAATTTCGCAGATCGGAAAATTGGGAAGATAACAATAAAAATAAAAAAAAATAGAAATTTGAACAAAAGTTTAAAAGTGACTTTGTTGATAGAGAAGAATAACAACCATAAAATAAAATAAATGTAATAAACAATTTAAACAAAAAATAAAAAATGTTCCACTTAAACCTACGAAAGAGGGTTCTTGGGTTCAACTTATAAAAGAAAGGAGCTGCTTTTTGTTTAATGATTTAACCGATACATACCATTCACAATTGTTAGGTTTTCAGCCTTTACTGATTATTTTATTAAGATTAATGTAGAGGATTGTAGTTCTCTTGAAAGCAAGAGTAGCTTACAGCAACTAGAAATAGTGTAAATGAAAATTATTCCACTTTTAAAATCACTTGCTATTCACTTTACATCATTATTTCAGACATACATACATAGCATGGGAACCAAAAAGTTAAAAATAAATGAAATGAAACAAGGATTCTTAAAAAAAAAAAAGGATTTTGTTTGTAAATAGTTCCAGTATCAGTCACAAGAGGCCAGCACCTTCAAGGCTACCTGTATTTCATATAGAAGAAAAATTAGGTTCCTGATTCTTCAAGAATAAAATTATAATTTTTATCCTACTCCCCATAGACTAAATCGTGTTGACGCACTTGAATGAGTCACTTTATCATTATATGAAACTTCTTACCTTCAATAACATATTTGAAGAAGAAAATATGAATCAAGACATCTTTCAGAGTCACGATACAGTTTAAATAGAGAGCATTAAAAAAATAGTAAGAATAAAAACAATATTTTGACTATCAAATCAGAAAGTTGTTTTGAAAAACAATTTTGTAAACATTATCAGTCAAGGCCAATAACCTTCACAGGTTGTGAGGAAGGAACAAAAAATCTGTTTGAATAATGATCAATATAACACAATTAAATATCAATTTATTTAAAATATATAAAATCAATAATTTTGGATTATAAAAAAAAAATGAAAAATAATAAATGAAATCTAATCACATAAAATTAATTTTGATATGTATAAACAATCTTAGATAATTTCAAACATCTAAATATCTTGGATATGTATATGAAACAAAAAACGTTGAAAAATTCCAAAATGCCAAAAAAAAAGTATGGCAATAAAGACTATAATAAGCAGGACAAATCAAAAGCAAATAGTAAAAAATAAAAATTCTAAAATATTGTGGCATTGATACATAAACTGAACTACCACATTTTTTTTCATAATAAATGTTTTTATTATTTCTTATTCTTTATTTTAATCGATTCCTATTCTTTCAAGGTTGAAATATTCAAACCTGTCATAGCAGTATAAACTAAATATTTCAATATTGGCATAATAGTAAATGTCAAACATATGCATTACAAAAACAATCTGTAAAACTGAACTGTCAGCTTATGAATATTCATAAATAGAACATAATTTATCTACTTTCACAATTGTTAAAGAGGTATTTCATAAAACATAATACATAAAAGGTGGAAATCAAGACAACATTAATTAATCGTTTTTAATGATGGTTGAAAATTTATCAACTTTGACAAGCAAAATAAAACTTTCATTTCTGTAGCATGTTTTTCATTTTGTCAATTTATTTTCATTTTGAATATTGCACAACCACACTCAATCATTCAATTTAAAAAAAAAAAAGGAATTTTCTTTTAGCATGATACTGCAGTGAAGCCATAGAAAATAGTCGTCCTAGACATTTTCTCTTTGATACATCCAAGGTTAGTTTCTACTAGAAAAAAATTGTGTTGTACTTCATAGCCTATATACATTAAGGAACGATTTACAACTGACAATTTTTCAACGAAGGAATGAAACATTCTATGATTCACTTGAATGTTTTGAATTGATTAAGTATTTAAACCATATTGAGCAATCGCGACAAAAATAAAGCAACTTATTGTTACAAGAGTATAAAATACATATTTAGAATTTCTAAATGATTATGATGGACATGCGAGTCCTAAATGGGGATCAAAAAATTAAAATGAATCATACATTTTAAGGTTTAGACAAAATATGCCAATATGATACTCATGCATACTACGACAAAGATGTAGCTTAAGATACACAAGCCAATGATAATTTCAATGAATTTATTCATTTTGTTTATTTACTCCTAAGAAAAACAGTAAATTTGCTATCTGTAAATTACTCCTTAAAACTAATTATTTCACACTAATCAGTTCACGTCCTAATAAAACTAATAATTCACGTCCTTGGAACCTGTCAAAAATGTAAATCGGTTTATGTTTGATATATAATTACATAATTTTATTTTGAATATAATGTAATGTGAAACAAAACAAAAGACAAAACATATGATTTTAAAGTTCTTCACTTATGGTTGGAAGTGGAATGTTTGGATTACGATGTTCGAGTACCATCTACGCTGGCTTAGAACCTTCCAGGCAGTTCTTCTTCAGACTAAATATGAGGAGCGATGGACTGGAGAGTTAGTCTTGTTCTGAAGCTCAAGTCAAATGGTTATTTTTTTGTTATGGGGTAGTTACAAAGTGATACTTTTTGTAATCTGTTTAATTATTTGTGTTTTCATAGTTGGTGCGGCATCGTAAAAAAAAATTGTTTAACCCACATAAGTGTTACAATAATTTCATAAAATAATAATTCGCTAATAAAAATGGAAAAAGTAATGTTTTTCTATCAAGGTGTGCACTATCTTTGTTAAGCTTATCAGAAATGACCTAAAACTGAGTTTTATGTTGTCAAAAAATAGTCCATAGTAAAACATGTATGTTTATGTTCATACTCAACATATTTTATAGGAATCGATATCTAAGGCCACAGGCAATATAACTAAATAAGTTAGAAAACTGTCCTCATGAGTAATGTTTCTTGCGATCATTTCATAAACCTCATGTAGACAATGGAACAGTTGATAACTCCGAAATAATGATGAAGACCACCTAAACATTCGGAGTTGTGAATTGAATGAATTTTTATTGAGCTATATACGAATAATAATAATTACAGTAGACTTTAGAAACACTCAACAAAAATAAGACTATTTACGGCTTGATTAGAGAATCGTTAGCTGGAGGTTGGCCTTGATCGATTATTTATTTTTATTTTATTTATTTACTATTATTTGCATACTAAAATCTTATAACTACTATTAGCAATGATTATTCCTGAAAAATGTAATATACATAAGTATTCAACAATATAATCACATAAATATATTTCTAACAAGCGGTACAAAACTTGTTTCAACCCATGACAAGAATGCAATGTACACCTATATCATTAATAAAATACATTGGCATGGATATTACATATTAACATAATAGGCTAATATCAATTCATAGAGTGTAACTACCTACTCTAACAGTATACGGGTCACCTGTGGTTTAGTGGTTAGCATGGCAACCTACAATACTAAAGGTCGCGGTTACAAACAACAAACTAACAATATAGAAATTATAATACAAAATAACAATTCAAATAAATAAATACTCAGCTGTCAATATTATTTTTTAAGGCTGCTAATAATTAAATTCCCTGAATAAGGGTCTGGCCACATATGTCCGCACCGCAGCACTAATATAGGTTATGTTCAGAATATTTTTAATTTAACTTACATATTACCTTTAGTTATGCCTAAAGTGGCCTGTGTCTAACATGTGTGGCCTGACCTTTAGACACAACTAAAGGTAATATGTAAGTTAAATTAAAAATATTCTGAACATAACCTATATTAGTGCTGCGGTGCGGATCCGGTGCGGACATGTGTGGCCAGACCCTAAAGAGTACCTACATACCCAAGCTGCTTTACAATAGTCGTGAGTTATTGACCTCTTCATAGGGTGTGTAGAAGGCTTCCGAAATTATTCCAATATACATAGCTCATGTGAACTATTTTCCAGCTTGTAACACTTTCAACAAAGTTGGATATTGAAGCAACAAAAAGCATATTGAAAACAATATGAGAGAAAAGTTAAATAAATAGAAATTATATATAGCTTTATCTAGATTAAGCTGCGAAGAAAGTAGAAAATATTTTTCTGTAGATCAAAGAATTATAAAAATGTTAATAGCCCTTAAATTATTATAATTATAAAAATCATAATTTTTTATTTTTAATCATCCCAGGAATATTCTCAATTCCTCAGGAATTCATAGACTACGTAAGAACAAAAAAATGTCATGCATTAATTAATCATCGTTAGATAATTAATTTCTAATTTTTAAACCATTTAATTAGAAGATAAAAGATTCGACCACTGCCGGGAATCGAACCCAGGTCGACGTAGATGCAGAGGTCCTGGGTTCGATTCCCGGCCGTGGTCGAATCTAATATTATAATCTTCTAATTAAATGGTTTAAAAAAAAAAAAAATTGTTCATATATTTTGATAGGCTAGATTCACAGCAAATGCAACCCTTGAAGAGATGCTAAGCATACAAATAAATGCCTCTGAAGTTATTTAGACTTGTGATTACTGCTAGTATTAATTTCACTTTAATCATTATTACTCTCAGAAAGATAAATCAAATTACTTATAGTCAGAAAAAACAAGTACATTATTTTAAAGCATAAATTATTAATCTTTGTTTATATCTGTAAATAAATAATATAAATGGGTTTTATATTTTTTTAAGTTGTACTTAAAAAAAATGTAACTTATCTCAAAATTGAACTTTACAAGGTTTTAATCAAATCAGTAACACTTTTATTCAAGTATTTACAAGCCATCTGGGGAAGGAATTAACTTTCTACTTCCCTATTAGAAGGTCATTACCATTTATAGGCATACACACATCTTGTAATCATGCACTTGTAAAGGAAATAGGAAAAAAAAAAGAAAAGAAAAACGCCACATTTTACAATCGTAAAATTTATTAGTTACGGTATTAACATTTTCAAAATAACAATAATGTGGTTAGCTTAATAACTAAAAAAAAAAAAAAAAAGGAAAACATCTAAGTATAACACATAACTTACGAGTTTGTTTTTAAACGAAAAGTAAAAATTGAACTAAAAATAACAATAAAATAAAGATCGAAACGAACCAGGACTACTTTTATTTTTACAAAAATAAATATGTTTATAACATTGGTTATTACCATTCCGTGAATATTATACTAATATTTCATATATTTTCTATGTACAAGATATATAAAAACTTTTTTTTTTATCAATTTGACTAAACAAGTTAAATACTAAAGTTAAAAGAAACAATCTTATAATGGAAAAGCTTTAATAATGTTCTGATATCTATTAGTTAGTTGTACATGTGAAAAAATAATTTTCAGCCTTTTCGAAATTTGAGAACTGTAAAAGGAAACTTAAGAGAGCTTTTTAGCTTTTTGATATAATGTGTCTACAACCTTACCCATGCTGTTGATAACTTCCAGGGCCATTTCATAGGTTTTTTCAACAACGGCATCTTCAAACACTATGAGAACTCCCTCACCTTGGTCAAGAATTCCATTGAACTTCTTGTCAAGAATCATTTGAGAAAGCTTCTTTTCAACTTGAGGAAGGGGAAGTTTTATCGATTTCGAAATGAAATCGACCTGAGCTCTGGAATAAGGCTCGATGATCCTACACAAATTCTGTTCTAACATATTGTCATATAGCGTACCCAAGTGAGCTCGTACTATCGGATCCTCCTCCAATTCTTTCTTGTAATTCTTTAACGTGATTTGGAAATCGGCAAGAGACCTCTTATGGCTAGCTTGAGCAACTGATTTCATTGCATCAATATCCTTACCAGCATGTTTAAGGGCAAGTTTTCCGCTAACTAATTGTTGCACATCTTCTGGTGTGTTCAACATTATTTTACTCAAAAGCATGTATTTTAGAGCAACCAAAGCCTTCGGGCTATCTACACTATCGTAACCTTCAAAAGCTTCATAAAAATATGAGTAAGCGGTTTTGAAGTCTTGTTCATCTGCTGCGTGAAGTATACCAGATTGCAAATCGAGGGCTGCTTGCATTTTTGGTGGACAATATATTGAATTAGCAGTCGTCCTGGCCGATGTCAGGGCAGCCCTAGCCTTAGAAAGATTGCTTAAAGCATGATAAGTTTTAGATTCCAACAAGAGTACTTCTACAAGCAAATTTTTATCATCTAATTTCTTTAGTTCTTTTAGAAGACTTGATCCAAGCTGTAGTGCTTCTGTAAACATTCCTGTGTCAAAATAGAGAGCGATAAGCCTAGCTTCCAGAGATTGTCTGAGGAAAGTCCTGTGTTCATCCTTTGCCCATTCTATACACTCTTTACAAAGTTGAACTTCTATTCCTATACCAGCTTCAAGATCCAAGAAATAATCTACCAAAGAACGCACTAATTTCGCAGCTTTAGCTTTACTAATTTGACTAAGGAACGGTCTACTTGCCTTGATAAGTTCAGCTAACTCTTTAGCTTTACCTTCTTTCTTGTATTGCTCTCCCAACTGCAAAATTCCTTGTTCCTTATTTTTGATTTCTTCTTCGTCATTATCGTCGTCAACATTCCTGCCAGAAGTTGGAAGAATTCGACTATTATCCCTATCTCTAGAAGAGACAGACCTCTCAAACAACATTGCACCCGCCATGTTACTGAAATGAAACGCTAGGTCATCAAGCAATGTGATCTTTCATTTGTTTGCAATGTTGATTTCAAGAGGGCTACAGAATCGTTCGTACATTCTTATACCATAACCTTTAATTTTTTTTATTGTTTTTTTTTTAGTTTAAATTTTCATGTGTCACATTTTTCTTAATATTTACAAAAATTAAATAATCAATGTTCAATAATGATGAAAATAAAATATAACAAAATTTTCAACAAATATTTCCATAAATATCTTTTTTAATACTTATAAAATACTTTATACATAAAATATATACGAAGTATTAAATACAAAATAATGTGTTTATTATAGTGGCAGTGAATTGAGTTGAAACGGGGTCAAGCTAGAATTTTGAATATGAAAGTCACTGTGATTCCTAGTTTCTAAACAATAAAAAAAGATTTCAAATTCGCAAGTCATCCTAGAAATCTAGTTATTTTTAGATCTGATTTATAACTTATTCTAAAACCAAAACGGCGTAAATACTAACACCAAAGAGCCTCCGTTTTTAAAGAATCTTTTATAAAAAAGACTTACTTTACAAAAAAAAAACATTTTAAACATTCTAATTCAATAGTATTTATAGTTTTTATTGATTCTTGAGTTGAAATACTTAGCATTAATCTTGACATGCTCTTATTATAAAGTATGAAATAACAGTAAATTATTATAAATACATAAAGGGGTTCAATGACCAATGACATTTGTTTCTGTTTCATCTTTTACACCATTAATATTTTCAGCTATTTATATTAATTTTTATTGTTAAAGTATCAATAATTTTAATTAACTAGTAGCTGTGTATACCGGTTTCACCCGGAGAATTTCATTTTTTAAATCTATAAAATCTATAAACTGAGACTTTTATCAACTCAAACGATCGATTTTGTAAAAACCAATGTAAAGCGAGATCAAAACGATTATTATAACAATAAAGAATATACCCAGAGATCAGCTGAAGTTATGCAATTTTAATATGGACAGGTGTTCGCACCTGGTCTGAAAGAACCACTGAGCGAAATTTGGAGAATTTAGCACAAACGGTATGGATTTCTATAAAGAACAACTAAACAAACAAACAAACAGAATTTCATCTTTATTTATATAGATTTGATGTCAAAAACAATTCAGAATTCGGAAAGAATTGATTTCAATTATTACTTATTGTACTAATTGTCTTTTAAATGCAATATTTTCAATTCCAAAGATTTTTTTTAATACATTGTATTCATATCGTAATTGTATTCAATTTCATTTACTGAAATGTTCTTAAGGAAAAAAAAAAAACAGGAAAAAATAATGTTGTTTCCTACAAAAACACTATAGGCGGGCGCAATCGAATATAGGGTGCGCTAGTAGTTTTGCAAAATGTCGGAAAGAACGGTGTAAGACCTAGTTGATGTGATAGAGATAATTGGTAATTTTAAAAGACCATTAATTGATGGGCAGGCTATTCTTGATGCAAACCACATATTTACATGTGGAGTAATATCTAAAAATAAAAAAACAGTTATTTTACAAGCCTCGTGCCTTTAAACTAGCAATCTTAAAGGACTGCCCCATCAAATAAAAGTGGAAATCAAATTTATTAATAATAATAAGCAATTTTCTTGTCATTGTACATGTAAAGCTGGTAGTTCTGGTAAATGCAAACACATCATTGTAACTTTACTCGACGTTTTTCGGTTAGTAATAACATTAATTACCTAATTACACAATCATTGTTATGACAGCTTAGATTCTTTGTCATATTATTTATTTATTTGTCAAAACTTTCAGGCTTTGCATTGAAAACATGGAACAATTAAGCACAGCGGATGTAATAGAAAAATGGGGAAAATTAAAAAAGAAAAACAAATCTATGACACTATGGTCTCAATGTTATTTGCATAAAACTAGCATTTTGGAATAATAAAATGTCAAATACTAATATTTACTAGGATAAATATAGTCTCTCTCTTTAAAATAAAGACTACATATCGTCACATGTTTCGAAACAGGCTTATCTATTCTTAATTTTACAATCCACTCTTTAAGAAGCTTTTTATTTTTTGGAAATAAAAGGGAATGACGCGTCTTTTGATTTTCTAATTGAACACTGAGGGACCGAGCAATACCTATTAGATATTTTTCAAATGATTTTTTGCTCAATCGGGTTTTAATTATGGAAAAATAAATTAAAAACGCCAAAAAACCCTATGAATCCCAGGTAATGGCCCGGATTTATCACCGTTTCTCTAGTTCCTGTAGCACCGTCGCAGAAGCAGCACCGTCGCTTGCGCCCGCCTATTAGTTAGAGATCCAATGACCCTCAAGTGAGGCCAATATTTTTTATAACCTAAATGGAAAATTTATTATGTAGAATATTAAAAATTTAATACTACCGGTTTAAAATGCTTTTCATGTGTCAGAATTTTGATGCAAATAGCTTAAGTTGGAGCATTAATTAAATGGATCCAATGAATTTATCATCTTGATATTTTATTTATTTAAGTTAGAAAATAAAATATATATTTTTTTAATTTTTACATTTCCAAAAAGATATATACATGTATGTTTTATATTTTAAACATCCAAAAAGATATATACATATATGTTTTACATAAAATGTAACTTACATTTACATATTTCAAATAATGCCTGGTCCTTAATGATATAATCAGCAATATCATTTTATATTGCCTTAGAGTAGTTACTTTTATTTCTTATGACATAACTGCATTTAAATTTTATTGTTTGAAATTGTGATTAAACTTGGAAAAAAGAAAAACATCAATTTTATTTTTAAAATTTGTGTAAAGAAAATTTTATAGTTATACAATGTATAGAGGAAATTTAAAATGACATCTAGGCAATCAAAAATGGGTAAATGTTTAATTTTTTATTATAAGTAATATTTTGATCATGTTTATTTAAGTTGATGACAGAAAGATTAAAAAAAGTTTCTCCAAGAATTTTTTAATTAGTCATAAATCACCACCAATTCCTGTCGCCCTTGCACTCAACAAATATCACCTTAATGGCCTTGAATTTCAATAGTGATTCAGTTTCCTGTTTTGTTTTTTTCTTTTTTTCTATAACAAGCACAAAATTATTATTTTTCTTACATCTGTAGAATTTTTTTTTTTTTTTTTTAACTTAAGGAATAATTTCTTAGCAACTATATTTGGCAAATCATTCTTCAACTCAGCAATCTCTAATTCTGTCGATTTTTCATTGAGACTTGCTTTACTTAAATCTAAAAAAAAAAATAACTTTTTTAATGATTCATTTAAATTTTCAGAACATAATAAAAACATTTGATCAAATGTTTTTTTTTTTTTAATAGCAACCGTTCCTGAGAGTTTATTGAGTATTTTCATATTGATTGTTTTTTCTGTAAGTAATATTTGTATGAATCCATTATTTTTAAAATTTAAATTAACCCATGACTTTTCTGTTTTGCAATTAAGGGGATTAAAATTTAAAGAGAAAAATTCCATCTTTAGGGTTGTAAAAATACTTTTACAAAAATTGAAGAAAGTCACCAACATGCTACAACTTTACATTAACTGATGTAATCAATATGAGGTTGAAAAAGGATTAGAGAATTTGAAAAATGAATATTTAAAAAAAATGATTTTCACATCACCAGTTGAAGTTGTAAACAAAATTGAATTGTATTCTAACAAAATTATTTGTGAGGCAACTCAGCTTTCTGAAATTGAGTTTATTTTTTCATTAAAATATATTTTTATAGACTATTTGTTTATTATGTTTAAACTTCTTATCTTCTTTAAATCTATTTCTTTCTTTTTTTTCTTATTCTCGTTCTTCTGTTTTCAGATATAAATATTATTTTCTAATCAGGAATCAAGATTGTAATAATAATAATTATTATTACTAGTTTTCTAGTAATATTTAATGATGGAAAATAAAAAGCTGACAACAAAAAAGAAAGGAATAGAAATAGGAGAGAAAAATAAGAGATACTGTATGTAGAAATATTTACATCATTTTATATTTAATAATGTATTACTTTTGTAAATTGTATTACTTATATGGTGAAATTTTTATTAAGGTTAAAAGAAAACCCTAAAGATGGAACTAATTCCAAAATGTAAGTTAAAAATGTAAAAAGTTGACATGTTTTATCAAACATATAAAAAACGAGAAGGATTCAATATCTCACCACTCAATTATTTGAATACAAATTATTTTGTTGATCTTCTAAAAAAACAACTTGAAATACATATAACTATATTAATGTTTTGGAGCTCTGCAAAATATGTCCACATAAACAGCAGAAGAACTGCAAAATCTTAAATTCTTAGAATTTTTTTAAATGTACTTAGGTTAATTTCAAATCACACCTTATACAACGACATGGGCAAACCAACAGTCAAATCTTACAAAATGATTACTAATTTATTTATTCACTCCTTCATCGCCTATTAGACAATAGAGAAAGGTATAAATATTCACAAAATGGCACCCTATCGCTTTTTTTAAAAACATCGTCATAAAATCATTAATTAATTATATGTTTTTTATTTCAGCTTGAACTGTATTGTTTTATGAATTCTGTAACAAAGTTAGATCTCCGGCATTGGTCACCATTTCTTTTTTAAACCAAGCTGCTTGATAATAGTTTTATAGAAGTTGATGGAAAACAATGAAATCAGGATCAGAAGGAGAATTTGGATAAAATTCAGTCAAAAAATTTTGGTCCAAATCCCTCAACATGAAGCCTTAGCAACTACCGATATTCTGACTGAGACTAATTTTGTGCTGGTGATGCCCATGCTCAACATAGACTTAAATGATGATGGCTTAGCGATTTTCTTTATCATAAAAGACATAAAGATTTTCAGTAGTTATATGTAATGTTGATAAAATATAAAAATCTGGTGCGTGCGCGCAATACACAACTTTCACTTACCAACTTACTTAGATTAGAAATTAATGTGTTTTGTTAATTGCCACTTCTCAAAGTTATACATTTTTCCACATTCATTTCTTATTTTTGTTTTCATTTGCTCAAAAAAAAAAAAAAAAAAAAAAATCATTTCTTTTATTATTACATAAAAGTTTTTACTTGTGATTATTTGGCAATCCAAACATAATACTCCAAGTCGTCTGATTTTATAAATCTCTATGTACTTGTAACAAATAATTTTCATTAAATGAACTGAACATCTTTAATTATAACGCATTGGTTTGTCATTAAAGGCGTACGGCGCATGCGTTAGCTCAAGGTGTTTGATGAGTTGACGGAATAGTTTTCTTTTTTTCTCCTGTATGTTTACTTGATTTTCTTCATATATCATATTTAGCCATTTCGTATTTTTAGGCGTGATGAGAGACAGTTAATTTCTCAATATAAACAAAAACAAAGGTACTATATAGGAAAACAAAAAAGGCCCCTTCCCCATTTAAGCCCCCTCAGAAAATTTTATTACTGATAAAACTTATCTGATATTATTGAACACCTAATTTTCATTAAACATGACGAATTTTATCAAAATCATTAAAGCCGTTTTTGAGATAATCGAAAAAAAGGTAAAAATCGGAAAAAAAGTTAAGAAATAAAGTGCCCCCTCCGTTTGACCAATTTTGATGAAATGTTGGATGTCATATCTTTGGCATATACATACGTCAAATATCCAGTTTGATCAAAATCTTTAAAGCCGTTTTTGAGTAAATAAAAAAAAACCACATGAAAATGATACAAAATTTATTAAATAAAGTCCCCCCACCCTTTAACCAATTTTGATGAAATTTTTACTTTCACATCGCGGGCATATATGTACATACACTAAATACCCAATTTAAGGTTCGCATGGTTAATAGTTTCTGAGCTAGTCTGTGACACACACACACGCACGCACGCACGCACGCACGCACGCACGCAGACACACACACACACACACACACACACACACACACACACACACACACACACACACACACACAGACCATTTCGCGGGACTTGGTTAATTCGACTCAGGGGACCCCAAAACGTGTATTTCCGTTGAAAACCGGAAGTCGAAATTTTTCACGATCGCAATACTTCCACTTACTATATATTTCATATATAGGTAAGTGAAAGTAAAAACATGAACTCATTTGCTAGTTGTTTCAGAACATAAGTCCAGTTTTATAACAAAATAAAATAATAACAAAACATTAAATGTACTTTTTCTAGAGCAAAGTATTCTCGGCCAAACCCGATTGTCAACCATTTTTTTATTTACATATTTATTTTTAGTTTTTATATTTTCCCCATCCCAGTAACCCCTGGGCATGGGTTTATTGGAGTTTTTTGTTACATACAGGTCCTGCACATTCCTTCATTTAATACTACGTACAGGAAAGATCATTTAAAACAGTATTCACCATTAAATCATAATATTAATAAAATAAAAAAACTAAAGAAATTAACAAAATAGAAACAGTAGAAAAAACTAACCAAGCATGATCAATTAATCATGATGTTAAATGTGTGTCACCTGTTGAATCTATTTATCCTAATTTATTATAGTCTTTGAGGCCAAAATGAAAAATTAGCTCTTCTTTACTAATGGGCTAATTTTGCCCTCAGAGCATAACTTTTCTTAATAATTTAAATCTCTGTGTGTCAATTACGTTGTAATAAAATATCAGGTGGTCATACGTTTGTTCTGTTACTCATGTCATTTGATGTCTTTTAGATTAAATTGTTGCGGGTAACTTCTGTTGCTCCGTGGCCAGTCAGTATCAGTGTGAATTAACTGTTGATTGTGCCTAGCTAACATACAAGTGTAAGTGTAAGTGCACCGACAGTAGCTTGTGTGCTATTGTGTCAGTTCTAGCTTCTTCTTTTATTCAAGTAAGTTTTGAATAATATATTATTCAGTAAATATAAGATAGGAATGAAATGGCATGGCATCCTAAATCATATACAATGGAACTCCAATAGATATCAAATTTCAAAGGTTCGATGCCGACACAACTCGCTCCCTGTACACCTCTATCCACCAACCGTCATCCAGGCCCAACTTCGGCAGATTTGCCCTCAAGCAATGCTCCAACCTTCGTCCTCGTTCCCAGTCGGCATCTTGCTTATTAATCTTTTAGGGATTCGCACTGCAATCACCTCAATTATATTTACCTGATATAGTTCACTCAGTTCGGTGTTATGTAAACCTCTAAATTCTCTGGTTGATTCGTCCCTCTTCGGTCCAAATATTCTACATAATACCTTATTTTCAGAAGCCCTCAGCCTTTGCTACTCCCTCAATGTTAACAGCCATGTTTCGCAACCATATAGGACAATACGAAGAAAAATAGTTTTCTAAGTCCTAATTTTTAAATTTCAGGACGGAAGGCGCGAGCTAAGCAATATCGCCACTGAAAAGTAGCAAGCATTACTGGCTTATAATCAATCCTTAATTGCCTCATCGATTTCAGTTTTACTAGTTAACATCGCCCCTAAATATCTAAATTTCTATAAGTGTTCAAACATATTCCCTTCTACATTGATATTTGGAAAATCTTCACCACTTCTATTAACTATATATTTTGTCTTATTCATATAAATGTTAACAATTCTTTTTTTCTGAAATCGTTGAATAATGGTAACATTACTAAACTGAAATGAGTGAAGAAAGTGAAACATTTTGCAATAGGGTGAAGAAAGTGATTACTTTCTTCACAAGTGAAGAAAGTGAATTGCCTTCTTAATTAGTAATAAGTATAAATTAATAAATAATTTGAAGTTGGAAATTAAATGCTTTTAAATGTTTCTTAACATTGTAAGAATTTATTTTAACAAAATAAATTGAAATGTGAATGAATTATTGGTGGAAATAATCAATATATTTTAAAATTTAAATATAATAATAATTACCTTCCTTGTTTATAACCTGCACTTGTTTATAACTGCACTACTTCACAATCATTTTAATTTAAACAGATATCTTTGATATTACTAAAAAACTTCAAAAAACACTGTTTGATTAAATATTATTGATATTACTAAATTAATACTAGTTGTTTTATAACTATGCTTATAACCTTTCACAACCATGCTTATAACCTACCAACAACATACCATAATCTTCACAACATCCTAATTTTGTTCATATTCTGGTTAGATCTGATCATGTATTACACGATTACAGAAAAAATTTAATATTACACTCGTGAAAAAAGTAGAATTTACAACTCTCGTGAAATTACCACACTCGCTTCGTTCGTGTGGGTAAACGTTTCACTCGAGTTGTAAAATGATCTACTTTCGTCACTTGTATAATAAATAATTTTTTTTTTTAAATAATAAGGTACGATCTTGTGTAAAGATATGAGGAATGAAAAGGTAAAATAACAATGCAGATATTTTTTATAATTGATTTATTTTATTTCGTTAACACAAACATACATAAACAAATATACAATAACACATTTGATATTCCCATTAGTGAGGGGCTGTGCAGCGAAAAGAATAAACATTAGTGGAATGTTTATGCTATAATTAAATATGAAAAACTTTTTTAGGTTAAATAGATAAAACTGTATACACAGTAGAGAGGTTGAACAATGTCTCGAATATTAATAGCAAATATTGTGCATATTTATTAATATTACTTTTTTAAATAACAAAGAAAACAAAAAAAAAAGAAAACACATCAAAGCAATTGGATGAACAAGATTTGACTAAAATTAACTACAATTCATTATTTTACATATTAATTAAGAGTAAAAATTCTAATAATTTTTTTAATAGATGCATGTTTATTTTCATATAATTGACTGTCGAATAAGACAGTAATAAAAACAGTAAACGATGAATTCTAACTGCTATAAAGTATTTTATTCAAGCAAAAGTTTTATATTATCAAACATAGTTAAAATGTATTACATCACCATCAATTAATTGATATAGTTTATGATAATAATATTAAAATTTTGTGTATAATAACAATTCACATCATAGACATAAACAATCATTTATTTATTTAATATTAAAATCGAAACATGAATACAAATTCATTTAATAAAAAAAAAAAAAAAAAAAATTCTATTCAAGATATAAAAACAAAGAGAAAAGTTTAGAGATAAAATATTTTTCATAAAATGTGTAATTATACGTAAACTTATATAACAATTCAACATAAAAACACTCTTACACTTTACAAAATAAAATAAATATTTGACTTAATATTAGTGACTAGAATAGATGTCTTGAAAATCAATAAACAATCATTCAAACTATAAATATAATAAGGAAATTCATTTAGTTTTTTCTTTATTATCTAAATAAATGTAAAAACTTTACTCGGAAGTAACATTATCGTAGTGTAACTATTAGATGAAGCTGGCGTAAGATCGGTGGTTGATAACGGATCACAAAATTTTAAATAGAAAATATAATTAGATCATTTTAAATTCCAAAATAACACAATTTTATATCACTATTATGATACCAGTCAAAAAAAAAAAAAAAAATTAAATTTTCACAAACTGAAATGGAATCAAATTTTTAAAATGTTAAATTGACCAGTTTCATAAATGTAGTATTTTAAGATGAAATAGAATACTATGGAACTAACTCAAATAAATAATAATAAAAAGTAATTATTGATATTAAAGTTATTTTTTAAAAAAGTCTCTAAATTGATATAATCTTCCACGAACTCACTTTACTTCATTATAACAGGACTAGGGTAAAAACCAGTAGTTCGTATTGTAAATACAGGCAAAATCACAAATACTTTTACATAATAATAATAATAATAGAACTTTAGAATATGTAATAATTCCAAACATAATATAAAAAATAACAATTTATTTAATTTAGGTTGATCTTTTATAATTAATTTAACTACCATGACTGGTACAATTTTTATTTTTAGAAAATAAAAGTTGAGTGTTACAGGAAAAAACTCAATTAACAAATATGTTCTATGTTAAAAAAATTGTTTACATTGAGAGGAGAAAGTGTAAACTTCTAATTTACAGAAAGATAAAACAATCAAAATAAATAAGATGTTTTTAAAACACCTCAATATGTAAATTATCTATCGAATGATTAAAGATGTAATTCATAATAGATAATAATCATAATTAGTTTTATATAAAACATTTTTATTTGAAATAAAAAATAATTCTTTTCCTCTCAGTGTTTGATTATTTTTTGTATAAAAACATGATAAGACAATTCATGAAAAATAAAAATAAAATAAATTTGATGAATTTAACAAACAAAGGTTACCAGTAACGTTAATCAATAAAAAAGTATACAAAGAGTTGATGATTTGTTTGCCTGCGTACATCCATTAGACTACAATAAATAGTGAAAAATATCTAATACCGACTCTATAATAATTTTTTTGTTTCAGTTATAAATATTTTGAAAATTAAATATATTATAATTAAATTATAATAAATAATTTGCTTATAAAAACTAATTTATACAATTCACTATATATTGCCACTATACAGGCTGAGCTTTTTTTTTTCTTGTTTGTTTCACAAAACACGATTTAGTTTGGAGCATCAAAATACTTTGTAGTTCCAGCATATAATTAGTCTCGTTTTTATAAATTCATAGAAAATGGTTGGTTTGCATTATTTACAGTACCGGTCAAAAGTTTAGACTCGCTTGTATTTAATTCACAATCTTCAAGTTTAAAAAAATAATTGTAACTCAAGAGATAACATCTCAAAAATTATATGATTGTTTCGAAATACAATCTATATAAATAAAGATGAAATTCTGTTAGTTCGTTTTTTTGTTTGTTCTTTATAGAAATACATAGCGTTTGTCCTAAATTCTCCGAATTTCGCTTAGAGGTTCTTTCATACCAGGTGCGAACACCTGTCCATATTAAAATTGCATAACAGCCAATCTCTGGATATATTCTTTATTGTTATAAAAATCGTTATGATCTCGCTTTACATTAAATTTTTACGAAATCAACCGTTGGAGTAAAAAAAAATCTCATTTCTGTCCTAACGAACTTTTCTGGACCCACGGCTTTTCTCATTGTTTTCAGAATTCTGTGGGTGAAACCGGGATATTAAAGCTAGTTATAAATAAATTAAAAATTATTTTAAAATTATTTAAAAAAAAAAAAAATTATAGTTGTTACGTTGTCCAATAAATAAAATGTTGTTACTTATTTATGTTACAAAATCTAAGGGTGAGTCTAAACTTTTGACCGGTACTGTATTTATTTTATTTTTTTATGTATTTAAAAAAACACTATATGTATATATGTAAAAATAAAACTAATTCCTGAGAAAACAATAGTATAATAAAACTAATTGAATACTAACCATGAATATTGTGTGTTTTTTTAACTGATATAATTAATTTTGTCTAATGTACATAATAGCGGATAATTAACATCGGTTTCTACAATAATATGCAACCCTTATTTTGGAAAATATTTCAATTAATAATATTTGATGCAAGCCATATGCAAATATATCCTAAAATTAACAACACATAATTGCCATAAACATAATTGTTGATGGCATATATATTAATATTTGTATATATATAAATATCATTATCACAAAGAGCACATTTTGAAATATTCTCATGGACGAAATGATGTATTATTTATTAGCTATAAACTAACAACATGGCATTTACATACGAACATATACAGATCAAAAATGCAACTCCACAAGGTAAAGTACATTAGCTATAAATTCACCGATTGGTTCGCACACAACCTATCATTCCTTACATCAGTCTGTCTCATACAAATATATATATATAAAAAAAAAGGCAACAAATAATTTTTGGCCATATTTAAACTACTCAATTCCAAATGTATTTGTCTCTTCTACCGCCAACAGCAGTTTTTCATAAAGTATCTCTGGCGTCGGGTAAGGTGGGAGGTCCAGCCTGTTGAAGCAAGTGTGCGCTCTAAAACCAAATATAATATCATTAATTAAAAAATGCAAACATATATTTAAAATACTAATTTTATAATTGAGAACCGAAACATAGCAAGTTCAAAACCCGGAGCCAGGGGAAATTTAATAATATTCGGCATCAATCCCCCACCCACTCCCCTGGCCTGGGAAACCCTGTATAGCCTAACAGGCGAGGAAGGGGAGGAGCAATTAAAAAAAAAATCTAATTTTAATTTATAATTAATTATTAATTTAATTAATTAATTATTTAAATAATTAAATTAATAAAGTAATTAATTTTAAAACATTAAAATTTTTATAAATTAAAAGGTAATGGTAAAAAACCAATATTCAAATAAAAGAATATTTTATTATGGATAAAGAATTTCCTATGGCAATTTTTTACAATATTATACAGTACTATCTCTTGATAATCTGACCAATGTTGGATCAATTAGTTTTTTGGTAATGAAATATTCCAGATCACCATTAAAAACATGAAATTAAGGTCAAATGATATATTCTAAAAAAAAAATTGTTGATAGGTCTTTATTGCTAACAATTTGTAGAACAAAATATGTGAATTCGAAACTAAAATAAATGTAGCTTTCCATTGCCAACACTATAACCCGCCAACACAACCGTTCCTTAGGAGACATGAGCTTGTTGAACGATTAACGAATGTTGGAGTATAAATATTTTACTGAACTTCAATACAACATCATAGATTTTATAAATTTTGATTTATTAATACTTGATACTTCATAGTCATCTTACTGTTTTTTAAGTAAACATCTCTGATTAAGGGTCATCTTACTTTTTTATATCTCTAATCTTGACTTTTTACATCTTGTAATTTTTCTTGAAAGGATTTTTATTAAGGAGCCATCTTCAGGGCGAAGAAAGACCAATTTAAAATCATTATATACACGGAAATTAATCTATTTAACAACAAGGTTCAAACTATGAAACATTTTCTCCATTTAATTTAATATTCCCTTTTGTCTAAGTTAAATGCCCTAATTGATGATTATTGGATTATAATATTTTTAATAAATTTGAATTATTTATAAAAAATCTAGAAGTACCAATTAAATCCAACATTATTACTAATTATTTTATATTTAATAGAATTTTAGATATTTACCTTGGTAGGCTGTTTGGTTTTCCCCATTTTTCAATGCAGAACTTCCGAGGCCCAGTTGAACCCCTCAATGCTGAAAACCCTTCGTAAGGTACACTCGATGTGCCGGTGACGAACTGTAATAACCTCAGTCGTTGCTCATTTGTGAACCTCTCCATTGCCGTCCAGAACCAACTTATAACAGGGTGGTTATCATGGTATCCTGAAAAAACAAAATAATAAATTTAAATTAATTCAAAACGACAAAATTAATCAAGCTAAATGTTTTTTTCGTTTTAACGTCACTTCATGCCACTAAGGCTAATCAGACGATGCTACAGTGGGAATCCTAAATTTTGCCTATCCAAGGGACAGCACAAGGACTTTTTACAAGGATTTTTTACTCCCATTAAAAATCCTAGGGTCACCTCGGGACGTGAACCCGCGACTTTTAGTATAGTAAGTTTCTATGCTAACCACAACACCACAACTGACACCTCAAGCTAAATGTTAAATAATTATAAATTTCTTTTACAAAAAAAAAAAAATATATATATCCATCAGAAATATTAAAAATATATGAGTGATATTAAATAGTAGAAGCTACACAAAACTGATATTTACTCAAACATTTACTTCCTAGAAAGCAGTTCACATTATCATTACAATGATTACTTTTAGAAAAATTCTAGCATTAATATATAGAAGGGAACAGGATTGCGAAAAAGAATTCCTTATATATTGCTGTTTTAGGCTTCTATGGTTTGAATCCATTGTACGCATTTCTTCTTCAGGGTTTGACCATGTAACAGGTTTTTCAACTGCCAAGCTTTCACCCATCTTGCAGTGGGTTTCTTCAGGGCCAATACAAGAATGATTCTTAGAAGCCCACAGCAAGATGGGAGAAAGCTTGGCAGTTGAAAAACCTGTTACATGGTCAAACCCTGAAGAAGATGTGCGTACAATTCCTTATATATTTTATGCTTACAATATTAAATTTTTCATGAAATTTGTAAATTAATGAAATAAGATATTTAATATAACTTACCAGATCGATACTCGGTGTTAAGCCTCCAGTCAGTCAGGTCTATTTCAGCCGTTCCGGCTATGACTAACTCCAACTCCCGAGCGTCGAACACCGACACCAATCTCGGTTCGACGACTTCATAAAATCCTCTGACTAGTGATTCTGTCTGCTCGGAGACCCCTCGCTCCAGCCTCCACCTGACTACCCTATCGATGTATTCCTACAAATGGAGAAATAATGTAGAATTATTAATGTTAAGATGAGAAATAATTAAACATTAATGTAAAAAATAAATATATAAATGAAGTATGATAACTGAGGCCTGGATTTGCAGGCATATGTATGACTTTCTTGCATCATATTTCGAATACATGTTTTAATATTATTATGAAACAAGCCTTTCTGAATTTTTAGGAAAAGTTTTTGTACTTTATGAATACTTGAGGGAGTTTCGATTATCATCAATAATGGTTATAAAGTTACTGATTCGTAAACTCTAAGTCAAAAATAAATTTTATAGCATTATTCGTTTTGAGCACTAACATATAGCACTTAATATAACGGAATGGACTTCTTTAATTTTATTTTTAGCCAACAAGAACAGACAATTTTATGATATAAAATCTTCAATTAAATATCTACCTTTTTATTCTTTTCCGTGACGGAAATGTTCTTCCCGCCTGGTTTCAACTCCCTCTCGACCGCTTGACCGAAGACTTCTTCAGTAACGGCGAAGGTGAGATCCAAAACTTCAGACGAAATGTCATGCTCTTTGATCCACAGAAGGGACCCATGAAACTCCTGATCAAGTGATTCCAAATCGGACAGCGAGACTGGCCTGAGAAAATTATATATTTTATTTATTTAAGTAAAATAGCTAAATGAACTTGAAATATATTTTTAAATGATATTATGAGATATACTTACAGCCTCAAGAGTGCCTTATAGAACGGCCTAGTGAAAAAGGCATCCAAAAGGTACTGATGGACTAGCGCCAGACCCAAAACTCTTCCGCTAAATCGGAACCTGAACATAAAAATAAAAAGGTCCCATTAACTCATTTAGACGAATCAAACAATAAATTGGGCATAAATGAGGTGCTGATAAAACTTGAAAAAAAAAAAAAAAAAAATACATGGATTGGTGAATGACAATCTTCCATTAATTTCTTTTATTTAAACATTACATATTTAAAAATGGTCAAACTCCAACGTCCATTACATATAGACCTATTTCTTAAATATGTATTAATTAGAAATAGGTCTAAATGTAATTGACAAGTGAAAGAAATAGAGAGTTTAAGCTAATTGACCAGGCCACCAAAAAAAATGAGAAGGAATGAAATAATAGAGAATTGCGCTGAAGATGGACGAGAATAGTCTGAAACGTTGAAGTTAGACCATTTTTAAATATGTAATGTTTAAATAAAAGAAATTAATGAAAGATTGTCATTCACCAATCTATGTATAAAAACATCATTATCTTCCTTTATAATTAATATATATTGTAAAAAAAAAAAGTTTTTAAAATCAATTGAGGTGCTATATTTGCTTGTTTTAGTTTTTTGCAATAAACTGCAATGGTCATCAATGACGTATGGTTTTTTTTGTTATGAATCGTTTTACTTATTTATTTTTTTCATTTCTTTCTACCCTCTTTCATTCCAGTATTCTAATATACATTAAATTTTGTGTTTCCGATATCAAGTTATTTTAATTTTCAACTAATGCTACTGTATTTACATTGGTTATTAGGATTTTAGTCAAATTGGATTTTAGCCTTAAACTATTGAGTTGTGAAAATGTGAGATGGAAAAGGGGAAAATGTGACATCATTAAAATTTTATTGACCATGCCACCAAATTAATTATAATACTGACATTTTTATTATAATATTTTTTACCCAATAATAGTGACATTTTAATTATAATATTTCTTACCAAATAATATTGACATTTTTATTATAATATTTCTTTCTAATATATAATTTTATATCAAAGTGGCAAGGGTGTGGAACAATTGGACGTTTTATGTCATCTATCTTATTGCTAGAATAGTGAAAATACTCGAAATTTTAAAATTTTTAGGTTTTTCACTTTAAGTACCAATGTAAATGAAATATACAAAAAATCTTAAGCAGTGAAAGTATCATAGTCCTATTGGCAATACTGTTCGCTACCTATTTATAGTTAACTATCAATAAATAAATATCATAAAGATAAAACTTTCAATCTGCCTTTTTATCAATTTTAATTTGGAGAATTTTTACTAGTGTCAGTATACTTGCTGTACCATCTATATATTGCGGTACAAGAGCACAAGGGACCGAAAAAGTTTTTTTTTTATGGATCGGATATTAAAAAACAATTGAAATTGTAATCAGTAGCTCACGTGGTTTCCATCAACAAATGTTATTTTTTTTTTAAATTTTCCAGGATGGCATTGGTTTTGCCCATACAGCCAGGTTTCGCATGTTTATATATGAAATTATATAATATATGAATATAATTATTTTACCTAATTATAGTATATAATAAAACGAGTGCATACGTCCTTTAATATTTTGTTTTTCAATAATGCTATTTATATGTTTACTGCTGTGTTAATTCTATTATACTATTTTGAGATCTTATTTGTTATTCTACTGAGTTTATCTATTATACTTATTTATTAATGGGTTTTAAATATTTATGAATGGAAAGAATTTTATTATGGTCAGTTATCAAATGTTTATGTTAAATGATCACTAATGTGTTTGGATTAATATTTGAAGGCTCTTCTGATCTTTGTGATGAGAGGACTCCAACAGTTGAAATTATTGTTCTTAAAAAATTTTTAGTTAGACTTCTTTTACTTATCAATTTATTAAAATTATTTTAGATGAATATGATATAAAAGATGGAAAGCACATGAATATTTAATAATTAAAAAGTTATGAGATTCTTTTACAAAGGAACAATATCAATCTATAAAAATAAAGATAAAATTCTGTTTGCTTGTTTGTTCTTTATAGAAATTCATACCATTTGTCCTAAATTCTCCAAATGTCGCTCAGTAGTTCTTTGATACCAGATGCGAACACCTGCCCATATTAAAATTGCATAACTTCAGCCGATCTCTGGGTATATTCTTTATTGTTATAAAAATCGTTTTGATCTCACTTTACATTGGTTTTTACGAAATCGACCGTTTGAGTTGATAAAAGTCCACTTTATAGATTTAAAAAATGAAATTCTCCGGGTGAAACTGATATATACAGCTAGTTCATAATAAATAAAAGACACCTACTTTCTGTCATGAATTTTTTATTATTTGGTTTTTAAATTAAATATTATCACAATCATCACTTACCATTCATGCTGGTTGTCGACAAACGCTGACATGGGCGACACCTGGACCGTGTAAGTGTCGTTGGCCGAGTACTCAAAGAGGCCGTAATAGGGGTTGAAGAGCTCCCGAGACAGAAGGAAGAAGAATTCCCTCGACGGGCCTCCATAGTCCAGGCCCTCCTCGTGGTCGAACTGAACGTACAGCTTGCACTTCTGGAGGTCTTTCTTCGAAGTTATCATGATCTTGTTGAAGGCATCTTCCAGCAAGTGCTCCCTTCTAATATGAAGCCTATGGAAAAAAAAAAAAAAAATTAAAATTAATGCAAGCATAAGAAAATAAATCTAATAATAAAAATAGTACTTAAAAATATGTATAATGTAATAATGTTAACACTAGTATGTAAATTTGGAATGGTGCTTGTTCAATCAACGTTACTTTGTACCACTAACGCTAATCAGACGATTCTACAGTGGGAGTCCTACATTTTGCCTATCCAGGTAAATTAGGACAGGTATCTTTGTTGAGTACCTGATATACTACAGGCTTGGGACCTCTATTTTACATCCTCTCCAGGGAACAATATAGCCAAAGATCTTTTACTCCCATTAAAATTCCAAGGGCCACCACGGGATGTGAACCTGCGGCCTTTAGTATTGTAGGTTGCTATGCTAACCACTACACCACAGGTGACTTCCAATTAGAAGCATTAGAAATACATGAAAGAGATGGACTTAAGTTACTCTTATCTAAACCTAACATCACGAAGGAGGTAGTGATAAAAAATGTGAGAAAAAAAAACGTATCTAGTGCAACTGGAAAATCCGAGAGGTCTAAAAAATTGCATACAGTTAAATGATCATAATTTGATATTAAAATCAAGCAAAAAATTGTCTTATTCCTCCGATTCATCAAAAAGAAAAATATTCATCTTTTTCTTCTAATTTAGCAGAAATACAAAATGATTAATTAAAGGTTAGCAACTTGGAACGGAACGATGACAAGGGTTTTTTCCTTTAAAAATTCCTACGACTAACTAATCCGCTGCTATGAACCTTCGAAAGGTGACCCAGAATGGTGTTTGTTGTTGCTTGAAAATAGAAAATCTGTAAGGCTGAGAGAGATGTACATAAAAAATCTAAATCAATCAGGAAGGCTGTAGAATGGCCTGGAGCCATTTTTATAGGTTATTTCATATATAAATATAGTGTAAATAATTCAGAGATGCTTCTGTTCGTTTTACTCAGAATCAATATAGTTTATGTCGAGATACAATACAACTCATTTCAAGAAAAGTGTTCAGTTATGGCAGGTAAATGATTAATTTTAGAGGGTCATTGAATAACTTATAAGGATTATTTAGAAGATAATCTGAAGCTATCAGGCAAGTGAATATTTATGGGCAAGAGTTTTAGTGGACAGTGAAAAATCAATTATAAGAATTAACATAAAATAAGGTAATTCTCCTACAAATTTTTTTTTTTTAATAATCAATCCAATAATTGTGTTTTTTGTTTTGCTTTTAATCAATTTTACTGATTATATATATATATATTTCTTTTTTTTTTTTACATTTTCATAATATAGTAAACAGAAACTGATTTTTTTTTTAATTTATTTTTAGGAAGGTTTTATTTTAATAGTTCAAATTTAAATTAGCTCATCGTTGTTTTTTAAATAATTTTTATTCAGAACAATTTTCAATAATAATAATGACGGCTTAAATAAAATATACAAACACACACAATTATAAATGTACATACATCCATTTAGAATATATCAAGATACATATTGCTGCTCCGGAAGTTAAATGAAGAACTGCAAATATTACAAAAATTAATTCCAGATCTTCTTAGTAGAGAATGGCCCCAAGATTCAGTGGGGAATTTTTCAAGTACACTTACGCCAATTCAAAAACATCTAGTAAACATATTTCTGAGCTCACAAACATAATAAAATAAATTTCACAAAGCTTTATTTTGTGTCATAATTCCAGCCGAACAATCTACAGAATTTCAGAAATACAGAAATCAGTCAGATATTTAAGTGCTATATATTGGTGTTGAACACCATAAGGATAACATTGTATGTAATCATAAATTATTAATTTATGGGAACCTCCATAACATTATAACCATGTTGATAATGATATTATGGAGTAATTGTAAAACATTAGCCATTTAATATTAATGCTTTTTTTTTTTTATATTAATATCATTCTGATTCCTGAGAATGAAATCCTCATTGTTTAAAGAATGAAAACTGAACAATTAAAAACGTTAGCATTTCAATTAACATTTAAAAAAAAAACAAACTAAAATAACCTTAATTTTATATGAGTAGAATCAATGATGAAAATTAATTGTTTATATAGATAATATATAACAGCGAATGCCAATCGATAGGAAATCTTGATAAGTTACGATCAGGAAATAATTATTATTTTAGATAAAGGTGGCATTGAAATAGCAATTGAATTAGCAACCTTCATATCTGAAAAGGCTTCCAACAAAACAAATGCCTAAATATTTGGTGAGGCCAATACATACCAATATTTTAAAAAAAGAAAACTATTTAAATTTTTTACTATATGTTTCACTCTTTTTTCTTTCTTTTTTTATAATCAGAATAGAATTAGAAGAATTTTAAATAAATTTTTATTAAAGAAATCCCACAAATCTTATAGGCATATCTCAAAAAACATAATTTTTAAGGATGCAAATCTTAAGTTTAAAAGTAAAATCAAATGAGTTTAAAATAGATATTTAAATAAATATCACCAGATCACTCTAGTTTGTAGCTAATTTTTTGGTTCAATTTGAACAAAAATAGTACATGTAAAAATAATAAATTGAAAATAGATTCGTGACATTCTTAAAAGTTCATAGATGATGCATGGATTAAGTTAAAAATTTGACAATCTAATTGGAATATACTACTCTTACAGGGGAGGGGATTCATTCAGAAGACAGCCTCAACTGTTTCAGCCACTACACTACAGGTGACCCTAAATAAACTTCTTGTGGAATTCAAACTCAGTCGGAAATAACTTTATTCCCTTCAGCCTAACAGCTCTGTGGTCAACTTATACCTCTCCTTTTCGGCTTTTCCTGGCCAATGGAGCAAATAAATAAATTTTAAACAAATATTCTTTTAGGCTCATGTGAGATCTGCAATCACCCTGAAGTGTTTCAAACCAAAATAACATCCTAAGATTGTTAAAAGATAATGTTCCTGATAAAATATGGTTACCAAGTATTGTACTCACTTGAGTTTTCCGGGCCCCTGGCCGTAGCCCTTGGACTCCAGCTTCCTGTAGAAATTCCTGAGCTTGGCCTCGAAGTCCCTACGGTACGGGGCAGGAGCTCTCGCCGCACGGCCCAGCCCTGGAGATGCCTGCGGGGACAGCTGTGGGGAAACCCTGGGCGACACCCCCCCGGTGGCCGCCGCAGGCACATAGGACATGATCTCATTTTCGAAGAGGCTGCAACAAAACAATATCACATGAATTCATTTGTCAAAATAATACTATCACATATTGTTTTTACCCATCCCTTCCTCACCATTTAGGCTATAAGGCGTTTCCCTGACTAGGAGAGAGGGTGGGGAGATTGACTATTATTAAATTTCCAGTGACTCCTGGTTTTGAACTTGCTATTTTTATGTTCCCAATCATATGTTGTCAGGGCAACGAGTAATAATAAAACAATTTCCTTTCTTTTTGTATTTTCATTAACATGCTTTATCTTCATAACACACTTAATTTTTTTTACATTACATTACAGTAATTCTTACTTTTTTTTTATATATTTACACTCTACATTTTAAATTTCTAATTTTAAGTGCATCTTTCTCTAACCTCTCTGTCCTATCTGACACTCTGTCCTATGCTCATCTAAATCATTTCTTCTATTATCACATACACTACCTGAGGCTATACTTTAATTTTTTTTTTTCTCTCACCCTCTGTCTATTTTCAATATAAAATTTGTATGCTTTCTTATCTGTTTTGTTGA
This sequence comes from Aelia acuminata, assembly GCA_911387785.2. NCBI lineage: Eukaryota > Metazoa > Arthropoda > Insecta > Hemiptera > Pentatomidae > Aelia > Aelia acuminata. The sequence continues at coordinate 117,567,385 of OU426983.1, read as the reverse complement.
TCTCAGTTTTTTTAATTTTTTTAACAATATTTGCATAGTTGGTATCGAAACTATGCAGATATTGTTAAAATATATATATAAAAAAAAAAAGGTAAACAACACAATTAAAAAAACATAAATATTAAAATACAAAGTCTCAGATAAGTTCAAGATCGGATCCTGGGGGGATCAAAGGGGTCATGACCCCCTAATTTTTGGCTTGTCAATTTTTTTGTATTTAAGCGTATAATGCAATTAGGCAGTTACTATGCTCTAAACATAACACTTTTGATTATTTATATCACAGCCCTTCTTAATAGAGAGTAATAATCTCATTAAAAAACGGTGCTGTCAGCCATGTTATTAAAAGAAAGGGGGTCACGACACCCCCCCCCAAAATTTTGTGCTGGTTCCGCCCCTGGATAAGTCACAATGAAAGAAATGATTTAGAGGTACTGAGAATAAGACAAAATTTAGCATTAACAACCTGGACGGAGAGAGATAAAGGTGAAGTTAAACATCTAAATTTTATGAGTGTAGAAAATAAGAAAAATAAGTAGAAATAATCATAATGTAATGTAAAAAGACAAGGTTCTGAGGATGGAGAAAAACCCATAAACATAAATAAAAAAAGAAGATAAAGTGTATACTAAAGAAAATGTATGCTCACGGAAATACAAAAATAAAAAAAATAAAATAATCCATACATTAATACTATCACAATATCTCAGTTATAGAGAACATCAGTTGTGTGTGAGGTAATAAAATTTTGTTTATTATTGCCTGCATATGGTTTATGGGCAAGATAAAAAATTCATATCCACCCCTCCTCAGATGCAGTTGAAAACTGTTTCTAGGGAATTTAGTATGATTCTGGCACTTTAATATTAATATTAGAATAAATCACAGACCTGTCGAAAAATAGCAAACAAAGCTGTTCCATTTCATCGCGAATAAAACATATCACATAAACTCGATAGCTAACTGCATAAGTACAACATAGTATGTACATACATGGTATTCAAAATTCTCACACGATCCCCTCTTACAATTAAACTTATGTATATTACATGCATTTAATATTATTGCCAAGGATTATGATAAATACTCATTACATCAATGAAGGTTGGGGGAGAGTTTTTTTTATATAACAGTAACTTAACAGAATCTCACGATGTTTTTTTTTTTTATAAAGGAATATTGATAACAACCTTCTGGTATAAAGAATATGAATATAAAAAGCATGCATTGTTTAAATGGAAAATATAATAAAATTTTTGGATTATTATCCTCTAGATTATATGGTATTTTAGGAATAAATGGTTTAAATATAGGAGAAGCAATTTTTAATAGGTTGATATTTAGAGTTTTAGGTATGATACTGGAAAGGTGGTGGTGGACTCTGATATTAAATTTTAAATCTAAATTAGTTATTTTAGATATTAAAAATCTAAAAAATGGCAGGAGATACTGCGGATTTGCGGACTTAAGTATAAAACCGCTTTCAGTGGTTATTATGTATCCTTGACTATCTTACTGAGGAATATAGGATAGATTTAGTCATAAATATTTTACTTGGTTTAAAAACATATATTCTCTTCTACAGAAACACAATCTCCGACTGATAAATTTGGATAATTTAAATGACTCACCAGAGATCTTTAAAAGCTCAAAAAATGACCATATAGACTCTGCTAAAATTCATCCCGTATAAAGATCTAATATTTGAACTACCTGATAATGTAGACTATTTCAACAACTTCAAAAGAAATGATATTCAATGGATTATTAAGATGAGGGTGAATTGCTGTGTCTGAAATTTCCGAGGTATTCATCAAATTCGGAAATAAATTGCTGTTTTTGCAACAAATAAGTTAGTATATTGGAAGATATACTCCATATTATAAGTATTTGCTAGATATTAAATTGAGGTTGAAATTGTTTAGAAAAACTACATTAAACAGGATAGAAGTGATAAATTATTTGAATGGGAAAATTGGATCTCTCGAATCAGATATGCGAAAAAAGCTTGCAAATTCAGTTATAATTGACTCCCGTTAATAGAGGGCCAATTTTGTAATATTTCATTTATTGACAGTATTTGTATTTTATCTTCTTTCTTTTTTTAAATTGTTTTTTATTATTCTTTTTTGTTTGTTTAAAGTCACTTTACGCTACTAAGGCTAATCATATGATGCTACTGTAGGAGTCTAAATTTTGCCTATCCAGGTATAATTAGGATACGGGTCTTTAACGAGTAACTGACATCGTACAGGCTCGGGACCTCCATTTTACGTCCTATCCGAGGGACGGCATAGCCAAGGATTTTTTACTCCCATTAAACAATCTTAGGGCCACCTCAGGACGCGAACCTGCGATCTTTAGTTATTGTAGGTTGCCATGCTAACCACTATACAATTGGTGACCCTTATTCTTTTTTATTTTATTCTCTGTTGTATGCATATCATTTTTCATATACTTTGTAATATTTATAATTTACAATGTCAATGAGCAAGATATGTATGTAAAAAAGCAATAGTTTACTAACGTAATGCTGAAGATTTAAATGTATTTATTTTCTAAACAAAGCACAACTCTTCTCTAATGGCCTAATGCCAGGAGTAACCGCCTAATCATTTCTTTTTTCAAATAAAGACATTGCTATTATTATTATTATCATTATTATTATTAATCCTAATTATTTCGTATACAAACATAAAATAAATAAAAATTAAATTTTAAATACCTTTAATTTATCTTTGCGAAACTTAAAAGGCTATTACTACATTAAATTGAAAGCCATTTAATAATTTACCGAGATATCGAACACAAATTACCTCATTACTCATTTGCATATAATGGAAGGTTGTTTTGTAATCGTTTTAAGAAAACAATTTGAGCTAAAAATGCGATCGATATTATTTAATCGTTCCACAAATGATTAATGAAGTCGAATCGATAGTTTTTATCGATCTAAAAAAAAAAAAAAAACATCATAAATAACAAGAGAGGCGACATTTGGAAGATTTGCACAAGTCTCGAGATTAGACTATCGATATCTAATCGTTTTGCTAAATGTTGCTACACATCGATGCGGGTAGATGTATTGTTGTTAAGCGGGTAAGTAACACAGCGAAAATATAAGTTCGAACAGATCTTTTCCGTTTTAATTGATTTATATAAAGCGAAAATGATAGAAAAGAACAAACAATTAGAGACAAATATTAAAACAAGTTATAAAAACTGTTAAGTCTATTCCAAGCATTAATACCAGCTTATTGCTCTAATACTACAGGAAGTGTTAATTCATATTTTATTACAGATCTTTGCCGAGCATAAATTTAGTCAATTAATAAAATAGACAATCTAGATTTTAAATGTTTCTTATAAAATATATTCATAAGAGAGTTCGTGATAAAAACATATACTCAAAAATATACATTAAACAGATAATGCACATGAATATACACATACAGATATTCTAATAAATTTGATGATATTATTATGATTTTACAGGTTTTTGTTACACATTTCTTAAAATATAGTTACATATATATGTACTATTTGGCTTTTTATTACAGATGAAAATCCGTTTCCTACTCATAAGATATCATTAAATGGCCTTTTAATGATTCGATACGTCGAATAACGGATATTTTATTCGAAAATAATTTGTATAAAAGGAAGTTTGCAAGATTTTGATTGAAATGTTTAGGAATAAATAAATTATAAATATAATTTTTCACGATATTTTCCTACCACTATTGTACATTATATATTTTTGAAAGCCATTAAATTAAAGCGAAGGTGACTGAAATGGGTTTATCGCCAGGTTCCCTCTCAAATGGGATACGGGTTGCGTGTCAATTATTACTGACCTTAAACCGACATTACACAACTATCCTTTAATTGCTCCTGCTATTTGCCAGCTTTAAATATACCCGATATCAATATACAATAATAAACATCGTATAAATACGATGTAAAGGTGGCATAGGCTACCTTAATACTTAAAAATTACGCTTCAACATAATAGTAAAAACGACCTGAACTTGAAGTAAAGGTTATAAGAAGGCTATCTGGTGTCGACCTTAGTTGCGGTTAGTGAGTTGTCATGAGTTTTATGCCGATACATAAAACATTGAAATATAAGTATCGATCCTTATTGTTAAGATTAGGATTAAATCTTCGGAAGGTGTCACCTGTGGTGTAGTGGTTAGCATAGCAACCTTCAATTAAATCCCGCCTGTTCAATCACCTCCTATCCACCCAGTTTCCCGAACAATTATAAACAGTCTTTCCTTATTCTCAATTTTAATTGTAAATTGGTGTAGCCCTTTATTATTATTTACCTTTAAAATATATGCTCCATTTAGTGTATGCTTATATAGACATTTTAAGTCTATATAAGTTATTTTTTATTTTAAATCAATAAGGATTTACTTATTTTTAATTTTTTCATCACAAGAAGATTTCCTCATTATTTATAATTTTTTTCTCAGCTTTTTTTTTTTTTTTTATTTAATTTAATTTGCTCCATTTGTTTTTTTGTTTTTTAATATATTACACTAAGGCACTGAAGCCTATTATATGTATCTGAATAATTTGTTCCTAAGGGATTAGTTCCCGGGACGATTAAATAACGAGGTTATTATTATTATTATTATTACAATAATAAAGGTCCCGGTTTTGGGTCTCGTGGTGGCCCTAGGATTTCTTAAAGGGAGTAAAAAATCCTTGGCTAAGCCGTCCCTCTGACAGGACGTAAAATGGAGGTCCCGAGCCTGTACGAACCTTTTAAATTAAAATATTTGGTACATATTCCTTTAATAAAGTCATCGTGTTACAGATCGGTCATATGTCGGTCATTAGCATCGCCAATCGTTAACCCCAATGTCACGAGTTAGTAGCCCAGCCAGTGGACCTTTTCAATTCGAGTAAAAACTCATTGATTATGCCGTCCTTCGGAAGGGACTTAAGAAGGAGGTCCCGAGCTTGTACGATGTCAGGTACTCGTTAAAGACCACTATCTTAATTATACCTGGATAGGTAAAATTAAGGACTCCCACTGTAGCATCGTCCGATTAGCCTTAGTGGCACTAAGTGACGTTAAACAAACAAAGCTGGGTAATCTGCAAATTATTTGTAGTTAAATTTACCATTCGTTGCCTCTTTTTCTTACAAGATGACGAGGGTTGGTAATTTGAGTAGTAGTGGAATAAATATATGAAATCCCTTATTACAATCTGTACGTAACAGCCAGACTATCTAGAAGTTCATCTTTATCGATTTTGTGTCAAGGGTCGAATTGTATTAAATCGAACACGCTGAATCCAGTGACATTATTAACATAATCGGTTTCGTAAAGTTTGACGAGATTATGAAAAACCAAACTGTCTTAAATCCAGTGTTTGCTGTACCTTATTCCAGTGTTGGACGAAAGAGTTTTATTAAAACAAGCAATGGAAATGGACTCAAGACAGTATTGTTCTCATATACCGAGTGGATATTTTTTTCAATTTACACAAAATGTTTATTTCTAGACTCACAGAAAGATAAAAAGTGAGAGTATACACAAGGTAACAATGTATATAAAAATGAAAAAAATATATATATAAAAAGGAAGTTGTTATTTCGTTACTGTTACTAACTATAATCCTCTGCTAGCATATATACTTTAGATGTTGCTCAAATATTTGTCTTCATTTTAGCCCTGATGACGAGCCACATGTTTGGATCGAAACGTTGGCTATTCAAATAAAAAACTTTTGACTGAAAATCCTAATAATTAATCATCCTACCATAAAGAAAACAGTTGACCATTACACGCCTTTAAAAGGTTTATTAGAATCTAAGCAAAAATTGAAATTAATTAATTAAAATTCAATAAAAGCAACAAAATAATAAAGAAACAAAAAAAAATCTGATGTTATTTAATTAACATAAAAAAAGAGGTTAGTTAGAAAGGTAAAGCGGTTAATTGGGATAAAGTTTATAGTAAGAGTGAAGAGAGTTCTTGCTAATTGAGGATGAGAGAGTGACCTCCATCACTAAATCGCGTTCTCCATACATAATTTTAAATTACTTATACTATTTAGAAATATAACCTAATCTTTATTGCGAATATGTTCTTGATGAAGTATATACTAAAATGGTTATTATCATCAATAAAGAAATAGGAAATTAATGATTAGTGTATAATAAACCAAGAAAAAATAAAACTTACAGGCTATTTTATTATTTTTCTTTTAATTATTCAATAGATATATAGTACTTATTTTTATTCTTTTATAATAGATAATAGGAAAAGTCGCATGAAAAGTTATTTTTGAATAATTTTTAGTACGAAAATTGAATTTTAGGATTAAAAAACAAAAGAATGTCGTATGTCAGCACCAATCCTTTCACAATAAATACCCGAATCATCTTAACTAACTTCTTTCCATCTTCGGTTCCTCTTGGCAATCCGCCGAGGCGTTTGAAAAGAAGATGGCTTCGCGACCTTCTTCTTTAGAACTACTATTACTATAATACTTTAGTATAATACTAATAATATTAGAGATAATATAATAATACTAGTAGAGTGCTACCAATGGATAGTTTCTCTACAATTCTATGCATATGCAACCAACTGAAGAACTTCGTATTCACCTACTATATTTATTAGGTATTGTAACAATTTGCGGGTTGAAATAATTTTTATTGAACTAAAATAAGATTTTAATTTTTTTTTTTTTTTTTAATATTACCTGAGTCATGAAGACCCTAATTTAAAATATTAGTACATAGCGACGTTGTAAATCACAATTAACCCTTTGCACTCGACACCGTTTCGGACGTTACCTACCAATTACGTTACCTACGACGAAACTTATTCGCGAAAACGTACACCCTGAAAACGTAATATTATACAGTAAAATTTTAGAACCAAGTAAGGAATTGTAATGACATTTTTGTTATATGTATTTGTGAAGCTTCAAGCTTACATGTAAAAATGATCTTTTTCCTAAAATTGCTTCGAGTTGCTGGTAATACGAATGAAAAACACCGCTAGCCGTCATTTATCACGCACGCGAAATATCCTATAAATAGTTTTTACAATTTGTTTATGTCCTTATATGTTAAAAACTGAAAATTATTTGTCTTGTCTCCGTAGCAGAGCCCTCGAGTTTGAAGACAAATTTTAAATGGCTCCGCTCCGGAACTTCGTGTGCAAATGGTTAAATGTTTGAATATAATTCATTTTTCATTTAAGGGCATAAAGTATTACTATATAAGAGCCCTTATTATACGGAAATAGCAATATTACTATATTATTATTACATGTGTCCTAACCTATCAGGGGGGCGCACCCCCCGGGTCCTTACCCCGAATCCTCCACTGCTTTTCAAGTAACTTTTTGGTAGGGAATTTGATGTAGAATTACTGTTTTGTTTTTTGTTTTTTTTAACGGTAATTCTTTTTGTATATTTGTCTATAACACTGTAGGGGTCACTTGTGGTGTAGTGGTTAGCATAGAAACCTACAATACTAAATGTCGCGAGTTCGCGTCCCGAGGTGGTCCTAGGATTTTTTAATGGGAGTAAAAAATTCTTGTCTATGCCATCCCTCGGATAGGACGTAAAATGGAGGTCCCGAGCCTGTACGATGTCAGGTACTCGTTAAAGATCCCTATCCTAACTATACCTGGATAGGCAAAATTCAGGACTCCCACAGTAGCGTCGTCCGATTAGCCTTAGTGGTATAAAGTGACGTTAAAACAAACTAACAACAAACACAGTTTATAAAAATTGTTAAACATTATTTGAGATTGGAGAGGTCTCTGCTAGATATACTAAAACCCGCAAGGCCTTGAAGTTCGACACTAAAGCATCCGCCCGAGACTAAGAGAAAGGCTCAGAGCAGTTCGCTGCAGAGCACTAAACGGCATTACATTAGATAGCAAACATCTAATTTAGTTGTTTAAATCGGCTCAAATTGTCCTTGTAATTATCTCGAAATCCTCGAGCTACTTTTGAAATTATTTATTACTTGAGGAAATTAAAAAGGATAATTGTCAAGATCTCTGGATTTGATAAATTGCAGGTCAGTCAGCATGTAAAAAAAAAAAAAAATTTTTATTTCCAAATACCCACTAGATCTAGATATAGATTATATTTAACATTTAAGCGGTGCGTTACCGAATGTAGAAAGTTTATATTAAACGATTTCATTAGTAGATTAGGCAATGAGCAAAAATTGATGGCAAGAATCAAATTAAAAAAAAATAATAAAAAACAAGTATATATATATATATATATATATATATATATATATATATAAAAGGATATTCCTTTCATTTCTTAATAGCATTTCAAATCGACTGCTCACAATATTTTATATCAAATGTTTTATCATTAACTTTACCATATGTTTTAATTCATAAATACAAATAACCTATCAGTCACACACCTGCTTCCACTTCTCTCACTCATGTCTATAGCAAAAATTAAATTAATTAAGAAATATATTTTCTTTATATATATATATATATATATATATATATATATATATATATATATGGTAAACCATACATTTATTGGCACTCCAACTTTAACTTAAAGAAATAGGTAAACAAGTCCTAATTTTATTACAAGATATACACGAGTCTAATGTTTGAAGGGTCCTCTATGTCATCAATGAAGTAAGACTTTAACAAACTAACCATAGGTAAGATTTCACAATTAAATCCACAGGGTGCCAATAACTATATTTGGCACTTTTAACAATAAATATTTCCGTATTGTAAAACTATTGAACTTTTGAGCCAAAATAACCTCTCGAGTCTTTATGATGATAGATAATGAGGAGTTATAGAAAGTTTCAATTAGATCCCTTCATAAGAAGTATTTTTTTTTAATGTCGTCACTGAAATTTAGTCTTGAGGGTGCCAATAACTGTAGGGTTTACCCTACATATATATGTGTTTTATATATATATATATATATATATATATATATATATATATATATATATATAAAACGAACAATCGTCACGTACTCTTAAAGCATCCTGTCCTTTAAAAGAAAAAACCTATTCCCTGCTAGGAATTATAAATTAGGTTTACCAATTAAAGACATGCTTACGAAAATAAGAAAGAGAGGAAATGCGTCAGCTAACAACTAACGCAAACGAGTCGTTTCTAAACATCTCACTAGACATATATTCTTTTTAATTTATTGAAATTTACAACCGTATTTAAAAAAATATATTTCTTCTAAATGTGATAATACCAGCAAAGAATCAATTAGCCAAACCACAATTTGGAGAAGGATGAACGCGTGAGCTCGTGTGTGTGTATGTTTATATGAAGGCATATTTAGATAAACATAATCGGAGTCCTTGATGTATTATTTAGAATAAAAATAAAATTCTATAAAAATGATATATATTAATAGCAATAATTAAAAGAATAATGTACACGCAAAAATAGCTGACTAACCTTGGCGGTTTCCTACCCACCGCTAAGGAATGAATCTATAATTCTTAAATTAGTTGATATTCACTAAGAAGCTTTTTTTTTTTCTTCTACTAGATAAACAATTCCCGTTGTAATTACTCTTATGCAATGGGAAAACTTAGAATTAAAAAAAAGTACCTATATTTTAACAATCTTAAAATAGAAACACTATTAATCAAGTTTGTCACAAGAAAAATAATTAAAAACAAATTCATTATTATACTTTAGTATATTTTATAATGAGTTGGGTTTGATTTACATTAAATACCAGGAATAATTTAATTTTATAAAATGTCGTTAGCGATACGTTGTAAACACGTTTAGTATCAGAACCTAATTTTTTTGGACTTATTATACAACAAAACAATTAAAGGTTTTCTAATGATGATTTATAAGGTTTTAACTGTACTCGAACAGAAAAAAATAAAATAATAAAGGCTTAGAATTAATCGGAAATCTTATCAGAAATGGTTTATACGAGCAAAAAAAAAAAAAAGAAATTTGTAATGAATGATGTATACTATATTGGAATGAAAGGTCGTTAACCTCACTTTCGAGACAATTTGAAGCGATTACAAAGGTATAAGTATTTATAATCTGATAAGGAAAGTCTGGCGAATTTCAAGATCAGGAAAAAAAAAAAAAATAATAAACTTGGGAGTTTACGTTTCGAGCACACTTTAGTTGGTATATGATCCCTGCGTTTCTAAATTTTTACTTTCACTTACCTATATATGAAATATTTTGTCTAATTTTTACGTGTTTTTTTTATATACTCAGAAACGGCTTAAACGATTTTGATCAAACTGGGTATTTGATGTATGTATATGCCAAAGATGTGACAGCAAAAATTTCATCAAAATTGGTCAAACCGAGGGGGCACTTTACTTAGTAAATTTTGTCTCATTTTCACGTTTTTTTTTATTTGCTCAAAAACGGCTGTAACTATTTTGATCAAACTTGGTTTTTAATGTTTGTATGTGCCACCGATGTAACAGCCAAAATTTCATATCCCGTATTATCATTGATTAATTTGGTCCCTTAAGAAAAGAAACAAAAGCAATCATTATATGAAATGTACTGAGAAATTTAAAGTTCTGCAATACAAATAATAAAGTTCTGCAATACTCTACAAATAATGGAGCTATACAAATATAAGCATATAAATGTGTGAAGTTGAGGAATAGCCTTTACATATTATCGGAACACGTCAATTTCTAATCCAAGTAAGTTGGTAAGTGAAAGTTGTGAGTTGCGCGCATCGCACCAGATTTTTTTTTTATATGACTCTTTTTTTTGTTATTGGGCAAAATAAATAACGATGTCTACAAATATAAAAAAAAATCTGAAAGTGTTTGTTTATTAATTTAACTTCGCTTTATGCTACTGAGGTAGATCGGACGATGCTACAGTGGGAGTCCTAAATCTTGACTATCCAGGCATAATTAGGATAGGGATCTTAAACGAGTACCTCTGACATCGTACAGGCTCAGAACCTCCATCTTACGTCCCCTCCGAAGGGCGCCATAATGAAGTTTTTACTCCAGCTGAAAAATCCTAGGGCCATTGGCTGGGCTACAAACCCGCTACGTTAGGGTTAGCGATTGGCTAAGCTAACCAACGGACCACAGGTGACCCATATGTAAGACGATGACTTTATTATAGTAATGTGCACATATGTTGGTAAAAAGGATCCCAATTTATAAGTGATTAATTGGGTTAATTAAGTATTTCCTCATTTCTCTTTCTGGGTAAAAAACGTAACTTGTCTGGATAAATGTGAGATAAACAAAAACCAACACCACCCCCCCCCCCAAAAAAAAATAGGGGCCAGAATTAGGAGAAAAACTGCTAATTAAATGAAATAGTTGGAATGTAGGTTTATTATTGTAAACTATATTTATAACATTATATTTTTAAAAATGAAGAATTCCTTCATTCTTTCGGTTCAGTAGATGAGAAGTGTTTACTTCATATGTTATCATATTTACCAATGAATCCGTAGTATGAATTGATAACTGATTGTTAAATAAAAGGTCATCAAGAACTCGATATTTTTTGTTTTAATTTAAGCCTTCAAACTCGAGGCCTCTCCTATGGAGACAATGCAAATAATTTTCAGTATTTTAACATATAAGGACATAAACAAATCGTAAAAACTATTTATAGGATATTTCGCTTTTGGTGATAAATAGCGGTTGCGGCTCGCGGTGTTTTTCATTATTTTTATAGTACGTTAATCTTTTAACATCGGCTATATTTGTATGGTTTTAATTCATCTTTTATTTCCTCAATTGTACAATAATTTAGTTCGGGGCACTAAATAATCCCTTTACTTTGATTTAGTTTCCCCTATGTGCTTCTACTTTAACCGGAAAGTAATTAAGTAGATTTTCACATTTTAGGAGCTTTTCTGATTGGATATCTGAGAAAACTTCAACTAAAAGGGTCCCATCTCGCAATTTTTTAAATGTTTTAATTATCCAATTAGATTTTTTATGTTCTTGTATACAAGGAACGGCGAAATCTTTGTGAAATCTAAGGGATTTCCATCGTTATCCGCTCAGGTTTCTTTCGGTATTTTCGGTATTTACAAAAAGCGTCCCTTTAAACATTTTTTATGCTTTGCTGGCATAATAAAATTATAAAAAAATATATAAAATTTAAAAAAAAATTTTTTTGTAACTATGTGTTCTGGAATCTTTACAAGTACATACAACCTAAATTTCATTACAATTCCTTACTTGGTTCTAAAATTTTACTGTATAATATTACGTTTTCAGGGTGTACGTTTTAGCGAATAAGTTGCGTCGAGTTGCCGGTAGGTAATGTCCGAAACAGTGCCGAGTGCAAAGGGTTAATATATTGAAATGTACAACTGTACATTAAAATACATCCAGTAAATGTGTTGGGTATGAAATAGAGGAAAATAATCTCATGAAAAGGCATGTCAGAGAAACTAACCATTGGTAACACTCAACTTGTATTTTTAAGTTAAAAGGTCAGGAGGCCATCTTCTTTTCAGAGGAGGAAGCAGGATTGGAAACCAGTGGGTTCGGGAGCTTATTGTGATTGGGGATGATTTCATTTATGACAAAATAAAGAGCATTAAGGTTTTTGCGAAGGATTTTTGATTGTAGGGACTGGATTCGAGCGGAATTCGATAGTAAAACTAGATAATAAGTCAAAAATATGGCAAACGTTTATTTCCCCTGCGGGAACAAACATTGTGAAACTGTTCCGGCCGATCGACCTAAAAATATATTTTTTTTCGTAAGTCCAAACAAGGGTGTAGTCGAGTGATGTTTGTCTAGGATCAATCTGCTAGCGTTCAAATACTTCAAAAGTCGATAATATTCCGTTATCTATTGCACTTATGGCGAAAACATATCAGTTCTTGTTAAAGGCCGAGTTTACGAATTTCTCAACCCATGTTGGTTATAAGCAGAGCCCGGGTTTTTATGCTGAACAAAGCATTGCCATATATAAAACCATAAAATACGCAGTATAAAATCTAAAAATATGCTTTTAAACAACTGTAATATTCGAAGATACTAATGTGTATAAAATACTAGCATACCCCGTCGCGGCTTTGCCCGCGAGTCTTTAAAATCAATTCTATGATCATTATCATTATCATATTATCTTGGTATTGATTTAATATAATATGTTATATATTGACAAAATGTGTTATTTATTAACAACATAACAGGGATCGGAGCTTCCGGTAGGTGGAATGTTGGAGATTGAAGCTGCCGGCCCGGTAGAAGAGAGGGAGACGCGCAATGGAGAGAGTTCACTAAAACCGCCGAAACAAAAAATTGCTTACTCGTCGTGAACGCTTCATTTTTCGGCTTTAAAACATAGTTCTCAACCCCCATGGGGGCTTTCGAGTTCAATTCGTCGTATCAAGATCTTTAAAATGAGTCCTAATTAGATATTTTTTCTCGAAGTGCAAAAATAGGTGTCCATTTTAGAGTTAGACGACAATTTCGCCATTTAAACCCCTCAGGGGTTACATTTTAGAAATTCCTTTCTTAGTGGTTACATACATCGCGTTTAAAATCTAAACTCCGAACTTCAAGTTTCTATCATTAGTAGTTTTTGCTCTGCGTTGGTTGTGTCAGTCAGGACAAAGCCACATATATATATAGAGATTTCACAGGAAAGAAAGTGGACCCAAAATGATTTTAAAATTTTGTTGAATCTTAAACGAACATATATTTCCATTAATAAATAAAACTAGTTAACAAGAATAATATTGATAAATATTAACAATAAATTAAAACATATAAAGCAAGTGAATTAATCAAAAAATTATCTGAATTAAAATTAATGTACATTTCTAAATTTATGCCTGTGGATTCCTTCCATCTTCTATCGTTTAAAATATTTTTATAATTCGAAAATGATCTTTCGACATCAACTGATTTGATTGGAGCAAATTTATAAGCGTCTAAAATTATTGAGACGTTGTCTATATCGCTGAGAACAATTATTCCCGTTTAAAATTTTATTTATATTTTTCAAGATAGTAAGCCTAATTATTTTTCATAAAAACGTCTTCAATTTTTTTTTTTTTTTTCAAAGCTTCTCCAAAATGGCCTGGGATGCGATTTATATCTTTATTTACTAAAAAGGGAGATGGAAAGTCAGGTATTTCAGTGATCACTAATTCGAAGAAGAAGAAGAATTTACGGCGAATAACCCCGATAGAAAATGGGAATATTAGCTCCCACGTTGGATTTTACTTTTATATTTCTATTGTTTACTGTATAAGATCATAAAAATATGCAAAATAAAACTTGACCAATTAGATCTGCGTACTATAATTCGTAATGATATCTGGTCCGCTATTTTAAAGAAGCAAGCAAACAAAATATGCAATTGCATAAAAATCCGGTTCCTGATTATAAGTGTTTTCGCCATGTTCGTATAGCAGTCCCAATATAACAGGTTTTAAAGTGTAGTACTATTTACACCATATTATTAATTTAAAAATATATATTATTGTTGTTCAGATGATAACAGCTTTAGAATGTGTCGGAGTAACTCGATCAGGGATAGGACACAATAGAAACTAAGAAAGGCCTTGCAGACGAGACTACACCCACTACGGTATTCATTTTCCATTCTGCATTCCTACAATTACTATCACAACAGAAAAAACTCCTATGACGTACGGATACTTTTCTTTCTTTTTTTTATCTTACTTTTTATTTTACTTTGTTGTGGTCGGGTGAGCCCGCTGGAGGCTCCAGAATTCAATGCAATGCAGATCAATGAGGGCTATTGATAGGCAGTAACAGAATACTTTGAAAGAAGGAGAAAAAAAAAATAAAAAATATAAAAGACTTTTAGTATCTACAGGGTGTCCTTTTTAGATGGCCCGGCTGAATTTCTCTTAAACAAATAACTTTATCAAAGAAATAAAAAATACGTATTCAATATCTTTCAATCTAGTTTCAAATTTCAACCTGTTTTTGAAAAAAAAAATTACGCGGTGTACGTCAGGACCGGTACAACTTTAAAATTTTAAATGGCACCCTATACTTTATGATACATCATTTTAAAGGATTTTTAACGCTGAAATCAATGGTGCAAACTGATTTTAAATCGGATAAAAAATAACAAAGTTACAGTAAAAAGTTTAAAAACACACTCAATCTGTTTTGATATTAGCTCCAATAATTTTTCTTCCTAATTTATTTATAAAAGGCGTTAAATTGATTTATTGTTAACGCTCTATGTGGTTTTTTAAATTGCCTCTATCAAAAGAACGCAATCCAAGGGGAAAAAAGAGAAGGAAAAACATTTTAATCATTTTTTTAAACTGAAATTAATTGTGCAATCATATTTTAAATTGGTCAATAAATTACAAAGTTATGGTTCAAAGTTAAAAAAACAAGAAAAAAAACAACACATTTTGTAACTATTTTTATTAATAAAAATTCCACAATACTACACAAAGAGGTTGGTGAACCTACATTTCATCAATCAGATCGTAAATTGGTCAATAAATTACAAAGTTATGGTACAAAGTTAAAAGAAAAAAAAAAACATTACTATTCTTAATAATGAAAATTCCCCTGGATTGCGTTCTTTTTATAGAGGCAATTTAAATAACAATCACATATTTAAATTAAAATCATAGAGCGTTAACAATAAATCAATTTAACGCCTTTTATAAATAAATTAGGAAGAAAAATTATTGGAGCTAATATCAAAACAGATTGAGTTTGAATTTAAACTTTTTACCGTAACTTTGTTATTTTTTATCTGATTTAAAATCAGTTTGCGCCATTGATTTCAGCGTTAAAAATCCTTTAAAATGATGTATCATAAAGTATAGGGTGCCATTTAAAATTTTAAAGTTGTACCGGTCCTGACGTGCACCGCGTAATTTTTTTTTTCAAAAACAGGTTGAAATTTGAAACTAGATTGAAAAATATTGAATACGTATTTTTTTATTTCTTTGATAAAGTTATTTGTTTAAGAGAAATTCAGCCGGGCCATCTAAAAAGGACACCCTGTATACTTCAATGGGCAAGGAATTTGAACCCCTCTTCTAGAGAGAAACCTAAACTAGATTACAACCCTATTATACTAGTATAATTATTATTATTATTATTATTATTATTATTATTATTATAGTATAATTATTATTATATTATTAGTATATAATTATTATACTAGATTACTAGAAATCTATACCATTACAACCCATGAGGAATGTTGGGTTCAGTATCGTTTGAGGAAATTCTGTTTCTTGGTTACCGGTAGTGTGATATGAATTAATTTTATTAAGCTTACCGCTGAAAAAGAAAGGAAGAAGTAGATTTAACTCGACTGCGAATAAAAGATTCCTATGTCCATGAAGCACTAAATAAAACACCATACGATAATAAATATACAGCGTGTAGGTACTTTAATTAAGTAGGATTTAAGTTGGCTAGAGTGCGGATGCTTCGACGGGTCAGCAAGTTATTGTTAAGATATGATTACATTGAGTATTTAGGGTTACAACTACCAAATCCTTGAGTTTGCTATCCTACAAAGCCAAGGTATATAAAAAATTCCGCAGATACGCTGGAGTTTAAGGTAGCTGGGACCTTGAATTCGCAATAAACCTATTTAAATCATACAGTCACTGACTCACTCACTACATTGAGGCCTATTCGTAGTCAGTATACAGCACAGGAGGGGATGTCCAAATTTAGAAATATAACCCAAAACTGTGCGAAATCATCTGGTCAATTTCGTCATTAGGAGATACTTCAAGAAACTACTCATGGGCAAAGTCTACGCTCCGTGTTACTGCTAGCAAAAAACGCATTGAAATGTGAAATCAAGATTTGAAATATTAAGGTTACCGAGCACATAGTGCACGTATAGTAACTTAAATAAAGCACATCCTTCTAAAACGCCAAACCTTCGCTGAACTGAGTTTTCATTCTTTTTTGTCCAAAAACAGAATACTGCTTGAAGTTCTCAAAATGATCCAATTATTCAAGACAGAATTTAAAGATTGTCACAGACTGATGTTCAAAGATCCTCAGGGGTAAAAGCAAAACATAAATAACTAAGTTAAATTAAATAAAAAAATTAAAAAAACGCCAGACTCCTACAGTCATATTAACGTGCTATTATTAATGAAGTATGGCTTGACCCCTGAATATATGGAGAAGATTAAAAAGGTTGAGAGATCTAATTCCTTAAACAAGGTAACATAGTTCGATAATGAAGGTAAAAAAAAGCACCAATTTAATGGAAAATATATAATATATAATAAAAATAAATATAAGTATTTAAAAATTATTGATCGATAAAATCGCTAAGCAAGGCAATTGTTCTATAAACTGGAAAACTGACCTATTTTAAAATATATCCACCAACTAAGACATTTATAAATATTTTTTTAGCTGATTTGCCATTTTTATAAAATTTAAATACTAAAGTAACATATTTAAAAATATTTTGTTCGAAAATTGATAATGAAAATTAAAAACTAGTATGAACGAGTAAGTAATCCATTAAGATCAAGAAATTAAAATAATGCCAAGTTTTTCAATTATTCTAATATTATTAAACTTAAAAAAATTATTTTTCGTCTTGAAACCACTGCTTTTTCGTCTAATATAAACTGCGTGAGCGACATTTTTTTAAAAATGTAACACTGAATTCAAGGTATTTATCAATATTTATTTTAGTTTATTTGTCATTTTTATAAAATTCAAATGCTAAAGTAACAAATTTTAAAATATAGAGTTCAAAAGCTAACACTAGTAGTGCAATTTCAATACATTTTGAGAGTATTGGCAGATTTTTAAGAATTAATGAAACAATAGGAATTTGATTTTCTCATATTTTTAGTCTTCAATTTATTGTTGATGTTTGTTTAACGCCCCTTTATGCTATTAAGGCTAATCGGACGATGCTACAGCGTGAGTCCAAAAATTTTGCCTATCCAGATATAATTGGGATAGAAATCTTTAACAAGAAGACACCTGACATCGTAGAGGCTCGGGACCTTCATTTTACGTCCTATCCAATAGACGGCATAGCCAATGATTTTTTACTCCCATTAAAAGGTGACCCAAAGCATTCATTGAAGGTGCGATATTATAAAACTGTGACTTTCGAATAAAATAGCACCATTTTAAGAAAAAATCGAGATAAAATTGAAAAAAAAAAATTACCTCGGTGAAACACGGACACGACAATTCCAACAACACATACTGCACTAAAACCAATGAAAAAATGCCACATCATTGTAGGAGCCCTTTTAACACTTGCGAAATAAATATGGTGATCACAAGAGAAATAAGAATAAAAAAAATTTAGAAATATTTACCAGAACCACATAGCACACAAACACTATCCAAGCAACACTAGACACATAACAGAAATTTCATTTTGTTCTTTAAGAAAAAAAAATCAAGATATAAATGAATCACTCAAATGAAAACATGGGATTCCTTTAACAATGTGTATATATAAAGAATACTGAATAAAATGCAATCCTAACATGACAACAAGGAAAACATATCGAGATAAGATTAGAGAATCTACTGTATCAAAAAAAAAAAAAAATTATTACAAAATAGTTTCATTGCTAATATATCATCCGTGTTTTTGCGAAAAGGCAGAAAAAAAAGTTTTTTTTTGCCACGTCTTCTTAAAATTTATTTATTTTTACTATTAAGACCAGGCTCAGTTGAAATAATATATATTCATTTATTATTCAGGAATAAAGAAATACTATCAGAAAGAATTTATAATGATTTTTAAAAGCTTATCTACTAAATCGTTTATGCTTTACGTTCGATGTCTTAAGTCACTTTGACCAAACACCAGTTATATGTGAATAGTAGACATTTTCGAGGAAGGTAATTCTTCATTAAAAGCTGCAGTGGTGATTTCAGACAGGAGTGGTCACATGTGACATATTGGGGTCCGAACCCCCCCCCCCTCCCAAGAAAATTCAGAAAAAGAAAATCGATGGAATAAATTTACTTTCATTTTCACTACTTTCTTAATATAAATGTATTAATGGATAAGAAATCAATAAAATTCCTATACTCTTTGTAAATAAATAATTTGGCTTTTTATGTATAGCTCCGTTTGGAAGAAAACTGCCACAATCCAAAAAACTGAAATTTTAGAGGAGAATCATGTGTTGGGTTCAGAAATCAAGATTTCTTCTTAAATAAATATAATGTGATTTTGTATGTTTGTAGTCTTCTTCGAACCGAGCGATATTTTAGTTTTTTGTTTTTTTGTATTAGTGACATAACCCTCCACGATGATTTTTTTCAAGCTCAATATTGACTTAAGATTAAGTAGAGTCCGACTTACAAATTTACTTTTTATGTTGAACCCCAACAGATAATACACGATAATAATAATCGACGAAGTATTAAACGAAATTTCGAATTCGAAACATCATAAAATAAAAAAGAATTTGACAGGAAGACTCAAAAGTCAATAAACGTCAACAAGTTTTTTTAGGAAGAGAAAAAAGTGGCATCATCCGGGATACGAACCCGGATTTCAGTATCACTAGTACTGCGCTATAGCCAGTTAAGCCACCAGGAACATATTCCGGTCAAGTCAATCCATTCTCTTCGCTGACCCCACTGACCCCATATCTAACCATCATCGCAAATATATAATATTTTATTTATATACTTGTAAACTTGACATAATCAAGGTTGTGCTGTCACTAATATGGTAATTGAAGCGTGGAAATGCCTAAGGGTATAAGTGCCTTAGGAAATTCTTACAGAAATGCTGTAACATTTACCCTCTGGGTTGAACTAGGTTCTCTGCTTACACCCATGCCATCTTTCATACGTTCAATGAACTCGTTTCTAACAACAAAACATTACTTAAACCCATTTCTGATGAATGGCTTTGGCACACATAACAATTTGGCAAAAAAAACCTTTGTTTTAATTTTTTGGCATTTAGACCCTTATGCATTTCCACGCTTCAATTAAAAAAAAATATTAAATCCACAATTTAACAATAATTAATAAATTTCTTTTCTTTCCTATTTTTCGCAATTCTTGGTCAAAATAGAATTTATAAATAACTTAGATAGGAGCTGGTATCTAACCTAGATTATTTAAACTGCGGTGTGATTATTTTTTTTTTTTTTTTTATCAAACTTTGGTTTTCTATAGATTGAAACAATAGTTATAACCTTGCAACATCTTCAAATTTTTAAATCAATACATGCAACATCTATGGAATTTAAAACTTTTGAAAATAACAAGACCATAAACAAAAGTTCTTAATCGTTAACAATTTAAAATTATTAAATAGAGCAATCTCCGATTGAATTTTAAATAAAATTTAAAATTCACTCTCCTCAAACAATAATTTTTTTGAGATATAACATTGTTGAAAATCCTTACCGATATAAACATCTTAAAATATGGTTATATATTTATTTTATATTTAATTTACCTACATACATATTACTTTCTCTTTTTTCAGGGAGCATTTAAAAAAAAATTATTAATTAATTCATTATCAACAAATTGATTAAATATTTGATTTCCTCAAGGGTAATAGAAATGTACAAATATTATGTGATAAAAATATATACAACGGGAAATCCCAAGATTTTCTTATCACCTTATCACATTTTTATATCACGGTCAAGAGACCAATAAAAATAATTTTGTAATAAGGAACATTTTATATAAATTATAAAGTAAATCAATTTAAAATTTTCTTAATTCCATTAATTATTGAGAAAATTTGGTTTTATAAAAATTTAATGGAGAAATCTAGGATTGTCGAGTTTCGATCAGGTTAGCATAATTAACCCATTGCACTCGGCACCGTTTCGGACGTTAACTACCGGCAACTCGATGCAACTTATTCGCGAAAACGTACATCCTGAAAACGTAATATTATACAGTCAAATTTTAGAACCAAGTAAGAAATTTTAATAAAATTTAGGTTATATGTACTTGTGAAGCTTCAAGAACACATAGTTACAAAAGAAAATTTTTAAATCTAAATTTAAAGGGACGTTTCTTTGAGAATACCGAAAATAGACCTAAAAATTGTGTAAAATTTTTGATAATTAAGAGAACCGGAGCGGATAACGATGGCGATCCCTTAGATTTCACAAAGGTTTCGCCGTTCCTTATATATAAAAGCATAAAAAATCTAATGGGAGAAGTAAAAACAGTTAAAAAATTACGAGATGGGACCCTTTTAGTTGAAGTTTTCTAAGATATCCAATCAGAAAAGCTCCTAAAATGTGAAAATCTACTTTACTCTATCTAATTACTTTCCGGTTAAAGTAGAAGCACATAGGGGAAACTAAATCAAAGTAAAGGGATTATTTGGTGCACCGAAATAAATTATTGTACGATTGAGGAAATAAAAGATGAATTAAAACCACAAAATATAGCCGATGTTAAAAGATTAACGTATGAGCCGCGACCGTCATTTATCACCAAAAGCGAAATATCCTATAATTAGTTTTTACGATTTGTTTATGTCCTGAATTGTAAAAACTGAAAATTATTTGCATTGTCTCCGTAGCGGAGCCCTCGAGTTTGAAGACAAAATTTAAATGGCTCCGCTCATGAGACCTCCAGTGCGAAGGGTTAATAAGAAGATATTTCGTAAAAATACCTTCTCAGATTTTCTCACAAAAATATAACAGTCCTTTCTAGCAGGAGTTTGCAAACAAATATTACACAAAAAGATCATGTCGTAGAATTATTTATAATTAGTAAATACGCAAATAATTAAAACAAAGACCATGAGTCAGACAGGAGAAGAGCCTTTGTGTGTCATAGAGAGGTGAGTCGAACCATAAACAGAGATACATAATATTAGAGATATCTCACTGACAAAACAATTGAGCCTCCTTATCCGAATTGGAATATTTTAAGACAAGGCTAATTTAGTCTTATTGTTTCTTTAAGTATTGTAGTATTATGTATACGTCTAATGATATAGAACAGCTCAAGATTGCTAACTAAAGTTTCAGTAAAAAGGATGTTATATAAAAAAAAAAAATCCACTAATATAGAAACAGTAGATTTAAGCAATGAGAGCAGACTAATAACGATATAAGATGAAATAAAAATTAAAACAATAACATCGTAACTCGGGATTATACTTTGTATTAGACAATTGTTTGTTTGTTTAAAGTCTCTTTATCCCTCTAAGGCTAATCGGACGATGCTGCAGTGGTAGTCATAACATTAAGGCCCTTGATTGTGGAAGAGTGTATTAATTCAATTAATAAAAAATAATTATTTTCAAGCTCAAACTATAGAATTAAATGTAGATTTTGTTTTAAATAAAGAAAATTGTTTTTAAAGATTATTATAGCATATACAATAAATTTAATTTTACTATAAATGCTACTGATTCCAATTATATATATTTAGAACATACAATATGTGTTTTTCTTTTTATTTTATTTTTTACTTAAAAAAAAAGTAATAAAAGAAAAAGACTTAAAAAAATTTCGCTGTTTTAATTTTACCATATTTATTGTACTGACAACTTTGATAAATAATTGTATATATAAAAAAATCTGGTGCGTGCGCGCAACACACAACTTTCACTTACGAACTTACTTAGATTAGAAATTAATGCGTTGTTGTGGTCCCCTTCGTTAGACCAATTTTGATGAAATGTTGGCTATCACATCTTTGGCATATAAATACATCAAATACCCAGTTTGATCAAAATAGTTAAAGCCGTATTTGAATAATAAAAAAAAAAAAAAAAACGTGAAAATGATACAAAATTTATTAAGTAAAGTCCCCCCTCCGGTTGGTCAATTTTGGTGAAATGTTGGCTATCACATCTTTGGCTTATGCATACATCAAATACCCAGTTTGATCAAAATCGTGAAAGCCTTCTTTGAGTAAATAAAAAAAACATTTGAAAATGTTACAAAATTTAATAAGTAAAGTCCCCCCTCCGGTTAATCAATTTTGATGAAATGTTGGCTATCACATCTTTGTTATTTCCATACATCAAATACCCAGTTTGATCAAAATCTTTAAAGCCGTTTTTGAGTAAATAAAAAAAACACGTGAAAATGATACAAAATTTATTAAGTAAAGTCCCCCCTCCGGTTGGTCAATTTTGGTGAAATGTTGGCTATCACATCTTTGGCTTATGCATACATCAAATACCCAGTTTGATCAAAATCGTTAAAGCCTTTTTTGAGTAAATAAAAAAAACACGTGAAAATGTTACAAAATTTATTAAGTAAAGTCCCCCCTCCGGTTAATCAATTTTGATGAAATTTTTACAGTCATATCTCGGGCATATACATAGATCAAATACTCAGTTTAATCAAAATCGTTAGAGCCGTTTTTGAGAAAATCGAAAAAAACGTAAAAAGTCACATCGCGGGCTTATACATACTCTAAATACCCAATTTCAGGTTCGCACGGTTTATAGTTTTTGAGCTAGTCTGTTCACACACACACACACACACACAGACACACAGACACACAGACCATTTCGCGGGACTTGGTTATTTTGACTCAGGGGACCCCAAAACGTGTATTTCCGTTGAAAACCGGAAGTCGAAAATTTTCACGATCGCAATACTTCCACTTACTATATATTTCATATATAGGTAAGTGAAAGTAAAAATCGACCAAAATAAAAAAAAAATATATATAAACATTTTGATTCTCATACAAGGCTTTTAATTTTTATAATGTAAAGCTACATACAATAATTATGTATGTATATATATATATATATATATATATATATATATATATATATATATATATATATATATATATATTATAAAACTCGCTGTTTTAATTTTATTTTAGTACTGATATCTTTAATAACATAATTGTATTGTATTCTCTATATAAAAAGAAACTCGAACAAAATAAAAAAGGTATATAAACATTACAATTCCAATAAGAGGCTTTTAATTTCATAATATGAAGCTTAGCTACATACAACAATTATGTATATGATATATGTGTATATATATAGATTGCATATATTTGTCATAATAGGCACTTAGCCTCCTAATGCATTCCACTCGAAGCTTATAAATATTTGTCATTATGTCAGCCTACAAGTGATATTAATTACGTATACAAAAATAAACAAAAACTTACATAATTACAGGAATTCGACTTATATCAATAATTTTTTTTAGTTTGGTTTTTAGGTAAAAAAAAAAATCAAGGAAAGAAAAATACTCTAAAATATACCGCTATTTCATTTTTATTTCAGTACAAGAACATCTTTTAATACATAATTGTACTATATAAAAAAAAATACTTCAAAATAAAAGAGTTAAATAAACATTTCGAATCTCATCTTTTAATTTTTATCACGTCATACTAAAGGTGTACTCAAATGCAAAATTAAGTATTTTTAATTTAAATGAAAATCTGAAGTAATTAGTTGATAAAAAACCTTTGTAATGAACTTTCTAAATCTTCATTCATACATATTTTTTAAAATAAATTATATTTAAGAATAAAAAGTATGTAAGGTCGAAATGTTAAATTATGTATGTAAAGCAAATGTATAGAGTCCTTTTCAATAGCTTAAATCATTAATGAAACTTTAGTAAAACAACACCATTGATGGGTCAGCAAATTAACTCAGAGTTGTCAAACAGAAACCGTAAAATTTCTCACGGACGTAGGATTTTTTATAAAATGTTTACCCGAGCGTATTTTTATAGATTTTTAAAAGTTAAATTGATTTCTATAACTCGTGGATCATCAAATAGATCCCCCTTACAGACACAAGATGAGTATAGACATGATGAAATAGGCAGATTTCTTGTACAGTAAAACCGGCTCAGATATTTGAATACATATTTATTTCATTTAATGTTCACATATATAACGATTTTTTTATATAGTAAATAGTAAGAATGTAATTATAATGGCACCTAAAATTCGCTTTTATTTTTATATTGAATGGGTCGAAACAGAGTAAAAATTGGACGAGGATAGAATCTACCCACAGAGACAAAAAAAAAAAAAAACTTTTTCACCTTACGCGTAAGAAAATATTAACACGTCCACGCCGGCGTGTACCACCGGTGGCTCACACTAGAATGCCGCCTCTGCCAAATAATCAGATCTTTAACACTTTGACTGCCGAAAAAGAATACCTCAGAGTCACGCTTTCGTTTCGACACAATTTTTATTTAATATTTAATTCTCTGACAAGAGAACAGTAACTCGATTTCAGGGGACATGGCAGCCAAAGTGTTAAGAAATTAGAAGTAATTTCTATAAAGCAGAAAATCAAAATAATGAACATTTAACGTAAATTCATTTATTTTTATATTTATTTGTATTTATTTATAATTATACTCGTCTACCTATAAACCTGTAAACATTTATTTTTTAATAACAATTATTATTAATACCTTATAATAAACATGACTAGTAGGATAGTATTTTTTATTGTTTATTTTATTATTGTTGGATTGCCAATATCGCATAATGTCCTGAATAGCTCCCGTCCGATAAAGCAAAAAGCATTTAACAGTCGTGAACGTGTTAATATTATTTTGAATATATTCTGGCATCGTAGGTTTTGCAATTCTGATTCCAAAGGTATACATAACTAAAAACTTATATATTTTGGGTTGTGACCTTCATCTTCACTCCGGTTCATATGTTTTTGTTTGTTTGTTTTTTTGTTTTTTACAGAAACTTTGTAGGCGTTTGTTTTTGCGGTGTTCGTGAAATGTTTAAACCCTCCTTTACAGACGGCTTTCCTACTTCACGTAACACATACACACACAGAGCTCAGGTAACGGCCGAGGCTCAAACCCACAGCTGCCGTTCCTTTACCGTGAACTGTAGATACCTGGGAGAGGGAAGACGCCTTTATGAAGTATCCGTGAAATACAGCCCTAATTTTCCAAAGGTTCCAGGGTTGGTAACATACGACAGTTACTATTAGGTATTTCGGTACATACTCGATTACTATCGACGTTCTCATGGATTACATTCAGCTTATGCTCGAAGTTATCCTATAATCAGCTTCCATAATGGAGTAGCGATTCAGAATTAGTGGTTAGGCTTTAAGAGAAAAATTCCGGTGCGATGCGTGCTACACACAACTTTCACTTACCAACTTAGAAATTGACGTGTTTTGTTAAATGCCATTTCTCGAAGTCACACATTTTCCCACATTCATTTATTTATATTTGTTTGTATTTGCTCTCAGGTACACTATTTTTTTTTAATTATTATTAAATACAAATTTTTACGTGCGATATTCGGCAATACAAGCCTAATACTCGAAGTATTCTGATATTATAAAGTTCTAGGAAGTTGTTGAAAAAGTTGTTTCATTTATTTACAATGAAACAAATAATTTCCATTAAATGAACAGAACGGCTTTAATCTTAAACAATGGCCTATCATTAAAGGCGTACTGCACATGCGTGGGGCACGTGTTTTATGAGTTGACGGAATATTTTTCTTTTTTTCTTCTGTATATGTTTATTTGATTTTTTCATATTTCATATTTAGCCATTTTAGGCGCAAGGAGAGACAGTAAATTTCTCTATATAAACAAAAACAAAGCTACTTTATAGGAAAACAAAAAAGGCCCCTTTCCCATTTAAGCCCCCATAGAACATTTTAATAATGATAAAGCTACCCTGATATTAAAGAAGACTTGATTTTCATTAAACATGACGAATTTGATCAAAGTCATTAAAGCCGTTTTCGAGAAAACCGAAAAAAAAAAACGTAAGAATTGGAAAAAAGTTATAAAATAAAGTGCCCCCTCCGTTTGATACTGATGAAATTTTTGCTGTCATATCTCCCCCCCCCCCCCAAAAAAAAAACGGCTATTTCCGTTGAAAACCGGAAGTCGATTTTTTTCACGATCGCAATACTCTCCCTTAAAATATATTTCATATATAGGCAAATGAAAGTAAAAAAATTGAAGTCATCGATATTATCGATAAATTGCGATCAAACTATCACATATACCGTGTACCTACTAAAAATGTAAACTTACACTGGTTAAAAGGAACGCATTAAGAATCCCCATAGGAGAAGCCTGATCAAACAAAGAAAATGGAGGTTTAGCTTAATGTATCTTTATTTCTGTGGAACTCGACCTTCTGTCCACATAACATCTCTAACGGTCTCTGTTCGTTCGATCTAAGAACACCTGCAAACAGTTTGTTCTAGGAAGGTTCCCAGGGAAGCGTTCATACCTATCTCTTAAGAAACCGGCAGCGTTATTTAATACGTTTTTTATAACAGGTTACCGTTAACACGGTAACGCCCAAATGATAAAGAATAAACTACCTATATTTTAAAAAATACATATTTAAATAAAAGTAATTTGAATAAATGAAAATGGAATAACAACATATGTGGAACATGGAAGACACTGAGACCTGAGTAACTTTTTAATATTTTCAAAAAAATCGAAGTTAAAGTTTGAATTAATATCTTTATATGGATTTGGAAGATTATTTTTCAGTATCAGTTCTTAAAATTTTTAGTATTTTAAATTTTATGCATTTTACAATCCTGTGATGGCAACGTAAAGAATGCCAAAATCCAAAATCTTAGATTTGAGAAAAATTAAAAACGTTGGACATTTGTAAATTCAGATTTTTATTTTATTTATCATTACATACATACATAACTAAAAACTAACAACAACTGACAAGGCGATATAAACATCTGTCACAACTACAACCTAGACTACAGATCAGCATTTAACTTACGAAACAAAAGACTAATATACAAAACGATACTAAAACCAATTTGGACCTACGGAGCAGGACTTTGGGGTTCAGCAAAAAAAGTACACATAAGCAAAATTCAAACCGCACAATCAAAATACTTCGAAAAATTGTAAACGCCCCATGGTACATATCTCACAACACAATACACAAAGATATGGACATTTTTAATGATTTTATTTATAATTCAAGGTCTCGTCTACGAAGTGTTAAAAGTCTGAAAAAAAAAAAATTAATTAAAATGAGATGCTTCTTATCAAGTTTCTGGGGAACGTTCGAGATTTCGACTAAACTGCTACAGGACTCGTTCATAGGAAAGGTATATTCGAGTCTCCGTGTTGCGGGGACGTTGGTTATAGTCACGCCACTCAAACCTGGATCGAATATGATCGAGGATAGCCTCGCAGAATGTGTAGAAACGCCTAGAGAAGATGGGATAATAGCTGTATTGTCAACGAAGAGGAAGATATTATTCAGAGAAAACCATTGGCGGATCCAGGGGGGGGGGGGGCTGTGGGGGCTGCAGCCCCTCCCTTTGGAAAAATTTTCGTCATTAAAAGGTAGAATTTGACTTTCCTTAAAGTAAGGAAGCAAGTTTAAGAACAAATAATATGCAGAACAAGTAGAATTTTAGTTGTGGGAAAGGAAAATAAAGGTAAAGCTGATTTTCAGATCCAAATGAAGGGCTGTGAGGCTGCAGCCCCCCCTTTACAGTTGGCTGGATCCGCCCATGGAGATAACAGATATTATGAAGGAATACAGAGGAAGGATTAAAACGCTACCTCGTGGCAGGCCTCCATGTAGAAGAAAGGAAATGGAAGAATCTGCTGAAATATTGAATACGAAATTGAATGGTGTAAAATTAAAGATAAAAATAAAAGTATTAGAACCTTGGGCGGATTGAGACTGGGGGGGGGGGCACAAGTGGTCATGTCCCCCAAAAATATTATGGGCATTTCAATTTTTTTTATTTTCTAACAAATAATCTTATTAGGTAGTTAGTAAGCCCTAAACATAAAACAAGTCCTTCTTAAAACAAGGTAAAAATGATGAAGTCATCCACGTGGTTATGAGACAGTAAAGTCGTTGCCCACCCCCCAAATTTCGTGCTGAATCCACCCCTGATTAGAGATTTGAAAAAACTACTTTTAATTTTAAGATTGTAGAAATCGAAAGCGGCCTCTTGAAGGTGAAACAAAAGCGAGATTGTGAATGATTCGCCATAACGGAATTTCTGCTGTTAGCCTGGTGTTGAGTCCAGATGTTGAGATAGCTGCTGGGAACAGCTGACCGTCAGGCGGTTCATCCCAGTGGAACCGTTCATTATAATTTTGTAAGGATTTAATCTAAGTTATTTTATTTCTTATAATGTAATTATTATTTTTTTTTTTGTATTTATCGGTTATTAATTAGAATTATTCAAAATTAAGGACGTTAGTACGATAAAATCGCGATAACGTTTACATTGCTTATGTAGAGTATTCTTTTCCTAATGCAAAGAATAAGCGCTGTCATGGAAGTATTTTTAATAATATAAACCATATAATATAACGATTGGATAAGGTCATCTGTGGTGTAGTGGTTAGCATAGAAACTTACTATGCTAAAGGTCGCGGGTTCGCATCCCGAGGTGGCCCTAGGAATTTTTAATGGGAGTAAAAAATCCTTGTCTCTGCCGTCCCTCGGATAGGACGTAAAATGGTGGTCCCGAGCCTGTACGATGTCAGGTATTTGTTAATGATCCCTATCCTAATTATACCTGGTTAGGCAAAATTTAGGACTCCCACTGTAGCATCCTCCTCTTAGCCTTAATAGCATAAAGAGGCGTTAAAATAACAAACAACAACGATTGGATAATCAAGTATTATGCATAATTGATAAAAACTATAGGTTCGTTCCAACAATCAGTTATGTCAGGCCTAACACTATTCAGATTTAAGTTTAATTAGTTGGTTTTCGAATAACATCCAATCAAACAGGGAAAACCATAAACATTATGAGTTGGTTCCAACACTCAGTTCTGTCACGCCCTATTCTCGAATAACTATAAATAATTAAATAATATAAATTAGTATATATATAACATTAGTACATACATGTATAACATTAGTCTGTAATAACACTTTTTTTTTTTATAGCCTTTAATAACTATCCATTTATTCTAACTTAAAAAAAAAATCAAAATTTTCTCGAAAACGGTTTATTTTTAGTGCTTGAAAATGAAAAAAAGGTACAGTTTATGTTTAACTATACCGAACCATCTCAAAATGTAAATTTATACAACCAAATTTGTCCATACTTTGTTGATGATTACCACTGAGAAATAACATAACAGTACTTTACTTGCGGGTTGATATTATATTGAGAAAAAATAAAAAATATCAATTTCGAATTTTGCCGGGGTGGGCTTACTAATATGAAAAAATTTAACATAATCGGATTTCTCTGACATGAGGGTCTATTATTATGTTCTATGGGGCGCTATTTAAAAAAATAAAATAAATTCATTTTTGGAATTTTAGAGGAAGGGGACTTTTAATTTATACATTTATATTTTCCGATTTCTTTGATATAATGATATAATATTATTTTTTGGGGGGAAGTTATTCATAGTATAATTTATTTAAGGTCTCCTGAGAATTTAAGGACCTAATTAGAATTTGCCACCTTTCGATTAAATTCACTTACAATTGACCATGGAACTATACAACCGTATTAAGTATAGCTAGTAACGATAATTATATGTTCAATACCGAAAAGGTTTTGACATACATTGATAAAACGTGATCTGACATCAGCAAAATATTTTCGCAATGAGCAAATACATGCTCATTCATATAATGGGTAAGTTAAGTTAAGCCACTTGGTAGCTGAATTGAAAGCCTTCGGTGTGGGAAGAGTGAGTCTGTTGTGGTTCGCAGTATTTAAGCTGAAGGGTTTGAGTTGTAATATAATTTGATGGAAATTGGTGTAATGTACGAGTTCTTGTAAAGTAAGTCTAATATTCTCAACATTTCTATTAGATACAGTGGAGTATCCAGGGGGGATGCGCTCCCCTCTTTCCCCACCCCGGATAGGTGAGGAAAGTAATAAACTATTACTATTTCTAAATTATATAATTAGAAGAAAAAAGATTCGACCACGGCCGGAAATCCAACCCAGGTCCTCAGTATTAACGTTGCAGCTTAAGAATCTTTTATCTTCAAATTAAACAATTTTAAAATTATAAATTAATTATTTAAAAATAATCAATGATTAAATTTCAACATACTATTACTATTTCTATAAAAAAGTCATTATAGTTAGTAATCTTTTCATGCCCTCAAATTTAAAATAGATTGAATTCATACAGCAGTTTACAACTTCACTATGAACTTAAGGCAGAGGGTGAAGAAGGCAAATTCAGGCAGCTACAGATCTAGAAAGTCTGTAACGACAACGGAATGTAAAAAAACTATTGAATACTTTCTTTCTTTCAATTCACAAACCTCAAAAAAGAGCTCAGGGGGAGGCGATTTGAAGTTAAAGAAGAAAGTTATAGTTTGGGGGGGGGGTTAGAAAAATGAATAAATAAATATGAAAAGTGTATAAGTAACGAGGGACATTTAGGGTCACCTGTGGTATAGTGGATAGCATGGCAACTTACAATACTAAAGGTCGCAGGTTCGAGCCCAACGGTGGCCTAGAATTTTATAATGGGAGTAAAAAATCCTTAGCCATGCCATCCTTCGGAAAGGACGTAAAATGGAGGTCCCGAGCCTGAACGATGTCAGGTACTCGTTAAAGATCACTATCCTAATTATACCTGGATAGGCAAAATTTAGGACTCCCACTGTAGCATCGTTCGTTTAGCCTTAGTGGCATAAAGTGACGTTAGAAACAAACAAACAACAAACGAGGGACATTAAACTGAAAAGTAATATATGATTTGTGTTTTTATTTATTCCCTACTATGTCAGGCCGATAACTTTTTGACCTCCCCTCGTAATTGGTCAATCAATATACAAACTTAATAGCAACTGTAGGTTTGTTCAAACAAATTGTCTTGGACTAACTGTCATCACCATTTCCACTCTTTTAAAATTAATTTAATTACCTTAAATTAATTAATTTTAAATTAATTTAAATTTAACGAAATAATTTGGATTTACACATTTAATAAAAATTCACAACTTCTCTATGTACTAAAAAATATTTTAAATTAGGTCTTCTTAGGCAGAAGAAGGAAAATTTCAGGCAGCTACAGATCTGGAAGGTCCGTAAAGCCAACGGAAGACAAAAAAAAACTATTGGATACTTTAAATCTCATTTTTCAGAAGAAGGCAATAGAATAGGACAACATAAAGATAATAGCATCTGCAAGTTTTATGAATATAGATCCACAGTATCGTGGAAGCAGCTTATCTCTGTCTGATATAGTTTTACTTTCATCTTAGATAATAAGGGTTGTTTACAACTTAATTTTAAAATACTACTTATCTTTACTGTATATGATTATAATAGGCTTAAAGTTCGTTTGAACACCCTAATTTCAGGAACAACAATCCCTGTATGAAAAATTATTTTTGGTCGAAGTTTTGTTTGTTTAACGTCACTTTATGCAAGTAATGCTAATCGGACGATGCTACAGTTGCAGTCCTGAATTTTGCATATCCAGGCATAATTAGGATGGGGATGTTTAACGAGCACCAGACATCGCAAAGGCTCGGGATCTCCATTTTACGTCCTACCCGAGGGACGGCATTGCCAAGGATTTTTACTCCCTTTAAATATTCCTAGGACCAGCAAGGGACGGGAATCCGCGATCTTTAGTTTTGTAGGTTGTTATGCTAGCCACTACACAAGAGGTAACCCCTGGGCTAAGTTTTTTAGGGATAATTTTCTGAAAATTGTTTATACTTCAAATTTGTTTTAATATAAGTAAGCCAAATACGGATCAAGCAAACATCATTAAGTATAATTGTTTGTATTATTTTATATTTTAGTAATTGCTTTTTGCTTGATTGCAAGCTTTACATAGCTGATAATAATATCAAGTAATAAATTTATCGTAATTTATTATTACAAGCGTAAATTATTTATCTATCTAGCTTCCTGAAACTAAAAGATTATTTTAATTTGCCTCGTTAAAGAAGCCAGGGGAAGTTTTGAGGATGAGTAAAAACTATATAAAAAAAAGAGCTACATGCAATCACGCAATACAGTATTAATATTAATATCGTAATGCGCATGACTGCATTTTGTTTATTTATTTATAAAATAAAAGAATTAAATAGTAGAAATTAAATGATTCTTAATAAAACAAAAACGGAAATGAAAGCAGCTGTATCCGGAAGGAACAGTTCTCTGGATGTTCGGTGGATCCTTTTACTAATCGATGATTTTCAAGTTTCCAGGATGATCTTAGGCAATTAAATGAGGAAGAACATAAGAAACCAGTACCACTCCAGTCCATCGCTCCTTGTATAAAGTCTGAACTAGAACAGTCTAGAAGGTTCCAGACAAGCGTAGATTATTCTCGAACAGTCACAAACGTGTATTAGAACAGTTCATTCCAGCAAAGAGTCCAGAACTCTTTTGAATCGTATGTTTTTTTTTCTTTATTGTTTCACGTAACATCTTATTTTTATTATTATTTTTTATTATTATTATTATAATTATTATTATTATTTTAATTAATCTAATCTTAGTTCGTGGCTGACCACCATTTTAAATTATTTTTAAATAATTTATTTTTTGAAGAGAAAAGATTTGGCTCCGCCGGGAGTCGAACCCGGGTCTCCTGCGTTACATGTAGAGGAAGGATTTGCTCTGCCTTGAGCCGAGCTCTGTGGTGTAGCGGTTAGCATCCTCGCATGTAACGCAGGAGACCCGAGTTCGACTCCCGGCGGAGCCAAATCTTTTCTCTTCAAAAAATAAATTATTTAAAAATTATTATTATTATTATATTATATTTTATTATTATTATTTTTTATAGTAAATAATATCCTTTAATCTAAATTAGAATTATATTTTGCCAGGTATCTTTTTGAAAACATAAATTTTGGAAATGACTAATAAGCAAACTAAACAAATCTACCGACATTGATAAGGCTCCAGTGTTCGATAAGACAACTGATAACGAATGCAAACAAACTGATAATTACTTCGTGCGAATATACTTTCCCCATATAATTCCCAAAATTTTATAATCATTTGATAAAAAATTGCTAGTTATGAATAAAGTTTTATTGTATTGTATTATTTTGATTGTGTTAAAACACATTAAAAATAAATAAAAAATGAATTAAGTTATTACTTTTATTTTTTAAAAATACTGCGAAAGGTGATCGAAAAATCAATCAAACTGTATGTAATATATTAGCTACAACCTCAAAAAATAAACTTTAGATATGAAACAATACCGATATGAAAAATTATTTCTGGGGAAAGTTTTGTTTGTTTGTTTAACGTCAATTTATACCACTAAGGCTAAACGGACGATGCTACAGTGGGAGTCCTAAATTTTTAGAGTATCATACAGGCTCGGGACCTCCATTTAACGTCCTACCTGAGGGACAGCATTGCCAAGGATTTTTTACTCCCTTTAAATGTTCCTAGGACCACCAAGGGACGGGAACCCGCGATCTTTAGTCTTGTAGGTTGTTATGCTAGCCACTACATAACAGGTGACCTCTGGGCTAAATTTGGCTGATTTTCGGGCAATCGTTATAGTTCTACTTATTTAGATATTTAGATTTCAAGATTGATACTTGATTTTTTTTTAAAAGAAAAAAATATATGCATAAAACATGAGCTAATCATAAAAAGTGCGTGTAAAGAAAAAGAAAATCTTTTGCGAACAGGATCAACATTAATTTCACTGTGTATGAAATTAATATACACAGATGAACAAAGATATCATGAAAATGCATCAGTTCACAATTAATAGTGAGTTGAATACTTTCTCTGGGATTTTCCTTTCGTGGTGAACTCAATATTTATAAGTTAACATAAAGTATGACAGTAAAAACGACTTTATATACATACACAGTTACATATTAATAAACAAAAAAAATGTGCTACTGTTAACAAAATTCCCTTATATCAGACATGAAAATCATCTTAACTTAAACGAAAATAAGTCCAATGAAGAAATATGTATTAAAAACTTTATCCAGTGAAACCATTGAGGTAGTAGATTATGATGTTATTGTAATTAAAATAAATATTTGATGTTGATTATATGCCGAAATGTCATTTCATGCTAATACAAAAGAAAAAAGTAAAGAAAAACAAAACAATTTTTGGAAGAGAAAAAATATGCCGAAATGTCATTTCATGCTACTACAAAAGAAAATAGAAAGATAGATAATACAAGTGATTTTAAAAATAACTACTCATATAAAAGAATATTCCATGGAGTTGAGTTAATGTTTAGACAATAAACAGTGAATAAAATAAAATAATAAATACCTATAATTGTAGCATGGAAATGCATAAGGGTATAAGTGCCTCAGGAAATTTTTACAAAAATGATGTGACATACCCTAGGGTGAACTACGTTCAGTGCTTACACCCATGCCATCTTTCATACGTTTAATGAACTCTTTTCTAACAACAAAACATTACTTATACCCATTTCTGAAGAATGGCTTTGGCACATATAACAATTTGGCAAAAAAAACTTTTTTTCTATTTCTTTGGCACTAAGACCCTTATGCATATCCACGCTTCAATTTATTTGAAAAATTGTATTGATTTTCATTCACAAATGGTTATTTGTAATTTAATTTAAATTAGTAAATATTTTAGTAATTAATTAAGTTAAATTAATATTTTTGCCTGTTGGCCATTTTTACTAAATATAAATCATGAAAAAGCATAATAATTGAAAATTTAATGATTGAGAAATTTGAATTTAATAACGTATATAATTATTTATTTTAGCAACGGTGAATATTTCAATACAAAAGTAGACCACGAAGCATTGAAATGAAACTAAAACTAGAAGCAAAATAAATTTTAGACTTTTTACCAAAACAAAAAATTATACCTAGGTAAAATGCTGTTTTTTTTTTTTTTTTAATTTATAAAATTACCTCTAGAGGATAAAAAATGATTTTCAAAAAATTAATTCAGTGTTTATATAAAATAAAAATATTTATAACTCATAGAGTTATTACCCCAATGCCTTCAGTGATTGGTAGGTTTACATGGTCAGTGATAGTTCAATAACTCTGATAAGAGAGTTGTACACAATCATTGTAATGCAGTATAGGTCTGTATACTGTAATGCTTAAAACGAAATAAGTAATGCTTTTTTTTTTTTTTTTTTTTTTTTTTTTTTTTTTTTTTTATATATAATATGGTAGAATTTAGAGGTGTGTAATAGACAACTGTTTTTCTTTACGATAAGTAGATTATTAATCAGGATTTTCAATTTTATCTTTTTTTATTTTCGATAGCCGACGTTTCGATACCTACAAGTGGATCTTCATCAGAGCTAAAAAGAAGACAAATATATTGTTATCTATGCTAGAAGATGACAATTAAATTGTTGCTACTATCTATAAACGATAATAACATGATAAACATTCAATTGTCATCTACCATAGTTACTAATATATCTGTCTTCTCTTTAGCCCTGATGAAGACCCACAAGGTTGGGATCGAAACGCTGGCTGTCCAAAATAAAAAAAAAAGATCAAACAGAAAATCCTGACTAGAGTAAACCGTACAGTTATTGGCACTTAGTACAGTTATTGGCACCCCAACTTAAACTTGAAGAAATAGGTAAACAAGTCCTAATTTTATTACAAGATATACATGAGTCTAATGTTTGAAGGGTCCTCTATGTCACCTTTGAAGTAACACTTTAACAAGTTAACCATAGGGAAGATTTCACAATTAAATCCACAAGGTGCCAATAACTAGATTTGGCACTTTTAACAATAAATATTGCCATATTTTAACCCAAAAAAAAACCTCTTGAGTCTTTATGAGGAAAGATAATGAGGAGCTGTAGGAAGTGTCTATTTGATCCCTTTATATGAAGTACTAGCATTCCCCGTCGCGGCTTTGCCCGCGAGCCTTTAAAATCAATTCTGTGATCATTATCTTGGTATTGATTTAATATAATATGTTAACTGATGTTGAGGAGATTTAGTAGAATCGGAGCTTCCGGTAGGTGGAATGTTGGAGGGAGTCGCGCAATAAAGAGAGTTCACTAAGACCGCCGAAACAAAAAATTACTTACTCGTCGTGAACGCTTCATTTTTCGGCTTTAAAACATGGTTTTCGAGTTAAAATCGCCGTATCAAGATCTTTAAAATGAGTCCAAATTAGATATTTTTTCTCGAAGTGCAAAAATAGGTGTCCGTTAGAGTTTAACGACGATTTCGCCATTTAAACCCCTTAGGGGTTACATTTTTGAAATTCCTTTCTTAGTGGTTGCCTACATCGTGTTTAAAATCTAAATTCCGAACTTCAAGTTTCTATCATTAGTAGTTTTTGCTCTTCGTTGATCCTGTCAGTTAGGACAAAACCTCTTATATATAGAGATTTTTTTTTAATTTAACCACAGAAATGCAGCCTTAAGGGTGCCGATAACTGTACGGTTTACCCTATAAATATACCTATAATAAATAGTAGAACGTAAATATGTAGCCAGAGGAAAAAAAAAAAAAACATTATTGGTTATTCTAATTTTTATTGAATTTAATTTAACACTATGTATTTAGGTAAATACTATGAAAAATTCTTTGTTAATTTTCATATTTATTTATTTTTATTTTTTATTACTTATAGATACAGCTTAATTAACGTTTAAATTTTTTTATTCATGTTGATAAGTCATTTTGAATTTAGCTGAGTAGGATTTTAATAATATCTTAAAGCCAATAAAAAAATAATAATAATAATAAATAAAACATTTGGAAGTATTTAAGTATTTAAATCCATGTTAAATTAAATTTTAAAAAATGAAAAGATGATGAATATGGCATTGTTTACTTCCGGGAAATAGAATTTTTTTAATGAAAGAATTAAGGAAATGAAAGGAACTTTAACCGGAAGTCCTTGATTTTTGGATGTCCCCAAAAAATTTAAGTCAGAATCTTAAACCAAGATAGCGATTGTCCTGTGTTATGGTAATAAAATTTTATTTTTATTACATATAAGTATAAATATTATTGTATATAATATATGATATTATACTCACAGGGCATAGAGGTCGTTGAGGGACTTGAAGAAGCCCCTGATGGCAGGACGAATGGCGAGATATATCCCTAAAGGGGGGGCGCAGTCGAAGAGGTCCATCCCATGCCTACGGTGGCAGAGCTGGCGCGGCTCTGGCCCCCCCACCACTCGGCCAACCCCTAGCCGTAGTCCGAAAAGGGGGGGAGAGCAGCTACCCCCTTTACGGCCAATAATAAAATGGCAAGTAAGTGACAACACGGTGCATACCGGCTCAATGTGCGTTCTGTCATACGTCTGAGCATCTATGTTTCATAATATTTCATTCAGAATAAAAATTATAAAAAGGGAGAAGATTTATATTTGACTAGCCAAAGCCGGACGGCCAATATTGGTTGTGGCTTACAATATTAACTTTTTGGAAAATAAATAAAATGTCTTCCTGTGAGACCCAAAAAAAAAATTAAATAACCCAAAAACATCATTAAAATGTTCTGAGGGGGCTTAATGTTTTGTTTTCCTTCATAGTACTTTTTTTTTTGTTGATATGGAGAAATAAACAGTCTCTCGTTATGCCTAAAAATAATAATAGGCTAAATATTAAACATGAAAAGAATCGAGTAAACATATACTCGGAGAAAAAAAGTAAGCGTGCGCAGTACAGTTCATATGAAAGAGTTGCCAACGTGTTTTGAAACATACATATTTAATGGAAATTATTTGTTTGCATGGTAACTAAATGAAGTTTTCAACAACTACATGGATCATTATAAAATAAGACGCGATGGAGTATTATGTTTGCATTGCCGAATACAAGCTAATATTATTAACCACAATTTTCTTCATTTAATAAGTTCTGCACACGCGCGTATTAATTTCACGCATATTAAAGATATCATGTATTGACGGTGATTTATTTTATTGCTCTAGCATCGATTTTACCATCAGTAAAATTTTTTTTTTAACAATAAAAAAATTTCTTGTATTTTAGAGAGTAAATACATAATAATGGAGAGGATCCAATTTCATTGGTAGCTATCTTGTTTCATACTTAGCCCTGATGACGATACGAATCTCGGGTTGAAACGTCGGTACAATATATGTTATTGCACATGTAGTGTTATATTATTTAACCGCGACCTCATCCAATTCTATCACAAAAAAAGTAATTAACATTTGATAATACATGGTGTAACGTTTGTTTGTTTTAACGCCACTTTATGCTACTAAGGCTAATCGGACTATACAGTGGGAGTCTTAAATTTTGCCTATCCAGGTATAATTAGGATAGGGATCTTTAACGAGTACCTGTCATCGTACAGGCTCGGGACCTCCATTTTATGTCCTATCCGAGGGACGGCATAGACAAGGATTTTTTACTCCCATTAAACAAATCCTATACCACCTAGGCGCGCGAAACAGCGACCTTAAGTATTGTAGATTACTGTGCTAACCACAACACCACAGGTGACCCCTTAGTGTGACGTTAAATCGTCCAATATGAAAGCATATGGTTTAATATCCTAGACCGTTTGTTGGAACAAACTAAGCAGTTGGAACGAACTGTTCAGGTTGTATGGGATATTAAACCATATGTTCTTATTTTGGACGATTTAACGTTACAACATAATAAGTAAATAAGAATTTACTTAATTTTATTCCCCATATTTTCTAGTGGGGGGAGGGGGTGGGTAGCTGCCCCACCCTGCGGATGCCTCTGGTCTTATTATTAACATATAAAAATTATATATGTCCACTATTTTGATAAACGGCATCGTTCTGTAAAAGTTTCAGATTTATTCATGAGCATTTTCTTTGTAGTTTTTATTTCTCATTTCCAGGGGGGCCTACCATCCCCCCCCCCCTGCGGTCTCCCATGTAGCTTATCTATATTTATTGTTTAGGCAATTGAC
Organism: Aelia acuminata; assembly: GCA_911387785.2. NCBI lineage: Eukaryota > Metazoa > Arthropoda > Insecta > Hemiptera > Pentatomidae > Aelia > Aelia acuminata. The sequence goes on along the minus strand of OU426983.1, from coordinate 117,527,538 downwards.
AGTTGAAACAATCCTCAAACCATACAATTTAAAAAAAACCAATAAGGATTAAAAAAAATAATCTATTGTGACTTCTTTTAGCCCAGATAATAACATAAAATTTAGGTGAAAACGTCGCAGTGTAACCGTAACATAATATACATATTTCTACAGTTTTTGATGTTTGGTAAATAATTTTTTTTTTATTGTTTTATATTTTTGTATCTATACTTTTGTTTATTTTTAAGTTGCTTGGTGTGAAAGGACATATCTATGATCATTAATACTAGATGCCCTTGATTGTGGCAGATTATGTTATTAGTGTTTCAATAATTAAATATGAAATATAAAAATAAATAAATGGAATAAAGGATTTTTTTTTTTTTATTTTATAAACAGGAGATGAGCAGGCAGCAACTGACGTACGCACGCAAAGCGAGCGAAGCATTGATAGCGAGTGGCCAGCCACAGGTATAACGGTTATGGCACTTTCCTCCAAGGCTGAGGAAACCGACAATTACCACTCTTTTCCCTAATCAGGACAATTAATATTTATTTACTTGTTGTTATTATTAAAAGGGGGGGAGCAGGGACTAACTAAATAGTCGTACGAAGATAGTTAGAGGAGGAGGAAGTCAAAGAAGCAAAAAGCGAATCCAGAAGTATTTTCGGGAATATAATATAATCATCTAGTAACTGTTTTAGTAGTAAGGAAGGCACGCGATCTAGTAAGCTAATTGAGAACCAGAAAAATCGAGGAAGGGACAGGGCAAAAGAAGTAATTATTTGGTCATTAACACACTATAAAACTAGATAATTGTAGAGCTAATAAGAGTATTTCTCTCTAATAGTCTAATGGAAAATTAGGAACAATCTTATGTATTTTCCAGACGGCCATTTCCACCTCTAAAGTTTGTATTATGTATGTAGGGAATTTACCACCAACTAACCAAAAAATTTAGTATATATCCAAGGAATAAAGTTAAACTGTACCCAAAAAATAGTAGAGATTAGAATGTAATGGTAATGTTTTTTCTTCCTTGGTGTTTGCGTTCATCTGTATTTCTGTTTTTTCTGTTTCTGTCTTTCATCAAATCGAAAATAGTTGAGGAAAGCGCGAGGTACTGATTGGTGTTTCAACAGATGTTTGTATTTTGCACAGTTCCTAAACACATTTCTATTTTGAATATTTTTTATATTTATTGTTTTTTAATAAAAACTGTTTAAACAAATTGTATCATTATACAATTTGTATTAATTGTATTACTTGTATCAATTGTAATTGTATTAATCGTATCATCCGTGTCACAAGGCCAACAACCAACCTCTAATTTCATATACAATAAAATAAATAAATAAATAAATATGCAAACGGATTGTATTTAAACTTTTAATTGTGATTTCTACTCATAAATAAGGTACTCATTTTTTTAAGTGCTCATCCACTGTTTACGTTTACATAAATTTTCTTTTATGTGTTTGTTTATTTAATTAACATGATTTTAAGTAACTACGGCATATCTGACAGGATGTGAATCCGTAAGCTTTGTAGGCTGTTAAGCTAATCACTACAGCACAGGTTCCCACAATAAAGATCTAAGGGATGGAATTAGGTTGATAACAAAATTAAATAAAAAATAAAGCCCCCCCCCTTTAGAAGATTTCTATGTATGCTATTTTTTTCCAAGAAATATGGTTCGAAACTCGGGTTATCTGTAGCATGGCATACGTATAAACATAGCATACGTATATCTTGCGGATATACTGAGGGAAAAGTTTTTTGTTTGGACCAGACATTACGGTAGCTTAGCCATGATTTGGCATATGGTATCATTTACCATAATTCCCGATATCCTAAACGATTTGGAGTAAATTATACACTCCCCTAATATTCCAAATAGCGGACAGCCTGGCCATCAAAGTAAGCCTCCAAATAGTGGACCGTATAGCATATGCAGTGAGTCCTTCGGGAGGCATGTGTCCGATCTAACTGTAGCAAACGGAGAGCCAATTACTGACCAAAACAGCTGTCCGTCCGTTCCTTCCAGCTATCGATTCTACCAAATGCTACATATCGATATTAAGGCAAATCGTTTCGCTGAGTTCTATATTGTAAATGGAGACAACTGCTGCGATGCTTAATTAATTAAAAAAATTAAAACCGTAGTTTAACATATAATTAAAGGAAAATTAGGTCACCCGTGGGAAATCTTTTTTGAAAAACAAAAGCGATGCTCATGTGAAGTCTTAAGTTATAATTAATAAACTGTCAGCGCTCTGACTAATTCAAGACTACTATTATACTATTATTTTTATATTTAAGAGAGAACTACAGGGTGTCCAGAAAGAGTATTCGGGTTTTTGTTACTGTGAAATGATAACAGGATTTTTGGCCCAAGAACTTCAAGAGTTTAAAGAATATAACTCTAGAACATGGTTTCAGCAAGACGGTGCCACTTGCCATACTTCAGATTTATCAATTGCTACGGTAAACGAATTATTCCAAAACAAAGTGATTTCTCGTAGAGGCACCATTAGCTGGCCTCCCAGGAGTCCCGATCTCAGTCCTCTTGACTTCTTTCTGAAAAGTAGGGTATACGAAAAGAAACCGACGAATCTAACGCAATTGAAGCAAAATATCAGATCAGAAATGACGGCAATCTCAGGAACAATGTGTTAACGCGTTTTTAGAAATCTGCGTTTGAGATTCGAGGAATGCCAGCAGCGTTATGGTGGACACCTAGACAATATTGTTTTCCTCTCAATAAATTTCCAGTTCATTGTGTTTAAATAAAACGTAAACATCCTACTTGATATTCCATATTTGAGATTTTATTCAACTTTCAAACCCCGAATACTCTTTTTGGACACCCTGTACTTTATATTTTAAATAAGTTTTAAAATATATAGATGTAACGAAATAAATTCAGTAGGCTGTCTTTATTTGAAAGTCAGTTTGCTCTAAGTTCATTTTAATCATTCAAATATTAGGAGTTGACATTTTTTTTTTCTGATATGGCTAATGTTCAGTTCAAACTACACTGTTAATACTAACCCATAGCATATAATAAAATAAACATATTTCTTCCAGTATATGGGTTTCAGCCTTTCCTTATAACAGGAATTCGGTTGGTTAAAATTTATATATATATATATATATATATATATATATATATATATATATATATATATATACATATATATATTAAAATAAAAAGCGCCTCCCTTGGTCCATAAAAATCCAAAACTTTTTTCTGTCTGTCAATAAATAAATAAAAATCCAAAGAAGGAAAATAATACTTGAAATATTTTGGAAGACAATGGAGGTGGGAATACAGTAGCTGTGTCAAGGATAAAGATAATTAATTATAGCCTGCATTTTGATACACAATAACTGAACAATGACAATATTAAAATTAATTTTTTTTTCAAAATCATCCTTAAAATTTAAAAAAAAACTGAGTTCATACATATTACAATCGTTCGAAGAAGTATACTTTTAATAATTTTTTTATTTATTTATAACAAAATGGGCTCTTCAACCCCATTGGGTCATTTTAGCACCCATAGCACATTTGCAAAAGTGTGAAGAGAAATATTAGAGTAAAAAATAAAATAATACAATAGCAATATAAAAATTATGGGTAACTGAAAACAATAAAAAAGGTAGTATCGCTATTAAGAAAAAATATGTTGCTTAGGAAGGGAGAATGCTCTAAAGGATAACATTATAAATTAATTCAAGTGAAAACGAAAGAACAATGAAAGATAATAAGAAAATAAATTAAAGTTTGGCCCAAAGATTAATTTTTTGTAGAAACAAGAACAATTTTTCGGCCATCTTCGAGGTCGTACTGAGTTTCTCGCCTAGTTCGGTTTCAAGTCCTACTTCTCTCCGTTCTATTTCGTTTTTAATAATAATAAATAAATAAATATATATATATATATATATATATATATATATATATATATATATATATATATATATATATATATATTTATCAATCTGATTTTTTTTAGGTCATCTTGCTTTTCTTCATGCCGAAGATTTAAAAATATATAAAGAAATTATGTTTATGTTTATCGTCATGGAAACAATTGAACTACGTATTCCACACTTATGCATAACACACAACAGAAAATTCACTTCCACCCAATGGCAGAAACGGTTTGATATTTGTCAACAAGCACCTTTAGAGCCGTTTAAACGTAAAAATATGTGAGGAAAAAAATACGATTTTTCACATTAGTATCTTAAACATGTTGGCGACGATATATCATAAATCTAATATATAAAAAAAAAAAAAAAAAAAAAAAAAAAAAAAAAATACTCTATAAAGATAATTAATTGAAATTAAGTTGAGTGTTATGTGCCCTTCCTGACAGCTATAAACAAATTAATTATTTAATAATAGTCTAGAGATAATTCAACAAAACAAAAAAAGAAAGATAAAAAAATGAAGAACGTTATAACAATAAAGCGCATCGATTTATCAGAGAGGCCATGAGAAGATATAATTATTGAAAACAATAACAGAAAAAATATTCGTCTGTAATCCTCAGGCGTCGAACTCTATATTAATTTGTTTTCTTATAAGTCTAAAAAAAAAAAAATAATATCAAAATATCAACAGGTGATTTTATTAACGTAACTTAGGTCATTTTTGTATGATATTATTACTTTGTAATAAGGACTGCGATATTACATTATTCATGTAAAAATACAAAAAAGTTGAAAAGTCAAAATATTTTAAGGGGGTCATGACACCATGAAAGCCTGGTCTGCCAATGACTTTGCTTTAATCTTAACGTTGATTCACTCAATCTAGTATTTTAAAAAACTTTCAAATGCAGAATAATAACAAATGTTAAAAAAACTTTTTTTTTTATATATGTAAATAAAAAAAACTATTGTCCATGCTGATGATGATGCTGTCTTAAGTAATACATTTTGGGGTCACCTATAGTGTTGTGGTTAGCACAGCAATCTACAATACTTAAGGTCGCGAGTTCGCGTCCCGTGGTGGCCCTAGGACGTTTTAAAGTGAGTAAAAAATCCTTGGCTAAGCCGTCCCTCGTATAGGATGTAAAATGGAGGTCCTGAGCCTGTATGTTACTCATTAAAGATCCCTATCCTAATTACACCTGGATAGGCAAAATTTAGTACTTCCACTGTAGCATCGTCCGATTAGCCTTAGTAACATAAAGAGACGTTAAACAACAAACAGGTAACAAATCTGTTCAACTGGGATGTTGCCACTAATCAAGCAGACTGCTATTTTTATAATATAATTCCAATTATCTAGTTTTATGCCGGTCTCACATTCTATGATCTATGGTTCCCAAGCTTAATATTTTTATTTAACTCCACACACTCGGCACGCTTCCCTTAAAGCCAGAAATCAATACTACGTCTAGAACCAGAGCAATTAACATAGAACAATACGGACTCTTGCAACGTGCAAGGTGCGTAAATAATCGATTTCATGCATCCACTCGACTATTGCTAGAGAAATAAAATCGATATTACCGCCTATGCATATTCAAACTCCAAAGTTCCCCGCTTCCTCTTGAACTCTATTAATTAATACTTTTCGAATCCTTGATTCTATTGTTATCAGAAATGTTATTTGGAATTCAATAAGGCTACATATATATGAACTAATGAAACTAAGGCCAAGATATTGTCATCTATCACGTTGCAATCGAGTGGTTTCGAACATCCTGTTTACGTGGAAAGAGGTGCAAAGGAGTGCAATTTGCAAGGAGTAGCCAATCAGAGGCGGAGAAGAATAATACTCAAGGGGAAAACAGATGAAAAATTAAACTTCTTGTATTTTAGTCATTAATGTCAAAACGCTGTAATCTATATAAATAAAGATGAAATACTGTTTGTTTATTTGTTTGTTTGTTCTTTATAGACATCCATTCCGTTTGTCATAATTCTTCAAATTTTGCTCAGTGGTTCTTTCATACCAGCGAACACCTGTCCATATTAAAATTGCATAACTTCAGCCGATCTTCAGCTGATATTCTTTATTGTTATAAAAATCGTTTTGATTTCGTTTTACATCTGTTTTTACAAAATCGAACGTTTGAGTCGATAAAAGTCTCTCTTTATTGATTTTAAAAATGAAATTCTCCGGGTGAAACCGGTATATACAGCTAGCAGTAATATAAATAAATAAATATAAAGTTCTGTTCTTAATAGAAATCCATACCGTTTGTCCTAAATTCTCCAAATTTCGCTCAATGGTTCTTTCATACCAGGTGCCAACACCTGTTCATATTGAAATTGCATAACTTCAGCCAATCTCTGGGTTTATTCTCCATTGTTAAAAAATCGTTATAATCTCGCTTTACATAGGGTTTTTTTTTTTTTTTTTTTTTTTTTTTTTTTTTTTTTTTTTTTTTTTTTTTTTTTTTTTTTTTTTTTTTTTTTTTTTCCTCCAGAACGGACCATGGTCCACGTTTTAAGGCACAACAGATTACTTAGTTATTAATACGTTTATTTTTTAAAAATGCCTCCCAAGAAGTGAGCTAGATCACTCAATAGCTAAAAAACAACGTCAAATACGAGCAGCTGAAAATCCTGACGAACATCAAACATACCTCAAATCCCCATATGCCCTTTGATTTCAAAAAAGTACAATTCCCAGTTCGGGTCGCATTTGCGATGACTATATATAAAGCTCAAGAGCAATCACCGAGGGTAGTTGGTATCAATTTGGAATCCCTATGTTTTTTTCATGGTCAGCTTTCCATTGCATGCTCTAGAGCAGGTTAATCTAAAGACATAATTATATATGCCCCAGAGGGTAAAACTAAAAATATAGTATATCCGAAAGATTTAGAAAGAAGAAAGATTTAGAAAAACAATCTATTAATGCTATTTCAGCTGTATTTTTTGTTTAGAACTCTTCACGTTTATTAGAAAAATGAAATTCCCGGGATATACACTTGGTTATAAATAATTATAATATAACTGTCCATAGAATTTTTAGTGCTTGCGAAAAATTATTAGTTTTTTATAAACATACCGAACCTTGCCTTTTCGGATATACAAGGATTTTTCCGGACTATGGGAGAGGGCGAAGGATTAGATTAATGAAGCGATGAAGAGTTGAATGGCAAGGCAATGGTTGTCATGGGCAACGCATAACCCCACTCCACCGCAGGGCTCAATTGGTAATATCCAAATGTTAATGTTATTATTTTTACTTTCACATACATTTCATATGCAGGATGTATGTAGAGTATGTAATCTACTCGAACAGTCAGGAACATGTAATAGAACAGTCAGGAACATTACTGGTAAAGTTTGTTCCAACAGCTAGTTTAGAACTATTTTATAAATAATATGTTTTGGGTTTCACGTTACAATATACTTGGTTAAACGAAATTGAAGATGCATTTTTACTTTAACTTACCTATATATGAAATATATATTAAGGGAAAATATTGCGATCGTGAAAAATTTTGACTTCCGGTTTTCTTCAACGGAAATACACGTTTTGGGGTTTACTGAGTCCTAATAACATAAGTAGTACAAAATAAATGCATGAGATTTACAGGGTCCTTTCCTAGACGTACGCCAATTAAGCACATGCAAGAAGTTTTAGATATACCAAAAATTCAGCAATATGTCCTAAAACTAGCAACGGATTTCTTTAATTCCTGTCACAATAGCCCACACGAACATATATGGTAAGATCAATAGTTAGTTATTCATATGATAACTCATGTTGCAAAAAAAACAAGCACAAACGAATGAAACATGTGGTACTTTAACATTATAATTTTTGATCTAGTGTAAGCCATATTTATTTTTAATTTTAATTCAAATTTTTTTTTTTTTTTTTTTATTCCAATTATCATGAATACAAGTATACTAAGCTAATTGTAGTTTTTTATATTTTGAATTAATTGTAATAAAGTCCACAGTAATCTTATAATTATTAATTTAAGTTGATTTAATGTTACGCTGTCAAGAATGTGGGTTTTTTTCTCGTTTTGTTCCCTATTGTAATTAGCTTGCTTATTTTTAATATATGAGAAACGGTAAATTTGTAAGTTAAAAAAGCAAAGGCTTATAAAACTTGTATTTATATTATTTCGTAAATAAAAAAAAAATAATAAAGTCCCGCGAAACGGTCAGTGTCTGAACTAGCTCAAAAACTATAAACCGTACGAACCTGAAATTCGGTATTTGGTGAATGTATATGCCCGGGATGTGATAGCGAAAATTTCATATAAATTAGGCGCTTTATTTAATACATTTTTCTTTATCATAACCGAATTATGATTATACAAGATTCAAATTGTTTCATGTTTCAAATAGCTAGATAATAGTTTCGTGAGAAAATAATTTTATAAATTGATTCAGAGTTTAAAATTTTGCAGTAGTCAATATGTAGTAGTAGTATACTTAGAAGTCAAAGGAGTAATACAACCCTATTAATTGTAAGTAATCAATAGTAATTTGCTTGCTTCAAATTCCAATTTTTATAGAAACTAGTAATAAAAAGTAACACAATTAAGTTTTAGTTAGAAGTAGATCTTTAAAATTATTATTACTAAATAATAAAGGGCGAAAATGATTTAATAGCATTTAAAATTGAATCCAGTATTTTTTTTTTTTTTATTACTTCTTTTGCAATATCCTGGCTTATATTGGACCAATTAAGATTTTTGTTTTTAATTTATTCCTATATTAAGTATATCAAGGTTATTTAAGTAAAACAAGGCAACCTACAATTTTTTGAAAAAAATGGGTTTTTGCATCACCTAACCTCGTAAGATCAGGCTTAAATATTAGCAAAAATGTTGCAGCTCCGACTCTGACAGCGTTGTCAACAATACTCTAATCATGAACAGGTCTGAGCTTTGGGGTATATAATTAAATTTTCAAAAATATAATATATAATTGAGGGTTATGTCCTTCAACGCTACCATCCACAATGTGTAATTATGTTACAAATAAGCTTTCAAAGGTTTCAGGAGAATTTTTTTTTTTCGGGTTATTTGAAAATTAACACGTTAAGGTGCCTTTACACCTTACGAACTTTACCTTCGAACACCACCCTCGAACAACCTTCGTGAAGCCTTCACGTCGACTGTTCGGGTGTTCTAGGTACTTCATCTGTTCGCCTGGGTTCGGGGGTAGCGCTAGTGTCACTTTTGATTTGGGGTTTTCCTAAGTGACAGGAGTTCTTTGTGATACTAGTGTAATTTGTGAAACGTTGTAAATCGTCTCCTATTTTTTTATTTTTCAGATAATATAAAATATATTGATAATGGAGATTTTTTCTTTATCATAAGCTAGTTTTGGGTGCGTCAGCCATATTGGTTCGCTTAACCTCACGTGAAGTATAAATGGCTGTTCGCTTCACGTAGGTACGGCAAGGTTCGAAGGAGAACTTGTTCGAAGGTGAGGTTCGTAAGGTGTAAAGGCACCTTTAGGTGCGGCATCGGTCTCCTGGGTCCGATGTCTTACATTCCCTTCTTGACAGCCGATTTTCACATGAAATTGTCCGAAAGTCCGAACACTTCAAATACTCAATTTAGTCGATTTTTAATGAGATTATTGCATTTTAGAGCAGAAAATGCTGCAAAGAGCTGAAATTCTGTTGTTTTTCAGAATCGGACTCCGAGGTCTCAGGAATGGAGTAAATCCTGTATCGGCCTGTCCTGTCCATATTATGTCTATGTCTAATGCTTACCAAGAGATAATGCCCTTGAGACGCTCATTTAATTTTCTTTCAATCGAAAGATAACGTTTGCGTCAGAGCATTCCCATCGGACCCCGGCGCCCGATATCGTCTGTAGCTCATACCAGCAGTCGGAACCCGGGGACCGATACTATCCAAATCAGGGTATTCACTTATTTTTCATATATAGCTAAGTGAAAGTAAAAAAAATAGTTTAGTTTTTTTTTAGCCTTATGCTTCCTCAGAATAATGCTCGCTATTTAATCTAAACCGTTAGTAGAAGGATATTTAAAAAGTAAAACTGAAATATGTGAAAAATGGTTTGAAAAATAGATTTGATGATAAAACTATAGGAAAAAGCATGCACTCAAAGTGAAAGTGCCCTAAAAATATGGGCAACCTAAAATGCTGACCTTAAAGTGGGAAGGGTTCTCCCAGGACACCTGTCAACCCTTACGTGCTCTAAGATGACAAGCAATATATATTCCCTGAAATAAGGCCGTTGTTGAACCTCCGGGGGCACTGTTATACTTCAATAATCCATCATCAGGAAACAAGCGAATCGATAAAAAAAAAAAAAAAAAAAAAAAAAAAAAAAAAAAATTCACAGAAACATTCATCAAAATAAGAAGAATGGGGGGTCAAATGGATGGGATCAAAAGACATTTCAATCAGGATCCAGACATTTATCGATCTAAAATCCCTATACTATCCTACTCTTTAAAAATATATAAAGGTGCGCAAGAATGGTAACAAAGTAATGCAGAAAACTTGAAAAAATGTAGGATTATTTGAAAGGAATTACACTTACTCAGGAGAAGGTGTCAAAGTTTATTATACCTTATAAATAACAAGAAGATGTACAAGGAGTGTGGTGGACGAGCTAACCCATCGAATAAATGGCATCGACTTTATAAAGAAATAAAGAAAAAAAAAATCTGGTGCGATGGGCGCAACACACAACTTTCATAGTTATTTCTCCACATAAACAAAAAACAAAGGTACTTCATAGGTAAACAAAAAAGGAGCCTTCCCCATTCAAGCCCCCTCAGAACATATTAATAATGATAAAGCTTACCTGATATTACAGAATACTTGATTCTCAGTAAACATGACGAGTTTAATCAAAATCGTTAAAGCTCTTATGGAGACAATCGAAAAAAACGTTATCATCGGAAGAAAGTTATGAAATAAAGTGCCCCCACTAATTGACCAATTTTGATGAATTTTTTGTTGTCACATCGCGGTATATGTATACACCAAATACCCAATTTCGGGTTCAAACAGTTTATAGCTTTTGAGCTAGTCTGTTCACAGACACACAGACCATTTCGCGGGACTTGGTCATTTGGACACAGGGGACCCCAAAACGTGTATTTCCGCTAAAAACCGGAAGTCGAAATTTTTTACGATCGCAAACTTTCCGTTACTATATATTTCTTAAATAGGTTAGTGAAAGTAAAAATGTATCTTCAATTTCGTTTAACCAAATATTGTAACGTGAAATCAAACAACATATTTAAAATAGCTGTTGTTCCAGTAACGTTTGTGACTGTTCTATTACATGTTCCTGAATGTTCGAGTATTTTTTACACTTGTCAGGAACATTCTACATTGTTCTAATTCAGAATAAATATAAAGAGCGATGGACAGAAAATTTTGCTTTTTCGTTTTTCACTTTAATTCATTTATCTTTTTTGTTCTAAAATTTTTCTATCAATATTTTTTTGTGTTTCTGTCAAACTGATGACATTACCTTAATTATTTCTTATGTAGCACCTAAACTCCTACCTTCTTTAATGTTCTTTGTCACTCATGATTTTTACCATTGTACTATTGTTTCTATTTTCATTAGTTTTTATTTTTATTTATTTATGAAAATTTAGGAATGAGATCACTTTTCAAATTAATTCCCTTTCTATTGATAGCAACACTTGCGTTCTTTCTTTAGCATTCGCGAGGTTGCTCATACCCTACAACAGATAGAACCCAAACAATAATTCCTTTCGATATGCTCTTTCTATAACGAAGAGATCCTTATACCACAGACCACCTGTTCCTCCAGTTCCAAGAAGGTGGGTTCCTTAAAGAAGGTCCTGGGGATGAATTGAGGATGGATTTGCAGCGGGCAGCTGGCCCGACTTCCCACGGCTATTCAACCCTTCCTTGACCACCCCCGCTTGCCACCTGACACCTCGCCCAGCATCACAATGGTCAGTTCTCAAAGTGAGGAGTGAGGAATATTCGGAAGATTCCAGTAGGTAAATAAAGCAAATATCATCACCATTTTTAATTGTTTTTCTCTCTTAAGTCCGAACACGAATAGAATCAAATGAACGAGCAGAATCTAGGAACGAAAAAATATATATTAAGATTGATTCAATGATATGATAAATTAAAACGAAGTATTAGATAAGTTAAAATAAAGTACGGTGAAATCCGTTAAGGTATGCCCCATTTTTTTATTTTATTTTATTTTTTTATTTTATTTTATTTTTTATTTTATTATTTTATTTTATTATTTTTTATTTTATATTAGTATAGTTCTAGGTTTTAATAAATATAATATTTAATATTTTTTCTTTTATTAATATGTTAAAGCTGGAGTTTCACAAGGTAGTGTACTTGGACCACTACTTTTCAATATTTTCACACCTGATTTACCCGAAAACGAACACACCCTACTGGCTACATTCGCTGATGATACCGCACTATTAACATCAAACAGAAACCTCGATAAAGCATCTTCCATCCTTCAAAACCACTTGGATGATATATTTAGTTGGGCTACCAGGTGGAAGGTAAAAATGAATGGTATGGAAAGTGAATTTATTACCTTCACCCTCAACCATGGCTCATGCCCACAAGTATACTTCAATGATACTTCGATCCCTGAATTCCAAGCTGTAAGATATTTGGGGCTTCACCTGGACAAGAGACTTGCATGGAGAACCCACATCGGACTGAAAAGGAAAAAACTTAACAAACGATTTGGAGTATTATCTATAGTTACTCGACAGACGTTCGAAATCATCAATAACTAACAAACTTACTATATACAAAGTACTAATGCGACCAGTATGGACATACAGGATAGAAGTATGGGGTTGTGGAAAACCCTCAAACATCCAAAGAATTCAGTCATTCCAGTCCAAGGTATTGAGGAAAATAGCAAACACACCATACTATGTGACAAATGACTTACTTCACAAGGACCTGAATATCCCAACAGTCATCGATACAGCCACACAATACTACAAAAACTTCCACCAAAGACTAAATTTTAACACGAACCCCTTAGCAAAGACACTAAAATCAAACATAAACCCTTACATTCCACCCCGGCGACTTTTGATGCGGTGGCCGAGAAATATGCTAACTTAGAATACAGTTAGCAATTCATCCAGTAGGAGTTCAACCGATTTGCTTATTGCTAGTTTACAGATTGCAAATCACACAAAAATGACACATTTTTGGATTTGTAAATAATCTTAATTTCTTAGTAACTTTTCTTTGGATGATTCTTGATATTCTCTTTAGTTTCAAGTGGTTAACATCCAACTATATTTCTATTATAGTATTTTATTCTCTTAAATGCGACGTTTCTGACCCATTGTCCATCATCAAGCACCTTTAAACTACTATATCGAAAATTGTATAAAATACTAGGCGTTCCTTTCCCTATCATGGTATGTCAAAAAACCATATCATCCACTGGCTTCTTGTGGAATGATCTTATAATAAAGCCATGGTCTTATTATATATTACAATAATAATAAAATGGCCTTTCTCCGTTTAAAGAAAATAAATATTTAAAATTTTAATTTTAAAGAGTTCCTTTTGATTTATGACAAAAAATACATAGATCTTACTAATTGAGTTAAAATTTTGACAACATTGCAAATAGTATACATTACTCTTTCAACATACTCAGAAAATCTTCATAACAAAAAAAATATTCGATTTTTGAGATGCTTCAGCATTGAGGAAACAAATTTTTAATGATCATTCTCCGGAAATTATAAGATAATTTTATTACATTAATCGCATAAATGTTATAAAAAAAAATTGAAGATAAATTAACTGTTATATCTATTTGTATAGTAAATCCGTTAAGTGATAGTAAATTTGGAAATGATATCTTATCATAGGAAAATTATCTATCAGTTTTTAAGATAAGTTATTTGCTAAAATATAACTCGAAACAATTTCCGAGTAACAATACAATAAATTAGTTCATCCGAGCACACAATTCACAATGTAACCAATTAGGCAGTAACCAAATGTACGTAAAACCATTTTTTTAAGGGCTCTTATAAACAATGTTTTCTTCTTTATATATTATATCTTAATGTTATAATTTTTAATCTAAAAGTAATTCATCCATTTTTCTCCATTACTATTAAAAATAAATCAAGTGATGTCTGGAGATACAAAATTCGGGTAAATCAAAATTTGAATATTTTTTAGGAAATACACAACTATATATAATTAAAGGGATTTTTTTTTTTTTATACAAGTATTATCGGCTCAGAGATTTTTTAACTACACTAGAAACATGTTTTTCAAACATCGTCTATCTTCTATAAATGCCATGATAAAAAAATAAGCAAGTAGGATTTATTCTATTCTCTAAGTGAAAATTAAAAACAAAAAAAAAAGTCAGTAAAACGAGGAAAAAGATCAAAAAAACGAAGATATTAAAATTAACACATTTTGTCATTGTAACAATTAAAATTGTCAAAACAGGTGTATTTTTTCAAGATTTATATTTTCAAGATGATATCGTTATAATTGAGAATTTTTTCCCCATGGTTTATGACAAAATAATAATAATTAAGCAAATTAAACAATTATAAGTTTATTAATCATAGATGTAATGTAAATCAACAACTTTTCAATCGTTTATTAACTGGTAATATATGCATCAGTTGATAGGTACTACCGTACTTACGTGGGTTCACCTGTAGTATAGTGGTCAGCATGGCAACCTACAATACTAAAGGTATTGTAAAAGTAAAAGGAAAAAATCCTTGGCTATGCCGTCCCTCGGATAGGACTTAAAATGGAGGTCCCCAACTTATACGATGTCAGGTATTCGTTAAAGATCCCTATCCTAATTATACCTGGATAGGCAAAATTTAGGATTACCACTGTAGCATCGTCCGATTAGACTTAGTGGCATAAAGTGACGTTAAACAAACAACATTTAAAAAATATGAAATGGGGATATGAGGACAAAACAGACGAAAATGTCATATTAAACTATGATACTGAATCAAAAATAAACAAGTGAGAGTTTCTGTGTGGTTATGCATCCACCATTAATTTTTTGTAGGCTTCCCCTCGGGCACGCCGCGGGCCTATTGTAACGTTAAATCGTTAAACAAAAAAAACATATGATTTGAAATCACAGACCGTTTGTTGGAACAAACTAGGCGGTTGGAGCAAACTGTTTGGATCTGCATTGTTCTACGTCGTTCCACCAGCTTCCACGAGAATCTAAAAGGTTCTAAACCCTCTTTACAACTATATATAAGGAGCGATTGACTGAAAAGTCTCAGTCTGTGTCTTGACCGTGAAGTTGAAGTCTTATGATTAGTGTGTTATTAAGTTATCAATTTTGTAACCTGCTCGAATATTTGAGTTGTATTGAAGGTCTGGCCACACATGTCCGCACCGGATCCGCACCGTAGCAATAATACAGGTTATGTTCAGAATATTTTTAATTTAACTTACATATTACCTTTAGTTATGCCTAAAGTTCAAGCCACACATGTCAGACACAGGCCACTTAAGGTATAACTAAAGGTAATATGTAAGTTAAATTAAAAATATTCTGAACATAACCTTTATTATTGCTACGGTGCGGATCCGGTGCGGACATGTGTGGCCAGACCCTAATTCGTTGGCATTGATAATTGTATATTTTTCTTTAATAAATATTTGTTGACCCACAGAAGTGTTACAATATGTTTATTCATTAATCTAAATCGATGACAAGAGAACTCTTATAACAGTCAGAGGCTAACCAAGAACTAGAAAGGACACGAAGAAAGAAGGGACCGAATTGAAAATACTTTCATCCGAGATAAGACAATTATTAGAAAGGTATTTATGTAATTCTACGAGGTGCGGTGCATAGTACTGACTTACTTTCACCACCCAGCCAGGTAGAGACCAGTACACGTACCAGTAACCTATGACAATGACCATAACCCGCAATTATCTCATTGGAAGCAAGGAGGGGTTTCCTGACGTGCGGACAAAGGGTGCGAGGTCCCAGCGGAGTATTCGACCGTGATATGGCCCTTCCCGTTCCTTCCGGCCACGAAGTACAGAGGTCGGAGGAAACGATCTGAAATAGCTGCTGATAAGAAGAGAGCTGAAAAGAGAAGTAGCAGGTAATCCCGAAAAAAAATAAAAATAATAACAAGATCAATGGACGGAAGCCTATAGAGCGAAAACGTGGCGGACCCACGAATTTTCTGAAGGGAGACGCACTTTTTTTTTTTAACCACCTGAATTCAACCTTAGGAAGGGTATTTTTTAGAGTGGGATTCAAGAAATATAAACAAAAATTGATGTTCAGATCAAATAAAAATTAAAAATGCAGCACAAACGTGAGATGTCAATGATTAAATTAAAAAAAAAAATAACCTAAACTAAAACACATTCTAGGACCTGACCTCTCCAACGTCAGTTGTCCTGACGAAGACCTACATTGTTGGGTCCAAACGTTCGCTACAATAAAATAGTTTAATAATATTTAGTAGTTTACTGACCGCCACCCCGAACTATTCTTATGTTAAAAAAAAGGGATCAATTAAATGTTTGTTTGTTTAACACTAAGGCTAATCGGAGGATGTTATAGTGGGAGTCCTAAATTTTGCCTATCCAAGTATAATTAGGATAGGGATCTTTAACGAGTACCTGACATCGTACAGGCTCGGGACCTCTATTTTACGTCCTATCCAGGGGACGGCATAGCTGAGGATGTTTTACTCCCTTAAAAAAATCCTAGGGCCATCGCGAGGCGAATCCGTGACCTTTAGTATAGTAGGTTGCCATACTAACCACTATACCACAGGTGACCCCGGATCAATTAATGTTTTAATAAATCATTAGTAATGTAGAATTTTTACTAAACAGGTGAGGGGTCGCGCCAATGATCAAAACCATCTTTAGCCAGGAAAACTCAAAAAAAAAAAAAAAAAAAAATTACGGATAAAAAATATAATAAATATCAATAAATAAACAACAAGCCTAAACGTTAAAATGAAACAAAAGATAAACTAGAAGCAACGAGTTAAAATATGACTTCAACATGAATGATTTCAAAACTTATATATAGTACTAACAATAATCCTTCTAACGTAAATAACAAAACTCTGCATGCGGATTTAAACTAACAAATACGTACCATTCATTTACGCTTTTATAATAAATAAAAAGGACATAAAAACGTATAAACGCGTAAATAATATATCTAAAACTGACATGCCCATTAGGAAGCCCCAAAAAACTAAGCTCCTATCCTGAGTTAGGCGAATTTTTTATTTATAATATTTTAATTTAATAATAATAACAACCTGGCAAAGATCTGTGGAACGGAGTATGCTAAATATCAGGAGAAAAGATAAAATCAAAAATACCATTATCAGGCAGAAATCTGGTTTGAAAGATATAAACCATCGTATCGATACTCTCAAATGGAAGTGGGGTGGATATGTATTAAGAAGGCAAGACCCTAGTTGGGCGAGAGATGCAACCCTCTGGAACACCCTACAATCTCAAGAGGAAGCGAGGAAGACAAGGCAAGAGATGGAGTGACTGGTTTAAGGAGTTAGCTGGTCCGATGTGGAGGAGACTGGCAAGAGACAGAGAAGCTTGGAGAGACAAGTGGGGTGAGATTACGAACTCCGCTTCCCAATAGGTTGGTCACCTGGGACAGCGTAGACCATTACTCCCATAAATAGCAAAGACTTTATTATAATTTTTACTTATTAAAACCAATGATATGGGAAGACCTATGTACAAAGAAGATGATTGTTCATTTAATTTATGTTAATTTCTGATCTGTATTTACTCCTTAAATGTACATAATAAAAGGCTATTATTATTATAATTTAATAATATTTAAAAGGAAAAGACTTAAAGTATCTAAAATAATTTTCCTTTCCCCTTTTTATTTTAAGCCGATAAACCAATTCAATTTTACATTTGAAGAACCATAAATCCAAAATTGTTGGCGTTGAGAATTTAAAACCCCCACGCCACACGAAGGGAAGAGACTTTTTTCCATTTGTGTTCTTAAATAAGACAATGCAAAATAACTTTAAATACAAAAAAAAAAAAACTACTAAAAAAGACTCCTACATTTAGAGGAGTAGGCACCTCCACTAGTAGCAGATGTTAGGATTGCCTTTGGTACGTCTCCAACGAGCCACGGCCTCACACCACGGTGTTCCTATCCCGACATTTAAATCGTTCTAATCTAGGACTCCACACTTCGAAGAGGTCCTCCTGACCAGCCCAATGCCAGTTCTTGTTCGGCCACATGTCGGTGTTTGTCTAAATATAACTGTTTATAGTTTTAAAAGATAAGATTTTTGACGGGATAAGGAGGAACTTGTTCGTGCAGCAACAAGAAAAATCTTGCGATGCGTGCAACACACAACTTTCACTTATGAACTTATTTAGATCAGAAATTGAAGTGTTTCGATAATATTTAAACGCCCTTCCCCAACTCACACATCTTTACGCATTTATATGCTTATAGTTGTATACCTCCGTCAGTTATAGTGTTTACAATTGCAAAACTTGAATGTTCTCAGTACTTTTCTATTTTTATTGCTTATTTCTTTTTTAAGGAACCTGATTTCCTTTTTTTTTAATGCTTATTTGCTTTTAATCCCCATACTGACATATACCCAATAATAGCGTCAAAAATAACAGACAAATGGAAAATAAACTGGACAAAGACTAGGGAAAATAAACTACGAGAAATAAAACACTCAATACGACCATGGACATCATCGATTCGGAACAACAGACGAGAAGAGATTATATTAACAAGATTACGAATTGGACATATACTACTCACACATCATCATTTGCTGACTGGAAAACCAAGACCAACCTGCATACAGTGTAAAGTACCCTAGACAGTTAAACATTTACTGACCGACTGCAGACAGTTGCTAGGTACGGACCTTCCATACCATTTAGCGACCCTACTAAATGACAAAAGCAGGCATATTTCGGAGATATTAAATTACTTAAAACACATACAAATATACAAACAGATCTAAAAACACTTCACTTTATAAATGTTTTATTTATTTACTCATTGACTTATTTTTTTATATTTTTTTTTCTATCTTATTTTCTATATTTTCATTCTCTGGATCATTATTTTTATATGTTTCTTTCTTTTCACTCTACACTATAATAATGCTTGATTGTTTTTAACTGCGAGTTGCTTTTTGTAAATATATCATGAAGGTGAATCGATAGAAGCGTTACTACGTCTGGTAGTAAAGTTTGTCTGTTATGCCTTTCTGGAAACCGAGAACGATTACTGTTCCTCTAAAATCATTTTATATTGCCTTCAGATATCTATTATGGAACTAAAGTTTCTAAACTAAAACATAATCATCACATCATTTTATCACGCCTTAAGTGCTTTAAATAATTTGGGCATCACGTATTTACTCTCTAAAGTAGAATAAAATTTTTTATTGTTAAATAAAAGTTTTCATTTACATCAGTAGATAATACGTGAAATGAAATTCGGGCTGTCACATCGCGGGCATATACATACGTCAAATACCCAGTTTGATCGAAATAGTTAAAGCCGTTTTTGAGAAAAGAAAATAAATAAAAAAAATCTGGTGCGTGCGCGCAACACACAACTTTCACTTACCACCTTACTTAATACCACTTACACCTTAAAAATTGACGTGTTTTGTTAAATATCATTTCCCAAAGTCACACATTTTTCTACATTCATATCTTATTTGTTAATCGTTGAAGCCGTTTTTGAGTAAATAAAAAAAACCCGTGAAAATGATTCAAAATTTATTAAGTAAACTCCCCCCTCCCGTAGATCTCGTTTGATGAAATTTTTACAGTCATATCTCGGGCATATAAATACATCAAATACCAAGTTTGATCAAAATCGTTAAAACCGTTTTTGAGTAAATAAAAAAAACACGTGAGAATGATACAAAATTTATTAAGTAAAGTCCCCCCTCCGGTTGATCAATTGTGATGAAATGTTGGTTATCACATCTTTGACATATAAATACATCAAATACCAAGTTTGATCAAAATCGTTAAAACCGTTTTTGAGTAAATAAAAAAAACATGTGAAAATGATAACAAAATTTATTAAGTAAAGTCCCCCCTCCGGTTGATCAATTTTGATGAAATTTTTACAGTCATATTTCAGGCATATAAATAGATCAAATACTCAGTTTAATCAAAATCGTTAGAGCCGTTTTTGAGAAAATCGAAAAAAACTTAAAAAGTTATTAAATAAAGTACTCCCTCCCTTTGAGCAAATTTGATGAAATTTTTGCTGTCCCATCGCGGGCTTATACATACTCAAATATCCAATTTCAGGTTCGCACGGTTTATAGTTTTTGAGCTAGTCTGTTCACACACACACAGACACACAGACCATTTCGCGGGACTTGGTTATTTTGACTCAGGGGATCCCAAAAGGTGTATTTCCGTTGAAAACCGGAAGTCGAAAATTTTCACGATCGCAATACTTCCACTTACTATATATTTCATATATAGGTAAGTGAAAGTAAAAATAAATTAATTATATATTGCAAGGAAAATATACTGTATGAACAGTGTTTTTTAACGGTCGAAGTTACAATATATAATCAAACATATTATATAATACATGTGTACAATAAAGCTATAGAATTCTGGGCAAAGAAACCTCAAAATTACAACCTTCGGTTAAGGGAACACAATAAACAGGAGGAGGAGACCGGTTTTGTATCCGTAGCTTTTGTAATAACAAAATAAAACAAAAAACGCGAAATAACGACCTAAATAATTTCGTAATGATTCGATAAGTTTTTGTTTTTGCTTTGTTAGCCGGCGAAAGAGAGAGTGAGAGTGCGCAGGTGACAGAAGAGCCCACAACGGTCGAAGATAAGGCTCGGGCCACGGAGGTAGTTAATTAACGGATAAGATGGCCCAGTTAGTTAATTAGGGGGACTCTCAACTGACACAGCTACCCGCCAAAACCAGCGTTAGCGAACAACCATGTTCCCGCCAAAACTGTCCGTGCGGAATTTTTTACAAGAACGAGAGGAAATAATTTTTTTTTTTTCAAGCACTATTGCTATTGGATTTAATGAATATAAATTTTAAGATAATGCCATAAACAAATTTATATATATGTGTACATATAAGTTTATAAAAATATATCAAAAGTTGTATTAATATAACGTGGTATTATAAATTAATATGAAAAAGAATATTATTATCATGTAATTAACAATATATTTTAGTAAAATAAACATAAGTGATATGCCAAGCTTTTATAAAAAAATCTGGTGCGATACGCGCAACACACAACTTTCACTTACGAACTTAGATTAGGATTTGACGTTTTTCGATAATATGTAAACGCCATTCCTCAACTTCAAACTTCTTTCCACATTTATATGCTTACATTTGTATATATCCATTAATTATAGAGTATCTGTGTACCAAAATTTGGAAGTTCTCAGCACTTTTCGATTCATTATTACTAATTTATTTTTTGGAGGGACTAATGTCATCAACAAGTTTTTTTTACTGCTTCCTTGTTTTTTACTACGAGTTGCTTTTTGTAAATATATCGTGAAGGTGAATTGATAGGTGTATTTACGTCTCGTTGTAAAGTTTGTTTCTTAGGCCTTTCTGGAGATCGAGAACGATTTCTGTTCCTATATAATCGCTTTATATTGCTTTCAAAAATTTATTATGGAAGAAAAGTTTCTGGACTAAAATATAATTAATTATAGACTATTATCTCATACCATATCTTTCACATCTTTGATGCTTCAAGAAATATTAAAATACTAAGATTAGAAGAAAAAAAAAAAACAAGCTCTGCCGTATTTATGTATTTGAGTCCAAGGTTGGATTCAGTGCACTTTAAAAAGGCAGAATATATTAAATAAAATTAACCGGTAAAAATTTTAGGAAAAAAAATTATCATTTATGAGATAAGAATAAAAGGGATCCACGTTACATTTTTTATTTTATTTTATGTTAATGGGATCGATGTAGATTTAATGACTAATGACGATGATTATTTTAAATATAAAATTTTGTTAAAAGCCAGTCATTTTAAAAATGTCACTCAGGCGCCTAGTATTTTAACTTTAACAATTATTTTAAGACTAGTATTTAGAAAAAAAACATAATTTCGAAATGAGGTATCCAATCGCCGATAAGAAATGATCCGGATCTTAACCTTACCTAATCCAGACCAAGTCAGAAATATATCGATTCTAAATCCATCAGCGCCAAATCCCAAGTCACTGACAGATATCCATAAATCATTCCGTGGCTTAATAAAGATCTGAGGAGTTTCTATTGACATTTGGATTACATTGACTCACAGTAATGTTTAAATTTATCTATTAAGAAACTTCGTCAGGTTTTTTTTTTAATTAGGTATGCATAACTTATGACCTGTACCACTACAACCCATAAAGGGTCTTGGGTGCAGTACTATGTAAGGAAGAGTACTGTTTCTTGGTCAGTGGTCGTGAAAGGAGGTGATTTGACCGTGATCACGCTCAACCGCCAGGTTCTTTCCCCTTAATTTTTCAATTAAGGGTACCCACTTTATAGAGGCTGGGTTTGCCCCAGGAGGGATAACTTATGACATTTTTCTTAAATTTTATATCTTCTAACGTAATAAGCAAATATACTGACATGACAAGATACATTGGAAATTCAAGAAAATAAAGCAAAAACAAATGAAAGGATAAATGTAAAAGAAAAAAATATAAATATGTAAGCTGGTTGCCAATCATGTGTTTTTAGAGGACATATTATTTTGTATAGTGCATTGTTATGGATTTTCAATCTAGAGATGTAACAATGGATTGTTAATCAATTGTTATTTTTGGGTATTATAGTTTTTGTATAATTGATAATTATTATATAGTTGTATATTTGTATTAATAAAATGTTATTTTTAGCATGAGATTAACTCCAATTTGTTACAAGATTAGAAATTGATTAACAATCCATTGTTACATCTCTAGATAGCAAATCCATAACAATGCACTATACAAAATAATATGTCCTCTAAAAACACATGATTGGCAACCAGCTTACAAATATAACTGTTAAATGCAGAAAATATCGTGGCCAACGCAAAAGTCTTCATGGCCGATTGTAAGCGTGGGAGGGTGCAGATCTTGAGTTAGGAGGTTGGACATTAGAGTTAGTATGCCATGATAGTTGGGGTAACAATGTATGGCTGTTTTTTCGACGCAAGGAATTTCGAGATCAGTGTGTAAGGTCTCATTAGAGACATAAAAAGCGGCATCTACGATCTTCCTAAGTACTTTTGATTGAAATGACTCTATGAGTCGTGAATTTGATTTTTTTTTTTTGCTCTGGCACATCATGGTTAAAGTTTAAAACAAGTACATTTTATTAGACATTACATACCTAAAGCAATGTTCATTATAATAATAATAATAATATATATCACTATCTAAGAAAAATAGACTAATTATTCAAAAAGGTAGTTTCGATGTTATCTTCAATACAAAATAAACCAATATCTTTTCAGTCATTTAAGACTAAAAATAAATAATTAAAAACGAATAGGGCGTTAAATTTAGATTTATTACCTTGTTGAAAAAAAAAAAAAAAAAAAAAAAAAAAATTACATTCCCAGATTTTTCAATGCATTACACTTAGAACATTGAGGAGAGGAGGTCTCTCATCCAGCTTCTTTTTAGCCGCCTTCTAACGGGCAAGTGAGCCGTGGCCATGTTGCTAATTAGTCTGTAATTATGTCCTCCCAATTTCACAAAGAAGCGTAAGTAAAGAGTTCGTATGTGTTGGATAGTTGGTTATTGTAAGCCTGTATGTAGTTTGATTACTTACGTATCTGGGAGCGTCCGTAATTAGTCAACATTTCGCATTGAAAAGTTGGTAATTTTTTGTAAATGTGTCTTTTTAGCTGAGCCGAAAATCTGTGAGGCGTATGTCTAAATGGGTTCAAGTAAGTATTCAGTTTCTATTTTATTTTCAATTTAGTTTTTTTTTTCCAAATATACTAAATGAATACGAATTTATTTAACGACGATGGTCTGTCAACATCTGTTTGATCAAGAAAGATACATCACTTTCTCCCGAAGTAATGAGCCCTAGACACTATTTTTTATTGCAATATTTTTGTCGTCCTAGAGCTCAAACGAGTAACTTCGAATTTATATTATATATATTTCTAAAATAATTTTTTTTTCCAGATTCGAAATGAGTTTATGTCTCAGAACTGATTTGAGGCGGTTTTATGCAGGCGGTGTGAAAGTGGAAGTAAAAACGAACGGATTAAAGCTGACTCTATTGTCGAGAACTGAGTCCATGTTCTCAGGCACATTAACTTCACCGAGTGCAGTTTCTTCTGATCACCGTGTAGGATTATAACCTTAATTACGATGGAAACTAGATCATGTGATAAACCAACTTCTTTTCTTTTGCAACAATTTATGTATATAATATATGTTATATGTGTTATCTAGATTAATTCTGCCGTCACACTTTTGTTTAGGATTGGACGAGTTCTTTGAGAAAATAAAAATAATTATCATAAAAAATTATTTAGTTTTTCTTTCAAACAATATTGAGATTGAAGAAAGATATCTATAAGATAACAAGAATGATGAATATCACGTAAGCACATTTTTGAGTTCTATAATGGCGGTCTTTCTGAAAAGTTTCAACTCTCAGACTTGGGGACCATGAATAAAAATAGATATCTTAATTAATCTAATATTAGTTCGTGGCTGACCACCAATTTAAATTATTTTTAAATAATTTATTTTTTGAAGAGAAAAGATTTGGCTCCGCCGGGAGTCGAACCCGGGTCTCCTGCGTTACATGCGAGGATGCTAACCACTACACCACAGAGCTCGGCTCAAGGCAGAGCAAATCCTTCCTCTTCACTGATACCTGCTCCCCCTATCTCACAATTGTTGTGAGTAGTAGCGGGAGGTGGACAAAAATAGATATCGTTTTCTAAACAGAACGTTTTGATTATAAGTCTATTCCAACAATATTTATAAGGATCAACAAACTGTCGAACGCACGCGCAATGCAATGTTTTGTTCAAAATCTTAAGGTGCTGTGAACCACACCTGGAACAGCCTGTCCCGAACACTGTTCGGCTAATCTAAATAAGACACGAACACGAATAGGAACTTTATCTGTTGGCCTGTGTGTTCGGGGATAGAGCTAGTGTCGCTTTTGATATAGTTAAGATAAACTTTAAGACCATCTTTTAGCATTTTTCTGACGTTGCTTTTATCCATAATAAGTTAGAACAAAAATGAGAACAGCCGCTAGTTCGAAGTCAGCCGTCTTTGTTATGAATATGATTGAAGTGAGGTGCGGTCAGACATCATTGTTCGCTCGACTTTACGTTTTGGTGTAAATAGCTGTTCGCATTAAGCCGGTGCGGCAAAGTTCGGGGTCATTATCTGTTCGAGGGTGAGGTCCGCACAGTGTAAAGGCACTTTTACACCCGGCATGCGCTCTTACTAAAAAACCTTATTGCACACGTATCTGACAGTTTGCTGTAAGTCGTAACCTTTTTGGTACAGGCTTTATATATAGATATACAGTGTTTTCCGCTTAATCCGTCGTCGGATAATCTGTGTTTTTAGGATATTCCGTTGAAAAATTATAGGATGGAACCGAATGGTCTTTTAAAATATATTATAAAATCCGTTGTTTGTGAATTTTTTCCCCGTTAAATGCGACGA
This sequence comes from Aelia acuminata, assembly GCA_911387785.2. NCBI lineage: Eukaryota > Metazoa > Arthropoda > Insecta > Hemiptera > Pentatomidae > Aelia > Aelia acuminata. Next base: position 117,501,818 of record OU426983.1, on the reverse strand, counting down.
AAAATGTGTAGCCACCGACGGGAGTATTTTTTCTTAAATCCTGTAATCTAGCTTTTGTTCGATCTAGGAATAGTATTGAACAATCAATTAGTTAGCGATCCCATTCATTTTTCAATTTTTGAACGTGACATTCGCGGAATTTGATTAAATTGCTCGGGAAGGGTACTTGTTTATTTTTCACTTGATATCAGTTAGTACGAATACAGTGAACATTTTTTATTGTGTCAAGTTCGTCATGACCTGCCTCGTAAAACAGAGGATAGTTCGGTAACGCGGAAGAGAGAACTTTTAGCTCAGTATGATTAATTACCGAAAATCACAACAACAAAAAAAAATCTGGTGCGTGCGCGCAACACACAACTTTCACTTACCAACTTACTTAGATTAGAAATTGACGTGTTTTGCTAAATATCATTTCCCAAAGTCACACAGTTTTCTAGATTCATATCTTATTTTTGTTAATCGTTAAAGCCGTGTTTGAGTAAATAAAAAAAACCCGTGAAAATGATACAAAATTTATTAAGTAAAGTCCCCCCTCCCGTAGATCAATTTTGATGAAATGTTTACAGTCATATCTCGGGCATATAAATACATCAAATACCAAGTTTGATCAAAATCGTTAAAACCGTTTTTGAGTTAATAAAAAAAACACGTGAAAATGATACAAAATTTATTAAGTAAAGTCCCCCCTCCGGTTGGTCAATTTTCATGAAATTTTTACAGTCATATTTCGGGCATATAAATAGATCAAATACTCAGTTTAATCAAAATCGTTAGAGCCGTTTTTGAGAAAATCGAAAAAAACTTAAAAAGTTATTAAATAAAGTAGCCCCACCCTTTGACCAATTTTGATAAAATTTTTGCTGTCACATCGCGGGCTCATACATACTCTAAATGCCCAATTTCAGGTTCGCAAGGTTTATAGTTTTTGAGCTAGTCCGTTCACACACAGACACACACACACACACACACACACACACACACACACACACACACACACACACACACACACACACACACACACACACACACACACACACACACACACACACACACACACACACACACACACACACACACACACACACACACACACACACACACACACACACAGACACACACACACACACACACACACACACACAGACCATTTCGCGGGACTTGGTTATTTTGACTCAGGGGACCCCAAAACGTGTATTTCCGTTGAAAACCGGAAGTCGAAAATTTTCACGATCGCAATACTTCCACTTACTATATATTTCATATATAGGTAAGTGAAAGTAAAAAGTTGTATTAAAATTAGGAATCCTGATATCAACGCTTTCCGATCAACAATATAAACACATATCATATTTGTATTTAGCCCGATATCTACTTATGACGAATTAAAAATGTTTGAAAAACTAGGAGAACGTTCATTTAAAAAATTTACCCTAAATCCTCATTTTTCGTTTAATCCGTTTTACGGTTAAATCCGCTGAATTTTACCCGATTGCAACGGATTTAGCGGCAATCACTGTATATATAAAGTATAAAAATATTCAGCAAATATATACATAAATAGAGCTAAACATATAGCACAAAAGAAAATAACGCGATCCATCCTAGACCACGTCACAATCTTTTTAAATGTATAACTAAATACATGGATTTAAATAGTACAACTTAAAGCTATAACTTAAAGAATGGAATAAATATAAAGAAAAAACAAATAAAGAGAGAGTGTATAAGAACAACTCTTACAAAGGAAGAAGCGAGTTGTAAAGAGCACAGCTGTTAGGAAGGAAATGACCCCCATAACAGGAAAGCAGGTGTATCGCCAATTTCGCTTCTAACGTACTTTGCCCCGAGTCAAGGTCGGCCATATAATTCCTTTACCTGTATTTACTTTCGTGCACTTATATCTTTATTTGTGAATTAAAATGCTCGTACATGTTACACATACGTGCTTATTATCATATTGTTTTGGGCAAGGACGGTGCCCTAGGGGTGGGAATAAACCCCCCCCCCACGAAATTTAGGAAGTAGATGATCAGAGGAATAAATTTAAGCATATAATTCTTAAGGCCTCTTTAAGCAGTTTAGGTTTGTTTGCTTGTTTAACGTCCATTTTTATGCTACTAAGGCTAATCGGACGATGCTACAGTGAGAGTCATATATTTTGCCTATCCAAGTATAATTAGGATAGGGATCTTTAACGAGTACCTGATATCGTACAGGCTCGGGACCTCCTTTTTACGTCCTATCCGAGGGGCGGCATAGCTAAGGATTTTTTACTCCCTTTAAAAACTCCTAGGGCCACCACGGGGCGCGAATCCGCGACTTTTAGTATTGTAGGTTGCCATGCTAACACTACACCACAGTTTAGGTTTTTGAAAAGAATTTTGGAACCAAATTTGCCTTTGCTTTTTGGCCACTAGGGGCGTTTAATGGACCCTGTAAACTGGCCTGAAATTTCCTAAGATAGTAGAATTTATCTAAAAGGAATTCAATAAAATTCTTTTATTTTTATTTATCAATAAATGATCATAGTAAAATGTTAGTGATTCCTTACCATCAATTTATCAATAGAAAAAAAAAAGAAAAACAAAAAAAAAGAACTCAATTGGGAGTTAAGAGGGTAGCCCATTCATTTAAGTTTGAAGGGAATGAGTATTAATTTTTAATTTGTTACCTCCGAGCCAGACTGTTTTAAGTCCGAATATAATATTTTTATGTGGGGGCCGGGATGGCCGAGTGAACAAAGGCGCTTGCAATATATAATCAAAGTTAAGCAACGTCGAGCGTGTTTAGTACTTGGTTGGTTGACCGCTCCATTCGGGTGACCACCCACCAATGAACACCAAGCAGTCCAAGCCTAACCCCACCCCCGGGTATGTGATGCCCATCAGCCTACTGGAGGCTACTCACACGGACCGGGCGTAGGAGTGATGTACCTTCCCCGTGTATCTCATCGAGAATCGTGATGTGGTTTTCCAGGATATCAGAAACCACCCGGAGGTTTAGTACAAGGACGGTATGCTTCAGGGAAAGAAATATAGGTCCTCTGGGCCTGCTGACTCTGGGCTACCATAATCCTTGGACCTAGACCAGTTTGTCACTGTCCTTCAACCCGAGAGAGCTGACGCCATTGGTGGGAAGGACACTGCCAAATTGGCCCCAATGGGATTATGGAGCTATGGGCAGTCTACCGCTGCACCATGGTGACCATGGCTTGCAGCAATGTGAGGTTTGGGCTACCCCCTCCAGGCCGAAAGCAACACAAATGTCTGTAAGAAGACCACACTGCGCGGCCAAAGGTCTCAGGCCTAATGCGCCAACCGAAAAGAAAAAAAATTGTATATAAATTGGAAAAGTATGTACACATCCAATCCACAGCTGAGAACCAGACTGTCTTAAGTCCATTTGCATTTACTGTTTCAATAAAATTCATCCATTCAACTCTGGGCTTAGGACAGTCATGCTCTCAGGCAGAGGTGGATTTAGGCCGAAATTTGAGGGGGTCAGTTTTGTTTTCACATTTATTTAATGGATTATTTCCTCATACCGGAAAGGACTGTGATCTAAAGTGTTTATGGTTTAGCAGCTATGTAATTGCATTATTCCTTTAACAATACAAAAAATATTATTAGTTAAAATATTTTGGTTGGGGCTTATATATTCCTGACCCCTCAGACCCCCTCTCGATCCCCTTGGGTCTCAGGAACTACACACACACCGGGCTTAAAACAGTCTCGCGAGCCCTAGAGAATCGATCAGGTAAATAGTTTCAATAAATTCAGCATGTTCGATTTAATTTTGACCAACCCTTAGCTCTAAATCGATGAAAATGGACTTAGGAATGGCTCTGAGCTTAAGAATTGATGTCTTTTAAAATGTTGATTAAATAATAACCGTAGTAAACAAATTTTTCAGAAATTATTCGCTCAATATTTTGATAGATCTTTCATTATCAGGTCCTCATCCCTATGGAATTCTATTCCTCCTATCATCCGTAATTCCAATACCCTCTCTCCCTTTAAATCCTGCCTATATCATCAATTCATAGCCATACAGTGTCCTTCAAAAGTAAATTGACATTTCCTAAAATAATTTTTTTTTTTTTTTAACTGTCAGAGGCTCTTATTTCATTTTTTTAATAACTTTTTCTGTTTTTTTTTTTTTTTTTTTTTTTTTTTTTTTTTAGAAAATCCAAGTTCTGCTTTACCTACCTGTAAGTATGTATGTATTATAAGATGCAGAATCTAGCTTCTTTTATCTTGATTGAATATTTGATGAGTTTTTTTTTTGTTTTTTTTTTTTTAAACTAGAGGTACCCTAATTATTTGCAGTTATTTTTATCAATTTAATTTGTTTATTTAAACTTCAAGGCTCTAAAGCCGTCTCTGTATTCTATTTAATTATGTTCTTAAGGGCCACGTCCCAGAACAAATAAACAAATAATTTATTTATTTATTTATATTTTTAGCTATTTGAGTTTAAACTTTAAATATATCCACCTTTCTGCCCCCATGTTTTGTACGAAAAAGAGGATTACGCATACCTTATTAATCGAACACTCTATATTATAATTACAATGAAGAATTCATTAGCCTAAATATCGTACACAATTAAATTACATCAAGGACAAGTTCCGTTAATTCATGCTGGTACCCCCAGATGCATTATTTTAATTGTCCAAATGTTTGTAGCCATTAATTTACTTTCACCCTCATCAACTTACATTTTCTACACCTCTTCATAACAATGATGGTGGTTGTAACATGTATTTTCAGTCATTGAAAGATTATTTTAAAACAAAGAAACTATTTATTCACATTAAGATATTTAAATAATTTATTTCAGAAAGAAAAGTCTACTTTTAATATCGATATTTTGTCAACAAAAAATTTACAATGATATTCAAAATCCCAAATAATGCTTCTTGCATTTAATTTTTTAATCATTCTGTATTAAATTTAAAAAAAAAATCATAAAAAATATCCAATTTATGATAACAATGTTAGTTGACAGATTTATTTTTATTGAAAATTTAACATAAATTACATTTTTTACCTTTTAGAGGTGACTCATGAGAGAGCATACTTATATATCATTATTAGACACAAAATTTGCTACTTTTTTAATTATTCTTTTTATTCCATATTCAAAAAGTCTAAGGACATTAATTAATGACTATAATAATGAGAACATTCAAGTCATTATCTTACAATTAAAGAACTCTATTCAACAATGGCATGGAATAATTATACAAATGGCATTGAATGTATTAAATCGACCAATTAAACGCATAACCCTTTACAGGAGGATTATACAAAAACATACTAAAGGCTAATGAACACAAAGTTCCGATGAGTAAATATCAATGTCACCACATTTAATATCGTAACTACAAGCGAATGAAACTCGCACTTAGGCACATCTTAGATGTGCTTCTTCAGGGCTGGTACAAGAATGAGTGCCAGATTTATCAGCATTAAAGTAGCCCACAGGCCCATATTAGACGAAAGTTTGGAGAATGTTAGGTATGATATAGGTTCAATCCTTTATGTATATCGATCATAATGACGGGAGTCTTCTCCGATCACTGTTGCAAATTGTTTAATTTTTTATATATGGATATATCCTTGTTGAGGAAAATCAGTTGAATATTAAAATATCAAATTATGTAACCGTATAGTGGTTCAATCCTTTATGTATATCGATCATAATGACGGGAGTCTTCTCCGATCACTGTTGCAAATTGTTTAATTTTTTATCTATGGATATATCCTTGTTGAGGAAAATCAGTTGAATATTAAAATATCAAATTATGTAACCGTATAGTTGAAAAAAAAAGAAAAGAAAAAAATCCTAAACTCTTTGAGTAAAATTTATTTGTAACTTACTTAAATAATATAGGCAACTACCTAGAATTTTCTTAATTTTTATATTGAAGTAAAAATATTATTAATGCAACTCACCAATATACAATCGTCTAGATATAAATAATAAAATTATTTTTTAACTGGAATAATTGTACTTATTTACAATTCAATAAAATGATCTCTTTCTAAGAAGTAATTAAACAAGCATTAAAAATAAATTGAAAAACTTAAAGACTTAATTCCTTATATCGTGGTAATTTATCTATATTTGAAATATTTATGAGCAATGGTTTTCATAATGTTAATATTAAGATTTATCAAGAATTAACATCATGAAATTTACTTTAATTATGCCATACCATATTGAATAGTATTAAATAGAGCCCTACTTTAAGGTTTTTTAAATTTATACTTTATTACTGTCAAGAATAAAATTAAAATATGAACTTTTCAGAAAAATGTTTTTAACAACAAATAAATTTGTTGTATTAACTTAGATTACTTAGTGGAATAAATTAAAAATATGAATATATTACCTAATTATTGATGGTGAGTAATGATATTAATTTTCAGGAGTTCAACATGTTGGAAGCTAAACCTGGTCATGTTCTGCTGTGGTTTACTCTAATATTAACTTTTAGGAAAATAAATACATATATTCCAGTGAAATTTACCTATAAACATCATTAAACATAATACTCTACTTTAAATTACTGCGGAATAGGATAAGTTAATAAATTTTCCCTGAAATGTTTTAAATCGTATATATAAAGATAATAACGGTCCTCTACTGAACGAAGGTTGTGTATTCTTATAATAGTCAATGTTTTCCATCGGGAATATTAACAGAAAAATATGTTATCAAAAACAGAATAAGCTGTAATTTTTATTAATAATTAACCTATTATTAAAAAAAAAGTAGATATAGAAACAGTTTGAATAAACAAATTATGCACAATAATAATGGACAAATATGAAAAATATACTTTTATATTCTTTAAACAGTTTTTTCATTGTATATATATAAATATAAAATATATATATGGCTGCTGCTATTTGACAGAACAGCCAAGTTTTGTAAAAGTTTAAATTACATTCGATTTGGGTCTTACTATTATAACTTTTATAGCCTGTTGGTTTAAAGCAACACAATCCTTATATTGTATTAACTTTCTTTATGTCATGTCTGACTTTTTGAGTTATCTGCCATCTTCAAAGATACTACAATATATTAAAAACCAATCATTATATATTAACAAATATTTACATACCTTTGTTTTTCCATGTTTCACTTATTTGAGACAAGTTGCATATACAAATATTTTTAAAATTTAAGTCTTATCATTATATACCTACTTACAACAATATTCACTTATTTACACTTGTGTGATTTGTGTAATTGTCAAAAATCAAATGACAACTAAAAAACTTGTACTACCTAACAACTCATTCCTTAATTTATCCAATATCGCAAATAAGTGAAACATGGAAAAACAAATGAGTGTAAATATTTGTTAAAATATAATTATTAGTTTTGAATATATTGTAGGATCTTTGAAGATTGGAAGATAGCCAGAAATGTCAGATGAAATAAAGAATGTTAATTAAATAGAAGGGTTGTATTGCTTTAAACCAACAGGTTATAAGAGTTAAAATATATATAAATAATATAAAAGTTAAAATAAGTAAAAGTTTCAAATGTAATTTGAAACTTTTACAAAACTTAGCTGTTCTGTCAAATAGCAGCCATATATATTTTTTATTTTAATATATATACAATAAAAAACTGTTTAAAGAATATAAAAGAATATTTTTCATTTTTTTCCCCCATTATTATTGTGCATAATTTGTTTATTCAAATAGTTTCTATATCTACTTTTTTTTTAATAATAGGTTAATTATTAATAAAAATTACAGCTTATTCTGTTTTTGATAACATATTTTTCTGTTAATATTCCCGATGGAAAACATTGACTATTATAAGAATACACAACGTTCCTTCCTGTTCAGTAGAGAAGCGTTATTATCTTTATATGTACGATTTAAAACATTTCAAGGAAAATTTATTAACTTATCCTATTCCACAGTAATTTAAAGTAGAGTATTATGGTTAATGATGATTTTGGGTAAATTTCACGGGAATATAATATGTATTTATTTCCCTAAAACTTAATATTAGAGTAAGCCACAACTAAGTGTGACCAGGTTTAGCTTCTAACATTTTTGAACTCCTGAAAATTAATATCATTACTCACCATCAATAATTAGGTAGTAGATTCATATTTTTAATTTATTCCACTAAGTAATCTAAGTTAATACAACAAATTTATTTGTTGTTAAAAATGTTTTTCAGGAAAGTTCATATTTTAATTTTATTCTTGACAGTAACCTAGTGTAACTTTAAAAAGCCTCGTAGGGCCCTATTTAATACTATTCAATATGTTACAGCTTATCTAAAGTAAATTCCATGAAGTTAATTCTTGATAAATCCTAATATAAACATTATGAAAACCATTGCTCATAAATATTTCAAATATAGATAAATTACATCGATATAAGGAATTAAGGATTTAGATTTTCCATTTTATTTTTAATATTTCTTTAATTACTTCTTAGAAAATGATCATTTTATTGAATTTTAAATAAGTACAATTATTCCAGTTAAAAAAAATAATTTTAGTATTTATAGCTAGATGATTGTATATTGTGAGTTAGTTGCATTAATAATATTTTTATTTCAAAATAAAAATTAAGAAAATTGTAGGTAGTTGTCGAAATTATTTAATTAAGTTATGAATAAATTTTTCTCAAGGAGCTTAGGATAATATTTTTATTGAAACTGTTTCCATATCTACTTTTTTTTTTTTTTTAATAATAGATTAATTATTAACAAAATTACAACCTATTCTGTTTTTAATAACATATTTTTCTGTTAGAGTAAAAGTTTCAGATTTATCCATCCGCTACTTTCTGAGATTTGATGTAATAAACTTACGACCATTTCATTTTTCTTATTGTACCGCTTCATAATCAATGAGATAAGTAATGAGATATGTAATGTAATCTTAATTCCTACCTTAGAAGGATGGTGAGCTCGATGTCGTGCGACAGGGCTTGAAGAGCGGATGCTCCCTCTACTCTCACTGCGTTAACTTTATCCCGTAGAGCTTGGCTCGACGACACAGCAGCGTGCCTCTCCCTCAAAATGTCCATTATGTTAGGTTGGCGTAAGAAAGCAACAACCTGTGTAACAAGATTTTAAACATTATATTGATTTTAGTAGAAAAATAAATATTAAGATGAATCATTTGAATTTCTATAAGTGAAACAAATATATTCTAACCAACGTAGGAACGTTGAAATTTATTCTAATGGTCGGCCATGTTACAAATCATAACTCTCTCGTATTCAAGAATGCTAAAGCAGATCATGCGGGGGCCGTAGCAATTTTTTTTCCCAACCCTTCCCTCATCATTTAGGCTATTAGGGTTTGTACAAGGTAGGAAGGCTTGGTACATCAAAGCAGCATTTATATATATTTTTATTTTATACAAGATTTTTTTTATTTATAAATATGCATTTAGATGATCATATGTTTCCAATCCTAATGCTCCCTGAATTGATGAAAATGACAGATTATTTTATTTTAATTGATTTTTGAGAGACTTTTAAAATATGAAAATAGAAATCAGACCATAAATGGTATTAAGTTTAGTAATCAATGTCCTAGTTTAATAAAGAAAAAATTGGCAATTGAAATAAAATAAAATTAAATACAAAGTTATTATTTGATTTAGCTGTGAATGATAAATTGAATCGGTACATGTCCAAATAGACTATACATTAATCCTCCACCCTCTCCCCAGGCCCGGAAAACCACGTATAGCCTAAAACAGCGAGGAAGGGGAGGACCAGAGAAAAAAAAAAAGGTTATCGTCCATAGAGAACAATTGAGCTGTTGATCAAAAGAACAGATTGTTGTTAGCGTTCTGTTCTTTTGATCAACAGCTCAATTGTTCTACTGGTTCCAACCAACAAAGTACTATTTTTCAATAAAATGGTTAAAATCGGACTTGTACTGGTTTTATAATTTTATAAATTATATTATTTTTTTGTTTTCAAAAATTAATATTGATATCAATATTACATTAAACCAACCTACATCAATGTCTATTCGTTATTTTATCAAAAGATAAGAAGTTGATTCAATGCAAACTAATTTATTTTTTTCATCTTAATTCTTCTTTCTTTTTTTATTTTATTAATCAACAAATATTTTGATAGCAATCTACAAGAAAATGATATCTAAAAATAGGAAGACTGAAAAGTAAGGCAAAGTGATGTAACAGTATGATTCCCATTTATTGCACATTTGAGTAAGCAGCTGATTCAAAGATATTACATGAGTAAATTGTGTCATTATGACGTCCAAATGGCAAATAATCGAAATTCTCATGAAGGCATAGTTTTAATAGAAATGAATCACATTTAAAGGCAATGTAATGAAATTACTGAACAGTAATTCAGACATTAAAAATAATAATAATAAAAAAAAAATAATAATAAGTAAGTTGATTCCTAAGTACTTATTAACTTAAATATTAATGGAAAAACACTGGATTTATAAATAATCCTGTATAAAAAAAACAAGGAAAAAATATGAAATATTAAAAAAAAAACAAAAAAAAAAAACATAAACTTGCAAAACCAAAAACCTGTTCCAAGCACTTATGGAGAATCTTAGTTTCTGTATTTGATGGGAAACAATTGTTTTTGAAGATAAATTAAATATGACTTTTTTTAAAAACTAGTTTTCCACAAATCAAAACTTGTAAAAAATTTTCTTACTTTGTCATTGTAGGCCGTAGGCACTTCTTGAACTCTTGAAGATAAGCCAGAGGGCCCGGGCCGAGGAGGAGGTATGGGCGCCTAAAATAGTAAATATAATCAATAATATATTAATTTCATTTAGATAAAAAATAAAACTATAAGAAATAATCAGTCGGTATATCAAGTATTAATGAAATATTATTAAATTGTACATCATCTGTAAACTTGTAAAAAATTAAGTTATTTATGACTGTTAAAAGTTAAAGGCTGAAATTTAAATTATTAAAAATTAAACTTCTTTATTACTTATCATTAAAGGATCAATGAACAATTATTTATTCTATTTAAAATGTTGGTATATTTTCTAAAAATTGCAATGTTTTAAACAGCATGAAATAAAATGCATTCAAGGAATTTATTTACGTTTGGATTATATAAAGAGGTAGATGAAAAACTTCAAAGGAAACATTATAAACTCCAAGATGGGATTTTGATTAATTACTACAAATATGTTAAATATATTTATGTTGATTAAAGTCTACGTGATATAACCAAATAACGTTAGTTCTATTGAGATACAATAATACAACTGTTATTCCAATTAATCTTAGTGTAGCTATAAATTATGTATTCTTCAGTAAACGAAGGCGTTAAATATCAATATGTCTTTGACAAAGTTTATAGCCAAGATTTTCGTGATAACTATGTTAAGTGCTATATATAAGGTAAAATTTAAAACAGTTTATTCTGTTTGAGGTGAAATTTTAGCAACTAAAATAAAATAAACTATTAAACAAAAAAAATAACAGGCTCAGTATTGTCCAAATGCTGACTAATGTTTCATTTCACTATAATTCTTCATTGACAAATAGTAAGTTTAACTAAAGTAAAAAAAATCAACAGGAACCTACTAATAATTACAAAGCTAAATTTATAAAAACCTTATATAATATAATTCCAAATTGGTTTTGAAAAAAATTATTGCTATTAATTTGTTTTGGCTTTTTCTTTATGGAAAATTTTGTCATTGATATGAGCATTAAAAATAGGAAAAATGTTTGATTAAATAGATTTATAGCAGTTAAGCTTAAACAAATGTTTGAGATTATACAGATTCTGCATCTTAACAGTCTATAAAATTACTCGTTCTATTACCTTCCTCTATGAAAATATATTAATAAAAATAAAATTTATAATCTGATTCTAAATTTGAATGAGATATGTATTAAGCCTTGGATTAGAAAATTCACAGTTAAAAATTAATTAATTATATTGTTAGTTTTATTATACACAATAAAATGAAAAGATAAAATTAAACAACTATAAATAAGCAGTATACTTCAAAATAATTTCAAGAGGCGAAAATAGGACACCAAAATAAAATAATAAAAAAGTCAAAACAGAAACAACTATGAAAGAATAAAAAGTAAAAAAACTACAAAAAAAAAAAAATTCGTTCAAGCATAATGCAAAGAAACAAAACTAAACACAAAACCTATTTAAAAAAAAAAAATTGAAACAAAATACATATGCAAGACATCAGACATGCTCAAATACAAATAATATAAATTTCCGAAATAAAAACATAACAACAAACAAACACAAAACAAACACACAGAGGGATCGAACAAAGCGATTCCTTACATTAGCGAACGCTAGATCTTGCTCCCCGGCAGACCTGCTCCTCCGTCTCAACTGCCAAGCGCCCAGCTTGTGCGGGTTAAGGAAAGGTATCTCCGAAGGTACCCGGGGGTCCATGAACGTAGTTCTCTTGTTCGTATGATCGACAAAGAACTGCTGCGCTCCGGAAGAAGTTTGCAATGACGAAACAACATTAGTTGATAGAGGAGAGTTAAAAAATGAAAAATATTTGAAGAGAGACATCTACTACCATAGATCTCACTAAGGACAAACATTCGAAAGTAACTCACTAGCTCTACTGAGAGCTCGGAGAAGAAGGGGGATAAACATTTAATGACAGACTTACTCATTCAGAGATAAGATAAAATACCGTTTCTCTTCTTTCTTCATTTGAATTTACAGTTCAAATTTACATAAGTGACTTATTACGTACAATGATGCAGTATTATTTATAGATGAACTACTTCAGAGTGACTAATTTTAAACAAATTACACATTTTCATCCAAAAATTACTTCTGATTTTTATTTTTTATTAATTTCTTTAATATGTGATAATAATTTTCTATGTAATCACAAGTATAATATTTATTATACAGGAAGATATTGAATATTATATGTTAGATAGATTGGTGAAAGTAATCTTTCCAATATCATTTATTTAAAACATTACCAAAAACAATTTATAAATATGGTAAAACGCCTACGTTTCGGATTATTAATCCATCTTCAGGGCAATCTTCCTTTGTTATATATTTTCTTTTCATATTTTTTTGGTGGCTTGATCACATCATATTTTCTGTATTTCTTACATTTTTCTATTACAATGTAATAGGTCACATTTTTTTTTTATACAAAAGGAATATTTATCACTCATATCACATAAAAATTTCTGCCACATACACAAATCTAATATGTTCTTAGAGTAGATAGATAGGACAAGGACATATTAGATTTGTGTATGTGGCAGAAATTTTTATGTGATATGAGTGAAAAATATTCTTTTTATATAAAAAAAAGTGACCTATTACATTGTAATAGAAAAATGTAAGAAATACAGAAAATATGATGTGAACAAGCCACCAAAAAATTTTGAAAAGAAAATATATAACAAAGGAAGATTGCCCTGAAGATGGATTAATAATCCGAAACGTAGGCGTTTTACCATATTTATAAATTGCTTTTGGTAATGTTTTAAATAAATGATATTGGTAAGATTACTTTCACCAATCTATCTAATAGATAATAATTTTATAAATGAAATAATTTCAAACTTCAAAAAAATATATTTTCATTCATAGTCAAATTTAAGTCTGTTTAAATATTACTACATGATGCAAACATTATCTTTAATTTTGTTTGATGATTTGTTTCTCATGTAGATTTTTTATAGCTAATCCATAATCCTTGTGATCATGTAATCAAATTATTATACAATTTAACACTCTTCAAAATTCAATCATACTTAATATAATAATTACTATTATCGGGCTGATTGAAAATCAGGATTTTCAAAACAAAACTTTTTTTTTGGGGGGGGGGGGGGGCAGCCTATGTTTCGATGCAAACATGTGGATTTTGTCAAGGCTTGTTGAGATGAGATTAATACAGAGAATCTGTATTACTCTCAACTCCACTAGCCCTGACGAAGATCCACATGTTTAGAAAAAACGTAGGCTTTTCAAATAAAAACAAAAAGTTTTGACTGAAAATCCTGATTATTAATCATCCTAATCATAAAGAAAACAGCTGACCATTACTTTATATCGAGAGTTCTACTGTTAAAACATTTTGAAAATGTACATTTTAAAAATAATATGCATATTAATAATGCTGCCTTTATAATCAGTAATTTCCCTCGTGGAAATGTACTGAATATGAATTTACAATTAATATACAAATGCTAATGATAAAAATTTAAAAAAATAAATAAATAATACCGGTTGCCTTACCTTGCCATTTCTATCGAATTTCGTTTCCCAACCCCTCGGAAGTTCTTTCAAGGGATCGGCGAAGAAGTTGATGAAAGCGACAAGATCTCTGTTATGCTGGTACCGCTCGAAGGCGCTCATATCCCTCCGGATTTTCGATATCATGTGCTTCAAAGACCCGTTGCGATTGTAAAGTGCTAGTCCATCCTGATCAAAATAAAATGAAAAAAATATAATAATATAATGAAACTTTATATAAAAAGAAATTTATAATAGATGAGTAATTAATATTAATTCAGAGAATAAATAACATATAATGTATATGCATATGTAATGTATACATGTAATATTATATTTAAACATATAAATGTATATTTTAATAATGAAGGCAAAGAGCAATATGATTTATTTTATATTTTCTTTCGAATTTTCTTTTGTTATTCTTTCATCTACGTCTATAAATATATATATATATATATATATATATATATATATATATATATATATATATATATATATATATTATTGCCCGTCTCTGTATATAAATATGTACATATACATTATGTTTTTATTTACAATAGTATTATAGTGTATATTGTATATAATATATATATATATAATATATATATATATAATATATACAGTATATTAAGAAGCAGTTAATTTGCAGGTCATCTCTGATTATTTCTTTTTATTATCTCTGATTTCTTTTTCTTTTTTTTTAATGTTACAATCAATGAAGAACCTTTTTATTGTTTTCATTTATACACTATTGTATAGAAACAAACTTAGGTAATTTATAATATCTGTAATATGTGTCTATTGTTGCTATGCAATACTTCGCTAGAGGCTATTATTTTAATTTCTAAAATGGTGTATACATCGTAGCTATGTAAGATAATTTCAATCATGCATATATATGTGTGAGTGAATTTATATGTAAGAGTGCTTGTATGTATGAATATTTATTATATTTCATATTTTCAATAATATTTCGATTAATGTATGGCAAACTCTATTTGTATGGGGAAAACCCCCAAATGCAAATAAACTTTATTATATTCTAAGGAAACTTATTCTGTAATATGATGGAGAATTAAACATATAAATATAATTATTTTACTTATAACCCATGTTGTTCTTAATCAATTATCCATGAATTCGCTATTCAATTATCCGTGAACTCATAAGAAATGATTAAACCCGTCTAAACACTATTGTATTTTTTAAAAATTATGCCATAATAATATGGTGGGTTATATTTCTCACACAAAAAAATAAAATAATAATAACAACAGAAATACCTTGCCTTTGTTTCCATCCCACTCAAAACAACGGATACCAAAGTAAACAAGAAAGATAAGGATTGTATTTTAAGTCTTTATTACTTAATAAATAACAAAAGATTAGGTATGTTGTTTGCACAAGCTCAGGCGAAATACTTTTAATCTTCCTCATTTCCATAGATAAGCTTGACGACGTAAAATTACAAAACTGAACCCCATGAGCCAAGCTGTTAACGAACAGTGAAACAGATCAATAATGAATAATTTCCAAGTATCCATTACACGATGTTAGGTAAGTTTTATGTAATCTTTATGAAGCATTATTTAATATTGCATAGTATTGATTATGATTAAAAAACGAAAACATAATAATAAAAGAAAATCAGCAGAACAAC
This sequence comes from Aelia acuminata, assembly GCA_911387785.2. NCBI lineage: Eukaryota > Metazoa > Arthropoda > Insecta > Hemiptera > Pentatomidae > Aelia > Aelia acuminata. Next base: position 117,485,870 of record OU426983.1, on the reverse strand, counting down.
AAAGTAATAAAAGGATAAGATTATTTTAAAAACAGCTTTTAAGTGCTGCCCCAAATCAGCAGTTTGATTAAATGTTATTTAAAATAAAAAAAGTAAACAAAAATAGGCAGTAATCATTGATATTTATCTACTATCTACTACTACTATCTATCTACAGAAAACCAGTAGCATGGTAAATTTTAGTTAATTCATGTAAAATAATAGAAACAGTATTTATATGAAATATATTCCTTTTACTTCACCAGTTTTTTTATTTTATGTTTACTAGATTACTAACTGAAATTAAAATACATCTACGAGGAAATAAAGAGGTAATTGATGAATAATTAATTACAGGATGGAAAAATAAAATATCAATCCAAAATATTTGAAATTCGAACTCTTATATTTGTAGTTACTATAATATTCATTGGTCATTGTAGATTAGTCTGTATCATACGTAACAACCGTATGTAACAAATGTAAGTAACAACCGGCCCAGCTCAGAAGACATTTTGAAAAACCCAATAAAATGTTAAATAAAATATATTAAAATATTATACTACCTACTCATACTCACTCCAAATAAGGAAGATTAAGATTAATAAGGGCATCACAACTTTATTTTGTTTATGTTAAACATAATAAAAAGAAATAATAAATAATAAAGAAACCACATCAAAAAAGTTTTTAACTATATAGAAATCTTTCTGCATGAAAATATATACATAGTTAACAATCTCTACACAGGTGGCAGCACCAGCTAGATCCTGAGACAGCCACGATCCTTAAATTTTTATCAGATGTGGACCAACTTAACTGGTTATCCCAAATTTACGGTATGATAAAAATATAAAAAAGAGAAATGGAAATATTATGAAATAAAAATGAAGAACGTGATTAGAGTTTGTAAAATAAAAAGAAGCTCGATAACAAACATGGTTAGGTACAATTGAGAAAATTTACTGTTACACAAGAAAACAACAAAAATCTTAGTTGCTTTCGATAAGGGTCTTTACCTATACCTAATAATGTAAAATTTTTGGTGACTATGTCCTTTATAATAGTTGAGTAATTGACATCTACACTTTTGAACTTGAAATGTTTTTTTATAAGATAGGCTTTATATGAATAGATTGATGGATGCTTCTCAACAGGTGTTAAAAAAAAAATAACATCAGAACCAGCTTATGGAAAATATGTCTAACCAGTTTATTTTCAATAAAATAAAATTAAGGACTTAGGATAAATATATATACAAATAAATTTTTAACCTGATTAGTATGCAGAAGGCTGAAGAAGTCTGGCCTCGATAAAAATTTGATCGCAGGAGATTGATAGATATCATGATTAGGCAACTGGGTTGTCGTTCCGTTGTCAGGAGCATCTTCTACTTCTGGCTGCCGTGATGTAATAGTTCTTCTAATTGATTGATACCTGAAAAATAAATAATAACATATTTTTTTTTTCATGTTGCAAATGAATATTGAAGCCTTAGAACTAAATAATAAATAGGTAAATCATATCATAAGCAAAAACAAGAACAATTTGTATTACTATTTCAATCATGTGACTTACGCCTACTTTACACGATCAATATTACTGAAGCTATATCGATACTGACACATTAATATTGAATGTGTAACGGGAAATATTGAAGCAATATTATTTTCAATCATTTTATTATTACAAATGTTTTTGTTATTACATTACATCGATGATATTATGTATTTAAACTCATTTCTCAATTAATTTAGATTAATTCAAAAAGTTCATTATAGATTTAATTTTGCATATATAACCACATAATAATGTATTGAAACTAATCTTCTATAATGCTTTATAATTTGTTTTTTAATGTTTCAAGGTGCTGCCTCATACTTACAATAGTTCATTTATTTTCAATGACACCCCCATTAATATTTCAATGAATTTTTATCATCATACACTAATATAAATAACATATATAAAAAGGGTTAAATTAGCACCAAATATATTTATATAAAGAGCAGAATTAGAAAAACTTTTAAGCATGTTAATAATAACATTGAAGACGGTAAACTCATGTGGATCAGTTCAAAATATGTAAGCTGGTTGTTTTAAAACAGCGCCCAAACCTAAACGACTCACATCGACCTTTATTACAACCTCTTTATCCTTATAGTAAATGGCTAATATAGGTGTTGAGCATAGGTATTGCTAGATATCTTTTAAACAATTTTCGCCTAGTTCAGTCCAAAATCTTTCTGTTCTTCGGACTATTAAACTCTTTATAGCAACAAGGTTCTCATTTATCGGACGAACTTTACCATTTTCAATTATGTAATCTAAATACTTTACGGAAGGTATGGCAAAATTGTATTTTGATAATTTTAATTTAAAACTTTCTTGTTTAATAGCCTCAAAAAATAATTTAATTAGAACCAAATGGTCATCAAATGTTTTATAAAAAATTAGAATATCATCAATATAATTGACACCAAATTTATTTAAATTGAATCAGTTGCCTAGTATTTTGTCTATAATATGAAATTATGTCGAATAGATTAAACATCTTTATCTTCTGCTATGAATAATCTTGAAACATTTCTAATTAATTACCTTCTGTCAAGTTGCTGCCGCTGCAAATCATTGTTTGATGCCCTGGCTCTGGATAGTGTACTGTGGCTGGGTCTTTGCCAGGTCGTCATTCTGTTGATATGATCGATGTAAAATATTCTTCCATGGCTGTCGATTCTAGCTTCCCAATCTAAAATACAAAAGTGATAAAAAACAATAAATTATTTTGATATGTAGTATTAACAAGATCTCGAGCTTAATAATAAAATACTTACAAGGAGGTAAAGGTTCATCGTCAGTTGTTTCTACCCTCTGATGTTTAATCGACCTCTCTGGGATTGATGGCAGCCTGGTTGAAGTTATGTGCCTCACCGGCGGCTGAATATCCTCTTCGCTCGTATGGAACACTTCATCCTCCTCCTGCGTCCTCGCAGCTCTTTGGGGCCTAGCGTGGTGAGTAGGGGTAGGAGGGCACTGTGGCACCTCCATCCTCCTCAGCCGTGCTTCCGGGGGGTGACTGACTTGTCTCGATAGAGGCTTGTGTGGCCTGATGGTAGTCATCAAGTTCTGAGGTTCATCGCAAGCAGACACCAAGGAATCAGAGCTTGAACTATGCGTGACCACTGTCGCTCCTTCTGAAGAATTAGATGTATTCATTGCTACGCCAGAGTCAGTGGGTGATATGGGAGATAACCTAGATATAGTTTCGGGGACAGTCAGTTTCCCCGAAAGTTCACAAGTAACAGTAGTTTCTTTGGCAGCTTGACTTGTTGAAGGGACTGGGGACTCGCGTCTTGCATCAGAAATGGGTTCCGAATTGGTATCTACTAAACTGTTATCGTGTTCAGGAGTAGCAAGGGGTGCACAATCTCCATCTTGAACTAGAGAGAGATCGACAGGCCTGTCCTCCTGGGTCCTGTCTACACTCTGAAGACTAGAAGCGTTGGATAACTCATCAGTGTCGACAATCTCGAAACCGAAACTGTCTTCGGGATTAGTCATCTTCTTAGGTCTAGGAGGGAGTGTTGGGCCCTCGGAAGGCTTATTCTTTCTATGTATTTCAGGAGGTCTCCTCAAGCCGATCGCTCTCGTCCTCTCCAGAGGGCGATGCCTAGGAGGAATTGTGCGAGGGGGCAGCGGAGGTGGAGGGGGTTCTTCACTCGGGTAGACTGTTTCATAAACCGATGGTGAGGTAGCAGTCTTCTGTCCCCAGATTGGATAATACTCACTCTGTTCTACATCTAAATTCTTTTGAGCTTCGTGAGAATTCCACGTGGGCAGGTCTTTGGAAGATGTCCTCGAAGAATCTGTATCAGAGTCTTCCCGCTCTTGGTGAAGAAAGCCGTTGGGAAGGGACGATTTCTTTTTGAGCAATCTCCAACCTTTCTTCCTGTACTTGGAAGATGTTTCCGGATCTGATTCGCTTTCAGAGCTACAATTGGATCTCAGCCTAGCCATGTCGCTATGGCGGGGCAGATCTCGCTTTTTAAAGTCTTTTAATTTAGTCTTATCGCGTGTTTGCTTATAAGCCGACTCGATATCCATAGGCTCTGACTGGGCCAAACAGGAAAATGAGAGTCCGCTGTAGTATCTGAAGCACATCATCTTGCTATTTTCTGAAATAAAAAATTAAATATATTAAGCTTTAAAAAAAAGTATAATAGATCATAGGGTAAACCATACAGTTATTGACACCCTTAAGACTAAATTTCAGTGGTGACATTAAAAAAAATACTTAGTATGAAGGGATCTAATTGAAACTTCCTATAAATCCTCTTTATCTATCCTTATAAAGACTCGAGAGGGTGTTTTGGGTCAAAAGTTCTATAGTTTCACAATATGGCAATATTTATTGTTAAAAGTGCCAAATCTAGTGATTTAATTAATGCCCTGTGGATTTAATTGTGAAATCTTCCATATGGTTAGTTTGTTAATGTCTTACTTCATAGATGGCTTAGAGGACCCTTCAAACATTAGACTCATGTATATCTTGTAATAAAAATATGACTTGTTTACCTATTTCTTTAAGTTGGGGTGCCAATAACTGTTATGAGTGCCAATAACTGTATGGTTTACCCAATATATTTACAAAAACGAAAGTAAAATTAAATTAAATTAATTTATAGTATATTTACCCTGGTTTAATGTGTCTTGTGGGAGCTCAAACTGCCACATAGTTGACCCAGTTCCAAGACCCAAGTCTTTTTTGTAGCGAACAATGCATGGTACTGGATTGCGTTCATCTGAAAATGAAAAGAAAATGTAATTAAACTTCTTCAGAAATTTATATGAACTGTAAAGATACACATCAAAGTAATAAATCGTATCTATAAAAAACATAATATAAAAGGGGGTCACCTGCGATGTAATGGTTAGCATAGAAACCTACCATAATAAAGGTCGCGGGTTCGCGTCCCGAGGTGCCCCTAGGATTTTTTAATGGTAGTAAAAAATCCTTGTCTATGCCGTCCCTCGGATAGGGCGTAAAATGGAGGTCCCGAGCCTGGGCGATGCCAGGTACTCGTTAAAGATCCATATCCTTAAAATTATACCTGGATAGGCAAAATTTAGGACTCCCACTGTGGCATCGTTTAATTAGCCTTAGTAGCATTAAGTGACATTAAACAAACAAAGAACATTATATAAATATATTTTTAAAAAATTATCAATTAGGGAGGTATTATCAAATAGGGGCATGTTAGCCCAAAATTTTGAAGAGTATATTATACTATACAGCGTATACTACACAAGAGGAGGGGAGGACCAAATTGAGGTAGACACCAATTGCTAGAATCAGAGTTGATTCCGGGCAACCTAAAAATAGTTCTGTCTGCCAAGGTTAGTCCGTCACCCGGAATCTTGGTCTTCATTCACCAATCTCGCATTGTATAAATATACATATACTTATGATATTATATTAATAGTAAATTGTTTTATATTATGTATATCTACATTATATCGTTCATGTTTGGGCAAAAGGGCTTAAGTCATAAAAAAAAAAAAAGTTTTTGTCTCGTCAACTTAAAATTCATAATTGACTATAATTTATTCGTTATTCATAATTTATTACAGTCTCTGTTGAAAGAATATAGTTTAATTTATTATTCTGGAATAAAGAAATACGATCAGAAAGAATTTATAATGATTTTTTAATAGCTTCGTAAATTGTTGTTTAAGCTTCACATTCGATGACTTAACCCCTTTTGAGCAAACACTAGTGATATTACTTATGCAATTAATTAAATAAATATCAGTCAGTTTTTGGGTCTCACTACTAAAACAACTTATAGTATATATACGCTCGTAGTAATGCACGTGATTCTTTAATATATTGAGACTGTAAATTAATGACAGTCTTAGAAGCTGGAAATATATGTGAATAACATTGCGATCTAAAAGTGTTCGAACCTATGTTTTCAAAGAAAATACACGTTTTGAGGTCTACTGAGCCCAAATAACTAAGTGTCGCTAAATGGTAGGTATGTGCGTGTTTGTGCGAGTTAACAGCTTAGTTAAACAAGGAAAAGTCGTACGAAAACGAAATAGCACATTTATGTTAAGTATATTCTCGCATTTTACATGTAATATTTTAGTTAAATTTTATTTCTGAACATCAAGGTGAACTGTCGTTACTGAAATTTTGAAAACTTAACAGAAGGGCGCTTTGAATTTTAAATTTTCCTTTATTGAAATAAAAAAATAATCATTGTATAAGACACCATTAGCTGTATAGACACGACAACTTTCCACTCGATGATATCTGTTACTGTTACACCTCGAAAATGAAGTTATGACCGTTTACCTATCAGGTACAGATCTAAAAATCTTCTAAATGGATCTTCGCTTCCCATATATTGATTTTAATGTCTACCGTTTTCTAATAAAATCTTTATCAGTAAAGTGTCATTTGGAAGATTTTCTATTTTGCGCTTCCTTCGAAAAGATTGCTGTTACCAGTTAGTGAATATTCGTTAAAATTTACTGGTTCCTAGTTTTAGAAGTCAGTTTATTTTTTTTATTTTTTTTTATTTTATAAAATGTATTTTATTCAATGTAAAATAAGGTGGAATTAAAAAACACACTATTTGAACCGCTTTCAGCTATGCAACACTTAACACTTGAAACTGTGACGGACAAACTCCACCAACTTTCAAACATATCCTATACGACAGTCACTGACATGACCGTAACAGAGTACATTTAATCAAAATCATTCTAATGAAAGGGTTCATATGGTAAACCAAACAGTATTGGCACCCCAACTTTAAAGAACTAAGTAAACGAGTCCTAATTTTATTACAACTATGTGGCAGTTTGAGCTCCCACAAGACACATTAAACCAGGGTAAATATACTATAAATTAATTTAATTTAATTTTACTTTCGTTAATATATTGGGTAAACCATTCAGTTATTGGCACCCCAACTTAAAGAAATAGGTAAAAAGTCCTAATTTTATTACAAGATATACATGAGTCTAATGTTTGAAGGGGCCTCTAAGTCATCTATGAAGTAAGACTTTAACAAACTAACCATAGGGAAGATTTCACAATTAAATCCACAGGGTGCCAATAACTAGATTTGGCACTTTTAACAATAAATATTGCCATATTGTAAAACTATTGAATTTTTGACCCAAAAAAACCTCTCGAGTCTTTATGAGGATTGATAATGAGGAGCTATAGGAAGTTTCTATTTGATCCCTTTATAAAAAGTTTTTTTTTTTATTTCACCACAGAAATTTAGTCTTAAGGGTGCCAATAACTTTACGGTTTACCCTATGGCCTACTCCGGAAAAAAATATTTAAAAAATATATATATATTACGTTTTCTAAATTAATTAACCAAAAAAATAACACGCCAGAAATATAAGAACACCTAGAGACCTCATCTCCCACCGCATCCAGTAGCGTTTTAGACTTTCTTTTTGCTTTTATTTTTAATTATTAGTTACTTGTTGGGGTCTAAACTATTTTTTGTTGTTTTCTTCTCCTTTTCTATATTTTGTGTTATAGATAATATTTGCACTGATATTGTATAAAAATTATAACATTGTGTGAAAAAAAAGAAGGTAAAAATATATACAGGTAGTATGCCATGGAGCATGAAATCTGTAAAATTTAGAAATACACTAGCCACCGATAGTGTTACTATGGAAATGAAATAAATTAATAAATAAATAAAAATAGCTCGTGTTCCGATGTTTTCTGGAAGATCAGACTATCTTTCCGTATGGAAGGGGAAGGGAATCTTTAAAATTATAAATCAATCGTCGAATATGATCGAGTATCAAAAAAGTTATTGTGTGTCAAAAAAAAAAAAAAATAATATATAGATGATTATCCAATTTTTAAATCATCCCCTGAACGTAGCCTAAAGCCATTTTTATCTAAGCCGTTTCGAGACGTCAAACCGGATCACAATTTACAAGCTAATAAATCTTCCTATAAGATATTTTTCAGCTTCACACTTTCAAATTATCTTGAGCTCCTATCTCATCTTCTAATAGCTTCAAAAAAAAAAACCGTGGATCGAAAGATCAATGTGTAGAAAGCGCCTTCTAGAATATTAATACGCAGGCTAATAAATATGTAAAATAATAATGTCTTAATAATTATTATAATAAATAATTAGCCCAACCAACAAGAAAAACAATATCGGCACCACCCGTTTTAGTAACGAATCAAAAAAAATCTGGTGCGTGCGCGCAACACACAACTTTCACTTACCAACTTACTTAGATTAGAAATTAATAAGTTTTGTTAATTGCCACTTCTTAAATGAACAGAACGGCTTTAATTATGAACAATGGTCTGTCATTAAAGGCGTACTACGCATGCGTGGGCTCAACGAGTTTTATGAGTTGGCTGAATATTTTTCTTTTTTTCTCCTCTTTATGTTTTCTTTATTTTTATCATACCTCATATTTAGCCATTTCTTATTTTTAGGCTTAACGAGAGACAGTTAATTGCTCCATGTAAACAAAAACGAAGGTACTTTATAAGAAAGAAACAAAAAACCAACAAAAGCCCCCCCCCCCCAAAAAAAAAGCCCCCTCAGAACATTTTAATAATGATAAAGCTTACCTGATATTAAAGATAACCTAATTTTCATTAAACATGACGAATTTGATAAAAATCGTTAAAGCCGTTTTTGAGATAATCGAAAAAAAGGTAAACATTGGAATAAAAGTCATAAAATAAAGTGCCCCCTCCAGTTGATCAATTTTGCTGAAATGTTGGCTATCACATCTTTGGCATATACATTCATCAAATACCCAGTTTGATCAAAATGGTTAAAGCCTTTTTTGAGTAAATAAATAAAACATGTGAAAATGATAAAAAATTTATTAAGTAAAGTCCCCCTTCCGGTTGATCAATTTTGATGAAATTTTTGCAGTCATATCTCGGGCCTATAAATAGACCAATACTCAGTTTAATCAAAATCGTTAGAGCAGTTTTTGAGAAAATCGAAAAAAACGTAAAAAGTTAATCAATAAAGTACCCCCTCCCTTTGAGCAATTTTGATAAAAAAATTTCCTGTCACATCGCGGGCATATACCTACACTAAATACCCAATTTCAGGTTCACACGGTTTATAGTTTTTGAGCTAGTCTGTTCACACACACAGACACACAGACACACACACACACAGACCATTTCGCGGGACTTGGTTATTTCGACTCAGTGGGTACCAAAACGTGTATTTCCGTTGAAAACCGGAAGTCGAAAGTTTTCACGATCGCAATACTTCCACTTACTATATATTTCATATATAGGTAAGTGAAAGTAACAATATCGGCACCACCCGTTTTAGTAACGAATCAAAAAAATCGCATTTTTTTGTTTTTTGTCGGTAAGTTTTTCTTTTAATCTGAATTACTTCCAGCATGCCAAAACTAAACTGTTCCTGACATTGGAACGGAGGAAACAGCTGCCTTGAACGAGTTTTAAATAATGTAAGAGCGATTTACTGTTTGCAGGGCATTAGAAAAAAAATATCTGTTATATTATTATGAAAATGCGACGTTCATTACATTACAACAAATTTGTTTCCTATAATATTCTAGAATTTGTAGAATATTAATGTTTGTTTGTTTAAGGTCACTTTATGCTACAAAGGCTAATCGGACGATGCTACAGTTGGAGTCATTAAATTAATGAGTCACTGACATCGTACAGGCTCGGGGACTTCAATTTTACATTGTCCATTCCATTGTCCTATCCGAGGGAAGGCACAGCCAAGAATTTTTTACTCGCTTTAAAAAATCCTATGTCTACCGCGGTAGGCGAGCCCTCGATCTTTAGTATTGTAGGTTGCTATGCTAACTACAACACTACACCACAGGGGACCCGTAAGTTTCTTTTTTATTTCTTTAAAAGTAGATTTTTCAAATTCATAACTTAACTTTGGTGGCAGTACCAACAGAGAAAAACCAATCCACAAAACAAATACTTAAACTCACAATTTTAACTATTATTATTATTATTATTTATTTCTTTATTTTTTCCTCTCGGTTTTTCACCGGTAATCCACATTACCCGGACCTAGGTCAAGGGAACATATACAAATTTAATCGCTAATGTTCAAACATTATCCTAACAATGCTCGCAGTTACAAGCAACACTGCCTTCTGCATCTGTTCCAGGCTGTTAGGAGGAAGATCTAATTCGGTAATGGAGTTCACCGTTGTCTCCGAGATAAGTCCGTTTGTTGAAATAATCAATGGCAAAAACTTTACGCTATCAAGATTGTAAAGTATCTTCAACTCTTGGCGTAAGTCTTGATATTGTCTTATTTTGTCCGCTACCACCTTTTGAAGATTATCATCTGATGGTACCCCTATTTCTATAATCGCTTGCTTTTTCTCTTTTAATATCAGTAAAATATCAGGCTTATTGTGAGGGATTGTGTGGTCCGTTAGGATGGCCTGGTCCCAGTACAGCTTTACGTGTTTTTGATCAATAAACGCATGTGGTGTGTACTTATAATAAGGATTGCTGTCATTCAGAATTATATATTGTCTAGCTAGTTCTTGGTGAACTATTTTCGCCATGTTGTCTTTCCCAGCCAGTGCATGGCAGCCTGGTGTGACATGCTAAATAGATTCTGCTGCAGTTCTACAAAGCCTGCAATTATTACTGTTATTATTATTATTATTATTATTACCAAAGAAAAATATATTTAAAAATAGCTCGTCCAAAACAACAGTAATCCAATTCAAAATGAAATTTTTTTCCTTCACGAATTATCTTCCAATTTTCCTTTCTATATCTGTGCAAGACAGCGACACCGATCTTTCTTGTAACATTTTAAAAATCGCATTGATCGCGAAGGATATGAAAGGAAGGACAAGAAGAAACTACAATTGGCCTTTCTGAAAAATTGGACGAGATAAATATTAAAAAAAAAAAAAAAAAAATCAGGAGGATCGAGAATCCAAAGAAATTAACTGTTTATTTTTGCAATACCATTTCCTATCTAGGTTGCGTGACAGATAATGAGTAGCTAATTGATCTGGAAATGAAATCAACTATCGGATGAAGGCTATACAGGCCACCGTAATTTAAGAAACCACCGAAAAGGCTAATTGCTACGAAGCCATTGGACACAGCCCGAAGCCCGTCAGTGTTTTCACCTCATTATCGGGGGCTCCTTGGAGGCCGGTCTGCGGTGGAAGGAATCGAGTCAAGGATCCTCTACCTTCTAGATCCGGAGGATGAGGGGAGAGGGGAGGGGGTACAGGTTGTTGCGGAGATACAAGGTTGCAAGAGACAACGATCAACTCATCAATCAATCGGAGTCGAACCTTTGGGGGCCAGGTTTAACAATCTCGAGTTCAAATATCATCAGTTGATTAAGAAGTTTCTGTAAGTTTAATCCTAAACTTTCACAACCTCTTCATACTTCTATATTTTAATGAATTCGAAAATAGAAGTTTTTGAACCACCATTGATTTGTCTTTAAAGTTGGATTACTTATGCCTAGGGTAAACCATAAAGTTATTGGCACTCAATAAAGTTATTGGCACCCCAACTTTAACTTAAAGAAATAGGTAAACAAGTCCTAATTTTATTACAAGACATACATGAGTCTAATGTTTGAAAGGTCATCTGAGTCATCTATGTAGTAAGACTTTAACAAACTAACCATAGGGAAGATTTCACAATTAAATCCACAGGGTGCCAATAACTAGATTTGGCACTTTTAACAACAAATATTGCCATATTGTGAAACTATTGAACTTTTGACCCAAAAAAACCTCTTGAGTCTTTATAAGGATAGATAAAGAGGAGCTATAGGAAGTTTCAATTCGATCCCTTCATAAGAAGTATTTTTTTTAATGTCACCACTGAAATTTAGTCTTAAGGGTGCCAATAACTGTTTGGTTTACCCTATTAACTATTTATTTGTAGAGTCTAGAAAATGTATTGAAATAATAGTAATAACTATCTATAGCTAGCTATATATCCCGGTTACACCATTTTTTTAATAAACGTGAACGATTTTATAAACAAATAAAAATAGCACTAAAAAACCAACGCAAAGCGAGATCATAACGATTTTTATAACAATAAATAATATACCCAGAGAGTGGCTGAAGTTATGCAATTTTAAAATGGACAGGTATTCGCACCTGGTATGAAAGAACCATTAAGCGAAATTTGGAGAATTTTGAAAGAACAGTGTTGATTTCTATAAAGAACAAACAAACAAACAGAATTTCATCTTTATTCATATAAATTACCTTAAGTTAGTCTGCATCAACGAAATTTTTTTTTTTTTTTTTTTTTCCTTCCAACAGTAACCCTGCCAGAAGGTAGTTTATTTTTTTTATTCTGTACATACCATACTATACAGTATATAATGTACACGTCTGGTGTCTCGCCGGAGATACCGCGGAGGCCCGCCTCCAGCACCGTACCCTGCAGCAGGTGCTAGCGCCCCGGCAGCGACCAATGTCATAACTGCGTTATGGAAGAGGTCGTCCGAGATGGTCCAGCAGCGCTACAGGCAGGGCAGGATCCCAGCACGAGCAATACCTCCGCAGCGTCAACAACGACACTATTTATTACAGATATTGATAATTGATTTGCTTTTTAATACAGTTATCAAGTGAATTAGATACAAAACATGCATCAACGAAATGTAATTGATAAAAATGTAGAGTTTTTGTTCAATAATTATATGGAAATGATTAAAAAATCATACCATGGAAATCTTGAAAAAGGCAAAATTAAACCGAGACGTTGACAACGAAGACTTCTTAATTGAGAGATAATTGAGATTTTTTTGTGTCCTACAGCCTATGGATTACTTTAAATAATTAATAGTGGAACAGATGATCTATTACGACAACTTTTTACTGAGTTCTAAGTCTGTACACATTTCATAAATAGGTCCAAAGTAGGTACCATATCATATCCCGGATGAGCTGTAGAAGAATTCACTAATTTAGCTTCATACTTAGAGAGATAGTTTCATCTTACAGAATTTTCAAAGATCTTTCCTGTAATATATTTAGCTCATTAAGGGGACTAAGTGGAAAAGTAACAACCCCCTAATTTAAATTTCAATTTAATGTGCCTTTTATATAAAAAAATTTATATAAAAGAAAGTAAAATATAAAAAAAAAAGTGGAATATTTGTATTCGATAAACTGCTGATACTGGTCCCCCATGGTTACCTTTCCCCCTCCCTCCCTGTGGATTACCATGAAAAGATCAATTTACAACTCCTATAAAAAAAAAATTATAGTGGTTGAAATGGATACCTACAATACTAAGGGTAGCAGGTTCGCGTCCCGCGGTGGCTCTTGGATTTTTTAAAGGGAGTAAAAAATCCTTGGCCATGTCATCCCTCGGATAGGACATTAAATGGAGGTCCCGAGCCTGTACAAGTGTCAGGCACTCGTTAAAGATCCCTATCCCCTAGTTATTAAGCCTCAGATGGGAGGCTTTACCTCACCTGCCGTTCTCTCCTGATATTGCTCCTTCGGGTTTCCATCTTTTCAGTTCCCTCGAAAATTTTCTACATCATCGAAATCCTACTCTTCAGAACGGACCTATTATTGTTCTTCAGGAGTAAGGACAGTGATTTTTGGAAAAAAGGGATATGGACCTTCCAAACCGTTGGGAAAGGATAATCGCCAACGGTGGTAACTGTTTGTATTTTAGATTAAATAAATAAATTCTAAGTTGTTCTTCAATTTAAATTTTTGTTCAAATTTCTCTACGAATTTTCCGGAAAACCCATAGTAGGGCAAAATTGGAAGATAATTCGTGAAAGAAAAAAAAATCAATTTTGAATTGGATTACTGTTGTTTTGTACGAGCTATTTTTAAATATATTTTTCTTTGGTTATAATAATAATAATAATAGGTTAAATGATGATCAGGATTTTCAGTTTGAAATTTTTTTTTATTTTCGAAAGCCAGCGTTTCGATCCAACTTGTGGATCTAATAGATAAGGGTCCCCTGTGGTGTAGTGGTGTGGTTTGCATAGCAATCTACAATACTAAAGGTCGAGGGTTCGCGTACCGCGGTAGCCCTAGGATTTTTTAAAGCGAGTAAAAAATCCTTGTCTATCCCGTCCCTCGGATAGGATGTAAAATGGAGGTCCCGAGCCTGTACGATGTCTGGTGCTCGTTAAAGATCCCTATCCTAATTATACCTGGATAGGCAAAATTTAGGACTCCCACTGTAGCATCGTCCGATTAGCCTTGGTAGCATAAAGTGACGTTAAACAAAGAAACTGGGTCTTTTTCGTTTAAAGCACGCCATCCGAATCTGCAGTTACAAATAACAACAAGTACACACAAAGTGTGTGTGTGTGTGTGTGTGTGTGTGTGTGTGAGTGCGTGCGTGCGTGCGTGCGTGCGTGTGCGCGTGCGCGTGCGTGTGCGTGTGCGTGTGCGTGTGCGTGTGCGTGTGTGTGTGTGTGTGTGTGTGTGTGAACAGACTAGCTCAAAAACTATAAACCGTGCGAACCTGAAATTGGTTATTTAGTGTAGATACGAGGGGTGATCAAAAAGTTCCAGGACTGTTGAGATTGCGCGGCAATGGAGTGTCATAGAGCAGTGCGGTTGGCAGCATTGTTTAGCGTGACTCTTCCTGAGCTCAGCTGTTTCTTCAGTTTGTTGATAACCTTCTTCATTGCAAAGTTACTGCTGTTTTCGTAAAAAAAAGTTTTTTGTGTTCGGCGATTTTGTGAAATGAATGTAAAGGAAGAGCAACGCGTTTGCGTAAAGTTTTGTGTGAAGTTGGGTAAAATGTTATGAGACCATTAACCGCTTTCGTTATCTTCAAACCCTGAGAAATTTGCGCGAGGCAATAAGGAGGAAGAGACCAGAGTTGTGGCGGAGCGGTGAGTGGGCGCTGCATCATGACAATGCGCCTGTTCATTCCGCACTGCTCATTCGCGACTACTGCACCAAAAATGGAATGACGGTCATTCCCCAGCCTCCATATTCACCTGACCTTGCCCCTGCAGACTTTTTCTTGTTTCCAAAACTTAAGAGACCCATGAAGGGAAAGAATCGCCGAACACAAAAAACTTTTTTTACGAAAACAGCAGTAACTTTGCAATGAAGAAGGTTATCAACAAACTGAATAAACAGCTGAGCTCAGGAAGAGTCACGCTAAACAATGCTGCCAACCGCACTGCTCTATGACACTCCATTGCCGCGCAATCTCAACAGTCCTGGAACTTTTTGATCACCCCTCGTATATGCCCGCGATGTGACAGCAAAAATTTTATCAAAATTGCTCAAAGGGAGGGGGTACTTTATTTAATAACTTTTTAAGTTTTTTTTTTATTTTCTCAAAAACGGCTCTAACGATTTTGATTAAACTGCGTATTTGATGTATTAATATGCCTAAGATATGACTGTGAAAATTTCATGAAAATTGATTAACCGGAGGGGGGACTTTACTTAATAACTTTTGTATCATTTTCACGTGTTTTTTTTATTTACTCAAAATCGGCTTTAACGATTTTGATCAAACCGTGTATTTGATGTATGTGTATGCCCGAGATATGACTGTAAAAATTTCATCAAAATTAATTAACCGGAGGGGGGACTCTACTTAATAAATTTCGTATCATTTTCACGTGTTTTTTTTATTTACTCAAAAACGGCTTTAACGATTTTGATCAAACTGTGTATTTGAAGTATGTATATGCCAAAAATGAGATAGCCCGCATTTCATCAAAATTTGTCAAACGGAGGGGGCGCTTTATTTAAATGGGGGGGGCTTAATTAGGGTAATGGCCTTTTTTGTTTGTTTGTTTTTGTTTCCTTTGAAGTATCTTTGTTTTTGTTTTTATGGAGAAATCACGTGTTTTTTTTTATTTATTCAAAAACGGCTTTCACGATTTTGATCAAACTGGGTATTTGATGTATCTATATATCAAAGATGTGATAGCCAACATTTCATCAAAATTGATCAACCGGAGTGGGGACTTTATTTCATAACTTTTTTTCCAATTTTTCGATTACCTCAAAAACGGCTTTAACGATTTTCATAAAATTCGTCATGTTTAATGAAAATTAGGTGTTATTTAATATCAGGTAAGCGCTATCATTATTCAAATGTTTTGAGGGGATTATAGAGCAAATTAAAACAAAAATAAGAAGTGAACGTGGAAAAATGAGTAACTTTGAGAATTGGCATTAACAAAACCTATTAATTTCTTATCTAAGTAAGTTGGTAAGTGAAAGTTGTGTGTTGCGCGCACGCACCAGATTTTTTATTTTGGTATATGACCTCCATAAATCGTAACTAAATATTTTAGTCATATGTTGTAATTGTAAAGAACCGAGTATTACGTAACCAAGTAACGATATCGCAAATAGTAACATAGTAGTTACCATATGTTCATATTTGTACCTGTAAATTAGGTTGGCGTGCTTTAAACGAAAAAGACCCAACAAACTATCTAAAAAAAATGGTTCGCGACCAACAAAACTCTCTCTCTCTTTCAGTCTCAGTAATAGCTATAATTGTCCAACATATCAAAATACTCCTTTACAAACGTTTAAATAGAAACTTACTCGGACATACTGACCAATTAATAAGAGTCATGAAAAGAACTGAAATGATGATAAAAAAGAAGAGAAGATTGAAAATGGGTAGGATGAGATATCTCATTACTTAACAAACCAGAAAACTTAAAACAAGCTAGATATCTGGTGATGCTTCCTGATGTCACTAATGTGCTATTGTTAGATTAGCTTACAAGCCAGAATATTTAGTGATAGTTAAAAGTTTATTGATACTATTAAAATTAGTTTATTATTATGTGAATTAAAAATAAACAATGTTGGAAAACGAAAGACTAGAGCAGAGAAACCGCCATTGTAGGGCCCATAGCGCTCCCGTTAACAACAGTTTCGTTAATTTTACGGTAAATTAGGATCGCCGTTATTTGTTGCAGTAGTTCATAGCAAACGCCGCAGCGTTTGGAATTGCTGCTATCAGAGTGACAATTTCGCTGCACTTAAGCAGCATTAACACAATAAGAGTTTTTCTACGTAATCGTTTTACCACGTTCTAAGAAATTGTAACATTCGCGATGGACATATTCCATTCAATTTAGCTTCTAATAAGAAAAGTAGTAGTAATTACCAGTAGTATTAACCCTAGAATTATCAAGGGGTATCTGACTTCTAAGTTTTACCAAGGAGGGGCTCTACAAACACGTAGCTTTCTTTTATTTCTAATTAACTGTAAATCATTTTTTATTTTTTAATTTATTTCATGAGATTACAATATTTATATATTTATAAAACTTTGGATTTAAAATTTTAAAAAAATTATAGAGGAAGTTATTATATGAAAGTAATTTTTCTAGGTAATTAGAAATGTCATTTCCATGTTTTCTGAAATTCATGATTCATGAAAAATTAGATATTTAACTATTTTACACTTTCGAAAATTGTGTTTTCAGGTACATTAAAGAAAATAAAAAACATTAACTGCATGAAATTTATTATCAATGCCTTTATAAAACTGTAGTTTAATAATTTTAAATTATATCCGCGAGCCCACAAGCGGTTTTTTTTTCTACTCTAATATTTCTTCATGATTTAAAATGTTACAGAAAAATTTCAATTCACGTTTACATTAATCTTGAGTTTTTTTTTCTGGCAGCAACTAAGTTTTTTCGGATCTTTTATTTAATAATTTAGGTGTAAAATATGGTGGAAAATATTAACTTACCCAAGTAAAACATAGTATACCAGAGCATAGTAACTTCAATATCAACAGAGATTGACATTTAAGAATGCCATGTTTTATTTATGAGTGTTCATAAACGCTTTGATATTCTATAGTTGCATTTTATTGTAATTTGAGGAAGACCAGGGAAGAAGTGTCTAGAAAATGTCGAGGAAAGCATTTGTGGTCATGGTTTAAGAGAAGAGATACAGGACAGGAAGAAATGGAAAAATGGATCAAAAGAAATATTTGGCTGATTTAAACGTGTTTAAAGGGAACCTCAATGTGAGTAAACTAAAAAAAAATTGTAAAGTTATTGTAGAATGTATTTATTCCTATTTAAATATTACTTGGCTTATTTTTATATAGCCACTAGTAATTATGTACATATTGACCGAAAAAAGAATATTAAGTAAACTTTGCCTATAAATATTAAAAAAAAAAAAACCTTGTTATATAATCAGCTTTCGAGAAGGTATAAGGACAATGTTTGGTTTTATAAAACTAAGAGACATAAAAAATGGAGTATTATTAAGTGGAGTATAAATATGGAGTATTATACAATATTATAATATTGAGTATGTACATTGTATGCTACGATGAAAATACCCTACCTACCCCCTCCTCCATAACCTTCAGTTTTACTTTGCTGAGTAGATAATCTTATTAGTTGAGAACTAAGGCTTCTGAGCTTTATCTTAAGAACCTATTTTCTATTTTTTCTTCTAGTTTCTATTTTACAATGGGCTATAATACTTTCTCGAAATGACAGAGAGCTACGGGAACCCTAAAATGAGTCTATTGAAATCTAGCCTCCTAGCAAAACAGGAGGTAAGAGAGGAAGAGGAAAGCCCAGACTGCGATGGATGGATAACGTCGAGGATGATCTGCAGAGGAAGGGAATATGTCGTTGGAGAGAGAAACCGAGCTGCAGACAGGGAGAATTGGAGAGGCATTGCAGAGGAGGCCAAAAAAAAAAAAAAATCTGGTGCGTGCGCGCAACACACAACTTTCACTTACCAACTTACTGAGATTAGAAATTAATGCGTTGTGTTAATGCCACTTCTCAAAGTTACACATTTTTCCACATTCATTTCTTATTTTTGTTTCATTTGCCCTATAAAAAACACTAATTTCTTTTGGTTAGCCGATCTTTAATCCTAACAATGGTCTGTCATAAAAGGCGTACTATGCATGCGTGGGCTCAACGTGTTTTATGAGTTGACTGCACATTTTTCTTTTTTTCTCCTCTATATGTTTACTTGGTTTTTATTATTTCTCATATTTAGCCATTTCTTATTTTTAGGTGTAACGAGAGACAGTTAATTTCTCCATAGAAACAAAAACAAAGGAACAAAAAAACAAACAAACAAAAAAAGGCCCCTATCCCTTTAAGCCCCCTCAGAACCTTTTCATACTGATAAAGCTTACCTGATATTAAAGAACACCCCATTTTCATTAAACATGACGAATTTGATGAAAATCGTTAAAGCAGTTTTTGAGATAATCGAAAAAAATGTAAAAATTGGAAAAAAAGTTTTGAAAAAAGTACCCCCTCCGTTTGACCAATTTTAATGAATCAATGTATATAATTTTATAATGTATTATAATGTATATTATAATTAATGTATAAGGTTCTAAATTATTAATGAAAATGTTAAAGATCGTTTATAATTATATTTATATTTAAAACTCACTCCTTCTCTCTCTCTCTCTTTTTTTTTTTTGCTATCACAGCGCGGGCATATTCATACACCAAATACCCAATTTTGAGGATTTATAGTTTTTGAGCTAGTCTGTTCACACACACACATGCACACCCACACAGACACACACACACTTAGACTATTTCGCGGGACTTGGTTATTTGGACTCAGGGGACCCCAAAACGTGTATTTTCGTTGAAAACCGGAAGTCGAAATATGTCACGATCGTCATACCTTCCTTACTATATATTTCATATATAGGTAAGTGAGAGTAAAAATAGATAATGGTGGCTCATCACACTTAACCCATTTTGTCTCAGATATGCGTTAGCGCATTGTTAATTTAAATAATTCTTTTTAGTATATTTTTATGGTATTTTTTTTTCTGCTTCTAATTAATGTATAAGGTTCTAAATTATTAATGAAAATGTTAAAGATCGTTTATAATTATATTTATATTTAAAACTCTCTCTCTCTCTCTCTCTCTCTCTCTCTCTCTCTATATATATATATATATATATATATATATATATATATATATATATATATATATATATATATTGACGTAATATAAAGCGGAAAGGGGATAGGAGACGGAGAAGCCTACTAATTGAGGAGAACGGAAGTAATCAATTGGGAGAGGTTTGGTGAGCCGGCTACAATTACAACCCGGTGACGTCACCTCAAGGTGAAAACTAATTTTCCAAACGGCTTGGATATTTTAGAGGCACTGTTCAATATGCTATATAATATAACATAATATAATTACTTTAGTAAAATTTGTAAAAAAATAATCAATACAGCAGAGAGATAACAAAAAATAAAAAATAATAATAATAATAAAGGGCTGCTTAACTGTATCGAATCAATCATAGACAAACACACTCTAAGAGAATTTAATTATAGTTGTATTATATTATATTAAATTATAATGCTAATTATAGTTGCATACAAATACAAAAAAAAAATTGCTAATTAGGATCAGTATAATAGGTGTCATGCCATTAAAATGGATTTATTTATTAACGAATTTCAGTACAGACGGACAATCCAAATAACCTTGTACTATTCAAAATTGACACGTTGGCGATGAAAAGGAGGTAAGTGTAAACCTGAAATTTTTTAAAAGTAGTAAAAACCTTTTCCTCCATACTGTTACATGTAAGCCTTGTTTATAATAATACTAGCTAGGGTGCTCGGCTTCGCTCCGGTAAAGTTGTGTGGTAGTTTTAATAACAGAAAAACTTTAAATTACGATAGGTTAAATAATGGTCAGGATTTTCAGTTTACAATGATATTTATTATGGTAAGCCAACGTTTCGATCCAGCTTGTGGATCTTCATCAGGGCTAAAAGAAAACAAATATATGAGTATCTATGCTAGAGGGTGACAATAAATGGATACATTACAGAACTGATAATAATATAAAAGATGGTATACATAAAATTAAAAAAAGAGGCTGGTTAACAAGATAAAATAGAATCTGATATTTACCTACTGAGTCCAGGTGGATACTAAGACTAAAGGTAACAATAAGGTGAGAGGTAGTGGTAGGGGGTAGGTTTGCCGACTTCAAAGGTTTATGGCGGGGAAATCCAACGCTTTTGAAGTGAAGGCACATGACAAATGAGTGAACAAAATATTAAAAAACTAACAAAATATATGGTACTGTATACAAATAGTTGTGTCTGGACTGAATAATAACATAAAAATGAGATAATACATAATGAAACAATGCATACAAATTTGGAAAATATATAGAAAGAAGCATACAATACAAAAATAATAATAGTATAAGAGGTACAGAGATAATTGCAGGTACCTATGAAATCAAAACTAGGATTTGAGGATGCGGAAGATGTTAGAATAAGTGGATGAAATTATCTCTTTATCTGTTTTGTGATTTACCGGGTTATTAGTTTCTAGATGGATGAAAATGGATTCTGAGAGGAGACGTTTGTCGTGGTTAGATACAGTTGCTAATATGGAGGGGTTCTCAAAGTCGAAGGAATGGTTGTAGGCAATGGCATGTTCTGCTAATTTAGATGTAGACGAATTACGCGTGGAAATACTGTATTTATGTTGATAAATACGTTTTTTTAAATAATTTTTGGTTTCACCTATATAGCAACTGTTGCAATTAAGCGTGGAGCACTGGATACGATAAACTACATTACATTTGTCTAGGAGAGGTACAGGGTCTTTGAGTTTTGTATAAAGATTTTTTAATTTATTGTTATTTTTTAATACTAGGCGCATGTGTGGGAAACTCGATGAGAAGGATTTTTTAATTTTGTTTGAGAGAATGGGGATATATGGGATAGATCTGTATTGGAAAGTGGAAATCGGAGGTTGTGAAGAGTTGTTAGAGAGATTTTGAATTTTAGCATTGTTATTGATAAGTGTTTTTATTAAATGCTCAGGAAAATCGTTAGACTGTAAGATATTTTTCAGGCGGATTTTGTTATGACAATGAAATTGTGGATCGGACAAGTTTAGGCTACGGTGGATGAGGTTTTTTGCGACGTTGATCTTTTGGTGATGTGGATGTTGGGAAAAATAGTTAAGGAGTCGCCCAGAATAAGTGGGTTTGGTGTACCAATTAGTGGATATAGAGTGGTCCGGGTTTCTGGTAATGGAAATATCTAGGAATGGAAGGGTACAATTGGTTTCCAATTCTATAGTAAAACGGAGACGTGGATGGTAGGAGTTAAAGGCGGCGAGAATATCAGTGATAGAGTTAGGATTGAGAATCAATAGGAGGTCGTCTACATATTTTTTAATGAAAAAAATATCGTTGGGGAATTTAGGTATAACAGAATCAAGGAGGTCGTTGAGGACGATACCGGAGAGGTCGGGAGCTAGACAGCTACCCATTGCAAGGCCAGAAGTTTGGAGAAAATATTTATTTTGAAAACAAAAATATCCAGAATTACAGCACAAAGCAAGGGAGTCAATGTAGGCAGATTTATTGAGTTTACTATGGGATTCTAACAAGTTCCATTTTTCTTCAACGATTTGGAGGGCACGATCCGTCGGGATGTTAGTGAAAAACTTTAAAATTAAAGGAAATATAGAACAAAATTAGCACCTTATTGAAAATTCGGTTTTAACTTGGTATCAATATTCTGCAGACTTGAGATCTACAGAGTCTGCCCAAATAAGGAACCCTGTATAATTTACAGGGGGTTGAAAATGGTAAATGAACAATTAATTTTCCTGCAACTTTGTCGAGTTATGCTTCGCTTTGATGATGATTTCTGTGATTCTGAATTCTATAAGCCCATTCCAAGTAGTCAGAAGATGATAAGTTATTAGATTATTGTTGAAAAATCTGGTATCTCAGTTAAAAAAATTATATCTCGAGTAAAACTTAAGCACTGACTACTATGATGGTCCAATTTGATCCAGAAGTATAGAAACTACCGAAGATTCATAGAAACTTTTTTTTAAGACCTTTTTTCCATTTTAATCTCCCTTAAGATATCCCCCGTAATTTGAACGGTTTCTGTATATCTCGAATCTTACTACTATTACAATGTGAAAACCAAAATTTCTTGAAGGCACAATTTTTTCATCATATTTCTTTTTATCTTGAACTATGAGGGATGATAAAATCTTGAATGCTGTTATTGGAGTTAGTCGTTTTGTCAACTGGAATGCTCATCATACGTAGTAACCAAACCAAGTTCTTTTTTATAAATACAATAAGAACACTTCAAACTTTTTATTTTCGATTTATATTTAGTCAATTCATCTATTTTTTATGTCTAATTTTATTCGCTCACTGTACTACTAAGAAATGTTCACTCATATTGCATTAAATTTACTTAAGTATATATTATAAATAGATTAAATGTAATGTGCTGAGCATATATTAGCCTGCTAATGAGAAAACTAATTTTTTAGGGAATCCAGTTGGTTTTCTAATTGATTGCTGAGATGTAAAGTACTTATTTTATTTTGAAACGCAAACTAATTATTTTCTCTTAATTTTTTATTGATTTAAAAAGAACAGCTGAAAAAATATAGAACGATTACGTACTGAATGAATGGACAATAAACATTGAGTGAAACGCACCCTAGCGCTTCCTGGTAGCCTGGAGCTCGAACTAAATTTGTCATTCATAAACTCGTATCTCAATCTCAGAGAGGCTAATTAAATGGTGCGAGAGGCTTAAAATTCCAGTCCTTTTCTCTTCAATTTTACACTCTTAAGAGAAAAACGGAAACCTTCTCCGTTAGTGATTATATGGCTAAACGACGATATAACTTCCTTAATCCTACGTGGAGTCGTTTTTGAGCTTTATCGGCACGCAAATTGTACACTTTGCTTTATTATATATATTGATTAAAAACATTATTTACAATTTTCTTATTTAAATTTATGGCATTTTCAATTACTGGTGAATTCAGGAGATTTCACTTTTTCACTTCACTGCAAGTTTTAGGAATTTTTTTGCCATTCAAGGTAGAATTTAACTTAATAAAAGTAAGGAAGTAACGTCGTAAAGAACATATATGCAGAACGAGAATACTACTCGAGGGAAAGGAACATAATTTCGCAAAATATTCCTTTCCTGTTTTTGTAATTGGGCTATTCATACATCTTTACGAAATCATTGCAACGCAATAAATGAGGACGAAAATTGCAAAAAAAAATTAAAATAATAAATCCCATAAAAAAGGAATATTTTTATAGCCCATGGCAACGTAGGTTTGGGAATCCAAAGATAGCAAGTTCAAAACCCTGAACCAAGGAAAATTTGATAATACTCTGCATCAATCCTCCACCATATCCCCTGGCCCGGGAAACTTAAAATTTTTGTGATTGTTATACAGAGATCACGGATCAAAGTTTAATTAATCCTTTAATTATTTATTTAATTTACAATACTCAATTTATAAACTCTGGCCTGGCTTGTCCCTTGGAGAGTTTCCCTGTCTCATGGATTATCCGTAGTAGAATAGTAAAGTAGTACTCTTTATACTATCATAGTTTGAGTACAGTAGTTAAGCATTTTATCACTGAGCTATTCCCAATAGATATTAGAAACGTAGTAGAGATGAGAGATGGTCAACTGTTCTTCAATTACGATAGGTTAAATGATGGTCAGGATTTTCAGTTTACAATGATTTTATTATGGTAAGCCAACGTTTCGATCCAACTTGTGGATCTTCATCAGGGCTAAAAGAAAACAAATATATGAGTATTATGCTAGAGGGTGACAGTAAATGGATACATTACAGAACTGATAAAAATATAAAAGATGGTGTATACATGAATATTGAAATAAGAGGCTGGTTAACAAGATAAAATAGAATCTGATATTTACCTACTGAGTCCAGGTGTATACTAAGACTAAAGGTAAAAATAAGGTGAGAGGTAGTGGTAGGAGGTTAGTTTGCGACTTCAAAGGTTTATGACGGGGAAATCCAACGCTTTTGAAGTGAAGGCACATGACAACTGAGTGAACAAAAACATTTTTAAAAACTAACAAAGTAGATGGTATGTATACAAATAGTTGTGTCTGGACTCAATAATAACATAAAAATGAGATAATACATAATTATCAGTTCTGTAATGTATCCATTTATTGTCACCCTCTAGCATAGATACTCATATATTTGTTTTCTTTTAGCCCTGATGAAGATCCACAAGTTGGATCGAAACGTTGGCTTACCATAATAAAATCATTGTAAACTGAAAATCCTGACCATCATTTAACCTATCGTATTAGAAACTTAGTTTGCTTAAAATACAATTAATTCACTTTTATAAATTTTTCAAGGGTATCCATCAGTGTACTACGCGGTGGTTAGGAAACCGCTATCAGTGTCTGTCACAGATTGCGATAAGGTTTGAGCTAAATGAACGAATCCATCAAACAGGTGAGGGCTATACGCGAAATTGTCGCTCCAAAAAAAAAAGAAAGAAAAAAAACAAAAAAAAAACGTGTTTATACACAAGTTGGGTAGTAAAACACCTTCACGTTTGGCTTAAAGGAAATATTTATTGTTAGATAATATTTTTTATTTACATCTTATATCTCTATAAGTAAAGAAAAAACAAATTTAACAAAGTGTGTGCCAATGTTTATATATTTAATCGTGGTATTTAAACTCATAGTGGTAACGTTAGTTCAATAAAAAAGGGACATTGTTTTCACCTCCGGATATGCATGATTTATGTTATTTTAATATCTTTATAATGATGAAAAACTTATCAGAAAGGTCTTATAGTTATATCATTACTAATTACCATTTTAAATAATTTATTTTTTGAAGAGAAAAGATTTGGCTCCGCCGGGAGTCGAACCCGGGTCTCCTGCGTTACATGCGAGGATGCTAACCGCTACACCACAGAGCTCGGCTCAAGGCAGAGCAAATCCTTCCTCTTCACTGATACCTACTCCCCCTATCTCACAAGTTTTGCGAGTAGTAGCGGGAGGTGGACAAAGGAAGGGAGACAAAGAAGGATTTGCTCTGCCTTGAGCCGAGCTCTGTGGTGTAGCGGTTAGCATCCTCGCATGTAACGCAGGAGACCCGGGTTCGACTCCCGGCGGAGCCAAATCTTTTCTCTTCAAAAAATAAATTATTTAAAAATAATTTAAAAATGGTGGTCAGCCACAAATTAAGATTGGATTAATTAAAATAATTACCATTTTACATAATAAATATTAAATACATCATGTAAATAATAATTACACTTTATATCCTTGGAGCCTTATAATACAAAACGTAATGCATACGCAAAAAGGTTTCCTTGAAGAATACTTTAATTGAAAATGTTTACTCATTAAAAAATTTAGATATAGAATGCAAGGCCTCAAAGTCTCGTATTATTCCAATAATTCACTTAATCATGCAGATTACATGCCAAATTGTCGCCCATTCAGGCATCTTCAGGCCTACAAGGGTTTCAGAGGCAAGCCAGAAACAGACTTGAGCCCTATCATTCTATATCTATAATTATAGAGTCTCTTCCTACAAACTTGCTTAAAAAAATTATTAATTTTTATATCTAGCAATTATTTCCTGATGAAGAGATAGAAAATACTTCAGAATAGTGTTTCTTAAATTTATAGAGTTGAAAATAATTAAGTATTATGATAATTTTTTATTTATCTGAGGCTAGACAGATTTTAGCCAAATATTTTTATCATTCTTTATTTAAGCCTCACTTTTTTTAATTTTTTTTTTTCGGCATTTACTACGGTAATTTACTTATAGTAGTCAAAAACCAGTCTAAATTCAATAAATAGTACTGGTTTTTGACTGCTATGAGTTTTAATTTTTGTATGACAGGGGCATTCCGCCTAATAGATTGAAAATATTTTTTATGGTCACAGGTATATATATATCACACTTATCTCGATAATAGCGAAAATGCCGAAACGTAGAACAACAACTTAAAAAGTGAGGCTTAACAAGTATACCAATTAACCCGTGGAGAAATAAAATAGACAATTATATCGTACTAGCTTTGGGGCCCGGCTTCGCTCAGGGAGTTGTGGAATAGGTGGAATGAAACAATAACTTTAACATGTAATAGTCCAGAAAAATAGACCAAAATTAATCATGATTAAAACAAAATTTGTACCATCCTGAAACTTCAGCTTAGTATTAGTGGTAAGTTTCGAAACCTCAGAGTCAGCCCATATATGGTTTGGGTATAAGAGACCCCATTAATGCAGTTCTCTCAATGCGTTTTCTTCCCTTTTCTTGATTAAGAAAAATTATTTTGGCAGCAATTGTTTATGGTTTCTATGTTCTGATTCCATTGAGAACATTCTCATAACGGTACTGCATCCTTATCAAGTTGAGTAACTTCTCCGTTTTCGAATTCGGTTGAAAATTTACGAACAGAACAGAACTATTAAACAGAAATATTATATGAACACTTTATTTTCGGTATATATTCCATTAGGTTATATCTTTTATTCATATTATCTATAGGTTATCTATTCAGTGTTAGTTTTTATTTGCTCACTACACTAATAAGCAATGTTTCTTTGGTTGCAAATTTACACTTATATTGTATATTTATTAAAGGCAATGTTTCCACCAATTCTTTCCTATTCTGTACAATTTAATTCGCTTAGGAATCCAGTTGGTTTTGTTTCATTTTAATTTCACTTCTTTGCAAAGATGTAATGACCTTATTGAAAAATAAAAAGGAAAAAATAATTATTTATACATAATCTCGTGTAATTTAAAGAAAACTGTTGAAGCTAAAACCATAACAAAGCGAACTAATGAACGATAACCTTATGAATTGAGCTTAGCTAGCGCTCCTGGCTTCCAAATGTCGAACTAATTTTTTTCATTCATTAACTCGCATGGGCTTATTAGAGG
Organism: Aelia acuminata; assembly: GCA_911387785.2. NCBI lineage: Eukaryota > Metazoa > Arthropoda > Insecta > Hemiptera > Pentatomidae > Aelia > Aelia acuminata. Next base: position 117,458,048 of record OU426983.1, on the reverse strand, counting down.
GCTAATTAAATGTAGCGAGAGGCTTAAAATTACAGCCCTTGTCCCTTCAACATTACACACTTAAAATGAAAACTGAAACCTTCTTCATCGTTAGGGGCAATAGGGCAATATGACAACATAACATTCCTTATAGTAGGTGTAGTCGTTTTTGAGCCTTTTCGGCACGCACATTGTACACTTTGCTTTATAATATATACTGATTAACACGTTAGGTGATTTCTTACATTCCCCTCTTAACAGCCGATATTCACACGGAAATACGCCGCCGCACCTAACGTATTAAATAAATCAGACTGAATGATAGATTGGGTGTTATAACTTATTTATATGGATCCTATTCCAATTTTAAGTATTTTAAGTGGCGGGATGGCCGAGTGGACAAACCGAGCGTTAGGGAATACGCTTTAGTTAGTCGCTGAAAACATCGCTGGATACCCGAAGGTAGCCAGATCAAAACCCGGAACAAGGGGACATATTAATAAATATGCCCCCCTTAATACCGGGAAATCCTGTATAGCCTAAGAGGCGAGGAAGGGGTAGAATAACAAAAAAAAAAAGTTTTATGGATCACAATTTTATATACTTGGAATAATAAATATCGGTAAGAACATACAAGTTATCGTGGCCCAACGAAAAATAATTTTAATACATTTAAAAGAAAATTTACTCACCTAAAACATTCCAACAAAATAATATATGAAAAATAAAAAGAGGGTCCAAGGTGATATCCGCGAGGAACTCCGGATCTGTTTATACCAAGGTTAGCCAATTTAGAAAGGAGAAAGTTTCACTGGAAAAGCAGTTTTGCAAAAGTTATCGGAAGTATTGTATAATAGGAGTATTAATATTAACGAATATACAACATAATATATTAAAAAACGCATTAGAATATATGATTTACATTATTTAAACAAAACAGAATAAGGTAAAATAGCTCGTTTATCCGAATCTCATGAGCTGATATTAAAAAAACCTAATAGTTCAAGAAATGGGCACCTCCCCTATTATATATATATATATATTCATAAGCCGGAAAACATCAGAAGAGGATAGGATGAGAAAGCTACTTACGTACTACATAAATTATGCAAGTCAATTATAGCCGTAGAAAAGATGCTATAAGAAGATTTTTCCATATGTCTCTCAAGCCTATTATACATTTTATTTTATAAATTTATATTTTTTATTTCATCAGTAGAAAAATAATCTTACATAAAAGCTCATATACCTAACTATTATATGTAATTAGGCGAGATTGAAAAATAACTGAAAAAATATATATCCCTGGTAATTGAAGTAATAATGATAAAATAAAATTTGTTAATCCAAATGTGGATAGCAAACTAAAATATAAATCAAAATTAAAATAAAATCAACCTAATAAAAAACTTAAAAATATAAAATCTAAAAAAAGTAGGCCATCACAAAATGACCTAAAATCGGGTCACCTGTGAGGTAGTGGTTAGTATAGAAACTAAGAATACCAAAGGTCGCGCGTTCGCGTCCCGAGGTGGCCTTAGGATTTTTTAATGGAAGTCCAATCCTTGTCCATACCGTCGCTCGGATAGGACATAAAATGGAGGTCCCGAGCCTGTACGATGTGAGGCACTCATTGTTTGTTTGTTTGTTTAACGTCACTTTATGCTACTAAGGCTAATCGGACGATGCTACAGTGGGAGTCCTAAATTTTGCCTATCCAGGTATAATTAGGATAGGGATCTTTATCGAGTACCTGACATCGTACAGGCTCGGGACCTCTATTTTATGTCCTATCCGAGAGATGGCATAGACAAGGATTTTTTACTCCCATTGAAAAATCCTAGGGTCACCTCGGTACGCGAACCCGCGACCTAAGTTTCTATACTAACCACTACACCAAAGGTGACCACTTTATACTTTCTATCTACAGACTTAATTTTCGATTAAAAAAAAAGCAATTTTTTTTTAGTAACTTATAATTTTTTTATTCACACCTGTTAATAATAACATCAACAATCAGTGGTTTTGATGATCTATAATACAATTGGATGAGAGGCATGCGGGGGAGCATTACCCAGCGGCATCTCCTTGCTTGTACAAGGTACTAGGTCTGAGCTCTGACATCCAGCTTCTCTTCAGCCATTGGATGAAGTGGGAGGGCTGTGTGGGCTTGAAAGCAGTCAAAATGACTCATTGTGAAAAAATAACTAATGCGCAAAGAAATTTGTTTAACAGTAATTTTTAATATATTTTATATCACTTACAGTCATATAACAAGTTATTAATAAGTATTAACAATAAAAAAAATGTATTTCAGTTCGAAAAAAAAAATAATTTATACATTATCTGGACATTTTAAGCAAATGAAAGTGCAAATCTTTTTGGATGTACATCTTCCGCAAACAAACTTTTTACATTTTTGACAAATATTATTTGTTTTGTTATTGTGGCAAAGTCGTATTTGACAAATTTTTCGTTTGGTAGATATATAACACATATATATTCCGGAAGTGAAGGACGGAGGAGGGCAACAACAACGATTAATTAACCCATTTATATGTTGTAGAAAAAGTCACAAAATTATAAGAAGCTGTGTAATTATTTAAATCATTATTTTCTTAATTGAAATTCAAAAGCAGTCAAAATGACTTGCTTAGGCAACCTAGTGTTAAACGAGGCACTGGGTAATCATGAAGACTACCGGATTCAGAATACTGTTTCAGTTTTTGAAGACCACAGGACACTACAACAGAATTTAAAATCTATCTTTTGGATAGAGGCGTTAAATAAAATAAAAATAAAAAAATACTTTTTTTTTAAATATAAATATTTGTAAGTGCTATTTGAAAAATTAATGGAGCTTAACATAGAATACCTCCCCCAGGCATAAGAATTTTTCTAGCCTTGCTCTAGATGAAACGCTGCCGACGCCCTAGGTACATTATAAACTGAAAATACAGTATTTACATGTCATGTATAATGTGAGTACGCAGGAAACATAGGAGATCAGCTGGTTCTAAATGGTACTACAGAATTAAGGAAATTTAAATCTGGTAAGAACCGGCTGATTATAATTTTCAAAGCAATAATGACTCCCAACGGACAGAATTGCATGAGAAATTCACATTCTCAAGATAAAACAATCAGTACAAGATCCGCATCCTGGTCAGATAAAGTTAATACAGGAGATGTAATCGTTCCAGTAACAGGTTACCAATTTTGTAACTGGCGCATATTGAGTTATTGGGACTTATTATTATGGCCTTTCCCATGCAATAAAGAGAAGGAACGAATGTCCAATACCCACTCACTACCCAATATACCCAACGGCTTCGGAAGGGACGAATCCTTACCTTCATTTTATGGCTACCATAAAACTTCTCGGTCATAAATCACCAAGTTTTACAATATGACTTCCGTTTGTCAGCCAGAAAAATGTATCCGTTTTTTTTACTTATAATCAATGTAATAAGATATATTCAATTAGAATGGGCGTAGAAATGAGCATATCGTCGTTGATACTGCAAAGGGTCGTATGTCAGAATTTTTGTATTTTGTGATTTTATTGTATTTTTAATCAAAACGAATAGCTCCAGGGGCCTAAAAGGCGAAGTATGTCATCAGTAAATAGAAAAGAATAATCATGTACAGCAAAAAATATTCGAATTTCAGAATTAATCTTAAGTGACACCAACCTTATTAAGAAAATTTAAACTCTAACATAAAAAAAAATTTAACAAATGAATATAATAATAATTTTAATGTCTCCTTTGGTAATCAAATACAAAAACTAAAAAAATGAATTGCGAATAAAATGATTTTTTTTTGTTCTCCTGAAAATCAGCTGTTGTTAATTGGCATACGACTTTTGCAGTGTCAACGAAGATATATTTATTAGACGCTTCCAGGCTCTGGATATCCCGTCATCAGAAATTTGTATTTATATGCATGTGTATATACGCACAATAAATCGCACAAATAAATATATATTTCAAATAATGAAAAGAGAAACGCTCCAGTTTGATTGCCACAAACTTTCTGATGAACTTTAATTGTAACATTCGCACAAAAACCTAACCAGATTCTATTAAATAATTTTATAATACATAAATCCCCCCCCCCTCGCCCCAATTTAAAGAGCTTTTAGAGAATAATGCTTTGTTTTTACTTTAAACCATTTTTTACTTTCACTTACCTATATATGAAATATATAGTAAGTGGAAGTATTGCGATCGTGAAAAAATTCGACTTCCGGTTTTCAACGGAAATACACGTTTTGGGGTCCCCTGAGTCGAAATGACCAAGTCCCGCGAAATGGTCTGTGTGTGTGTGTGTGTGTGTGTGTCTGTGTGTGTGTGTGTGTGTGTGTGAACAGACTAGCTCAAAAGCTATAAACCGTGCGATCATGAAATTGGGTATTTAGTGTAGGTATATGTCCGCGATGTGACAGCGTAAATTTCATCAAAATTACTTAAAGGGAGGGGGTACTTTACTTAATAACTTTTTAGGTTTTTTTCGATTTTCTCAAAAACGGCTCTAACGATTTTGATTAAACTGAGTATTTGATGTACTAATATGCCCGAGATATGACTGTAAAAATTTCATCAAAATTGATTAACCGGAGGTGGGACTTTACTTAATAAATTTTGTAACATTTTCACGTGGTTTTTTTATTTACTCTAAATTGGCTTTAACGATTTTGATCAAACTGGGTATTTGATATATGTATATGCCCGAGATATGACTGTTAAAATTTCATTAAAATTGATTAACCGGAGGGGGGACTTTACTTAATAAATTTTGTAACATTTTCACGTGTTTTTTTTATTTACTCAAAAACGGCTTTAACGATTAACAAAAATAAGATATGAATGTAGAAAAATGTGTGACTTTGGGAAATGATATTTAACATAACACGTCAATTTCTTATCTAAGTAAGTTGGTAAGTGAAAGTTATGTGTTGCGCGCACGCACCAGATTTTTACTTTCACTTACCTACATATGAAATATATAGTAAGTGGAAGTATTGCGATCGTGAAAAATTTCGACTTCCGGTTTTCAGCGGAAATACACGTTTTGGGGTCTCCTGAGTCCAATTAACCAAGTCCCGCGAAATGGTGTGTGTGTGTGTGTGTGTGTGTGTGTGTGTGTGTGTGTGTCTGTCTGTGTGTGTGTGTGTCTCTGTGTGTGTGAACAGACTAGCTCAAAAACTATAAACCGTGCGAACCTGAAATTGGGTATTTAGTGTATGTTTATGCCCGCGATGTGACAGCAAAAATTTCATCAAAATTGCTTTCATTTCATCAAAAGTTATTTAATAACTTTTTAAGTTTTTTTCGATTTTCTCAAAAACGGCCCTAACGATTTTGATCAAACTGGGTATTTGATGTATGTATATGCCAAAGATGTCAAACGGAGCGGGCACTTTATTTCATAATTTTTTCCAATTTTTACCTTTTTTTCGATGATCTCAAAAACGGCTTTAACGATTTCTATCAAATTCGTCATGTTTAATGAAAATTAGGTGTTCTTTAATATCAATGATGACAAACCATTGTTCATAATTTAATTCATTCATTCATTCATTCATAATTAAAGCCGTTCTGTTCATTTGAGAAATGAAAATTAACAAAACGCATTAATTTCTAATCTAAGTAAGTTGTAAGTAAAAGTTGTTTATTGCGCGCACGCACCAGATTTTTTTTTCTCAAACATATTTTAAAATTCTAGAGTAAACAACAAATTAATTCACTGTACCACAGTATAAGATATTTATGAAAGTACTGGATTTTTTAAATTTGAACCTCATGACGAAGTATGTCATCAGTAAATCTATCTACCTTGTTTAAAAAAAGAGCAATATTTAAACAAAATAATTTAAATATTTTTACTGAAAATTTTAAAGAAAATTATAGCACTAATTAAGACACAATTATGCTGGATCTCGGTTTTATATACCTAATTTAGATTTTTTTAAATTTTTTTTCAACTAAAATTTATTTATTGCTTAGTTAAAATATTCTAAATCTAAATAAAATACGAACTCCATAGATAAAAATAAATCTTAACGCTAATCATTTAAAATTATTAATTCATCAGGCTTTTATTATTACTGCGGCTGAGTGTGCGCGAGCAGGACGGGTACAGGGGACCCCCCAGAGTATGGATGTCATTAAAAATCACTAAAAAAAATTAGACAAAAACCTGTGACTTGGGGAAAGAAAGGATAAACTGTACTCAGGCCCACTCGGCTATATTATTATTATGCGTTATATTGTAACATATTACTTTATTATATAATCACATAGTTAATATTGATCATTACATTATTATGACTCCATCCATATAAATTACATAAAACTTCTCATTATAGTAGAAATAGTAAGTCAATGAGCTCATTCATAAAGGAACATTCTTATCGACCCACGTGATGTGTTCACCGGAATATTACGTAAACAGTCCGAGTAATGTAATGCAAGAGAACCGGAAGAAAGCAATCGAAAATTTGCTAAGGTAACGAATTCCACAGCACTCCAATGAAAGATATAACTATTTGATAAAAAGAGACGAGATAATTTTTTTATTTAGAATACCATAAAAAAAAAAAAAGTAGAAAAAAAAGGACTCTTCATTCATAAAACTAATTGAAACGCAATAGTTACTCATGTCAGCACTAATCATTATTTCAGTCGATAAATCTCGTTGCAACCTCGGCATAGTATTCTCAATGATTGGAGCTGTCATTGAAGAAATGGTTCATGGTGAGTTATATTTCACGGTTCACTGACTGACCGGAAACTCAATGACATCTTTTTTTTCTTCAACCGATCCCTCAACGTTGCTTTGTCAATTACAAGTACAGTTCACTTTTAAATAATATTATTTATAATTGAGGTATGAAAATGGAAAAGGCTGTAAGCGTAAAAAATAGGAAAAAAAAACGTTATAGGAAAATAAAGTTATGTCCATCAACAATGAAATGTTATCGGTAATAAGTGCCAAACTTCAAGATTTTTGTATATTGAGGTGACAACAGATATCATCAACACTGCATGCCTCGCTTATATTAATATGTATAAATATTACTGTAGAAAACGTTGTATATGCTTAAAGCGTTAGGATACCACGCAAATGAGCCAAAATACATAAAATCGGAGATGGAATATACTAACATTGAAATTATATTGGTGGATGATATAGGGTAAACTGTACAGTTATTGACACTCTTAAGACTAATTCTTTGGTGAAATTAAAAAAATACTTTTAATGAAGGGATCAAATTGAAACTTCCTATAGCTCCTCTTTATCTATCCTTATAAAGACTCAACAGGTTTTTTTGGGTCAAAAATTCAATAGTTTTACTTTATGGCAATTTTATCGTTAAAAGTGCAAAAACTACTTATTGACACCCTGTGGATTTAATTGCTAAATGTTCCCTATGGTTAGTTTGTTAGTATTACTTCATAGATGGATTAGAGGAAATTAGAGGAATTCAAAAATTAGATATTGTATATGAACTGTTACCTGTTACCTTGAGAAGACAATCAATCAAGAAGCACCTGCCAGGAGCTAGCTGTTGGCTGGCAGCTGTGGGGTAACTACCCACGCCCACTGTCATCTCATAGCTAACGTCCTTGATGTTTTGTTTTTATCCGAATCGAAAGGGTAAAATAATGAAAATAACAAGTAAAATACTGTTACAGCAATTAAAACTCAAATAATCAACATTAAACCCGCGACTTCCCCCTATAATTCCCTTATCGTTGTCTAAGCTATGGTCTTTTTTACTTTACCCACACCAGTTACATATTTCTAAAACATTGATTTATTTTATTATTAAATTAATACTAATGAAGAACCGATGATTAAAGTGATGTATTTAACAAGCTTCAAATGTAAATAAAATAATTAGTTTAATTCAAGGGCGTACCCAGAATCAAAAATAGGGGGGGCAAGCTATGGTCGTTCAGGTTACCTCGGAAAAGGTGAATGAAACCAAAATTTTAAGAAAATTATGTATAATTATAGCAGCTTCATCAACTAAGTTATGACAATTATTTACTTGAAAAAAAAATTATTCAATTATTGCTTCCGGCCTTAAAAGCTTACAAAATTATTGCTTCCAGCCATTAAGGGGGGGGGGTATGCCCCCCATGCCCCTCGCTGGGTACGCTCATGGTTTAATTTATAACCACGATTTCTTATCTGCAACTTCTCAAACTGCATCTTAATGCTGAAGATAATTTTGGTGAAAAGCAAGCTTCATAAAATGTCCTCTTCTGCATTTCCGTGTTTTATGCAATATTCCGAACCTTTGAAATGTCTTAAATGCCTCTTCTTCTGATTTAAGAACACGACTAATTTGTATCAGAATCATTATTAAATAAACAACTTCAACGTTTCTTAAAATCTAGAAGGTAACCTCCTTCATGCATATATTTTTACTTTCACTTACCTATGGGTCATTCCATATCGAGTGGACCAAAGTGGTTGCTCGATCATTTTAGAAAAAAAAATTATAATTTTACCACCAATTACGTATGGAATCAATAGTTCAAATCAATTTTTTAAAAAAAATTTGGGATCAACCGTTTCAAAATTGCAGCCATTTTTGTTTCAACTTTCAGGCCGATTTTTAAGTTTTTAAGCTCTCACAGAAAACTCATTTTCTCAAGACTGGTAAGTCATAGACTAATAATTCAAACACAATTGTTTTCCTTAAAGTCTGTTCTATATTTCGTGTGCTCTTTATTATTTGAATATTTTAAAGTGCAATACTTGAAAAGTGCTATTAAAAAAATCTGGTGCGTGCGCGCAACACACAACTTTCACTTACCAACTTACTTAGATAAGAAATTGACGTGTTTTGTTAAATATCATTTCCCAAAGTCACACATTTTTCTACATTCATATCTTATTTTTATTAATCGTTAAAGCCGTTTTTGAGTAAATAAAAAACTCCGTGAAAATGATACAAAATTTATTAAGTAAAGTCCCCCCTCCGGTTAATCAATTTTGATGAAATTTTTACAGACATATCTCGGGCATATAAATAGATCAAATACTAAGTTTAATCAAAATCGTTAGAGCCGTTTTTGAGAAAATCAAAAAAACACGTGAAAATGTTACAAAATTTATTAAGTAAAGTCCCCCCTCCGGTAAATCAATTTTGATGAAATTTTTACAGTCATATCTCGGGCATATACATACATCAAATACCCAGTTTAGTGACAATCGTGAAAGCCGTTTTTGAGTAAATAAAAAAGGCACGTAAAAATGATACAAAATTTATTAAGTAAAGTGCCCCCTGCGGTTGATCAATTTTGATGAAATTTTTACAGACATATCCCGGGCATATAAATAGATCAAATACTAAGTTTAATCAAAATCGTTAGAGCCGTTTTTGAGAAAATCGAAAAAAACCTAAAAAGTTATTAAGTAAAGTACCCCCTCCCTTTAAGTAATTTTGATGAAATTTATGCTGTCACATCGCGGTCATATACCTACACTAAATACCCAATTTCAGGATCGCACGGTTTATAGTTTTTGAGCTAGTCTGTTCACACACACACACACACACAGACACACACACACACACACAGACCATTTCGCGGGACTTGGTCATTTCGACTCAGGGGACCCCAAAACGTGTATTTCCGTTGAAAACCGGAAGTCGAATTTTTTCACGATCGCAATACTTCCACTTACTATATATTTCATATATAGGTAAGTGAAAGTAAAAACTGCTTTAAATTCTCAAAACACCTTTTTTGAGGGTAACTTTTGGGTATAAGGGCATGTACGCCAAAGACCTTTTTTGGGGAAGGGCCTTTTTTGTTTTCCTCTAAAGTACCTTTGTTTTTGTTTATATGGAGAAATTATCTGTCTCTCGTTTCGCCTAAAAATAAGAGATGGCTAAATATGAAATATGACAAAAAATCAAGTAAACATATGCCCGCGATGCGACAGCCGAAATTTCTTCATTATACGTGAATAGGAAAAATGATTACTATTAATATGTTATTAAAACAAAGTGTAATATTTCTAATAGTAATAGTACTTGTGGCTGTATTTTCCGAAATATATTAATACAAAACATTATGATCTATTTATTTTGTCCTGAAATATTTTGAGGAAAATGTCAATGAATATTCCAATATTGTTGGGTTCAGTTCCTTTTCAGTAATAACATATCTAATTTCATTAATCATTTTATTTTATTAATATATAAGTTTAGGACGAGCTTGTGGCTACTAGTTTATTCATAATAAGAGGGACGCAAACAGGGAAGAATTTCCTGGCCCTTGCCAATATTTTGTTTACCAAAGGCGTAATACATTCTAGCAATAAGGCCAAGCCAATAATAAACAACAAAACAGAAATAGAAACCAAATTTAGCAGTAAATTTTATTCTAATTGTAATAAATATTTCTTATCAATTATTAGTTATCAGTACCAATAAGAAATTCTGAGATTTATGAAATATGATAATAATAATACTTTTAAGATTTATGGATGCAGGGGCGTATGTAGAGGGTGTAGTTAACGTGTCGTAGACATTGGAAATATGAGGTGAAATATTATTTAAACTTAGGAATCCAATTCGTCAACCAAAACAATTAAAGACCGTTATAAACACACATATACTTAAAAATAATTCATTGTATTGGGTTCTGATAGATAATGTTTACGGATTAGATAAAATTTCAATATTTACATGCGACAAAATTATAGGCCACCAACAGTTTTTATCTTAATCTCGTTCGAATCGGAGTAGTAATAAAGTGTTGAAATATTAATTGTTACTTTAACTTTTAATTTCACCCAAAAATCAATTCTAATAGTTCAAATAAACATGCCAAGGGGGAAAGTGTTGTCGGAGAGTGAGAAGGATGTTATTAAACCGTAAGTCGAAAAAAATAGGACAATTTCGAAAATGGCTCGCACTTTGAATAGAAGTAGGCACTTTATAAGGAATTTTGGTAGGCTGGGTGATGGTTATGCCCGGCAACAACTGTCCGAGAAAGGAGACCTATTCTACGCCAAGCATCTAACTCTTCTGCAACTGCAAGGGAAATCTATCAACAAGCTGGTGTCCAAACAAACCTCAGAAACGTCCAACGCATTTTGCGAAAAGCTAGTAATTTAAAGCAGCTAAAACTAAGGACAAAACCACCTCTTTCAAAAGCCCACAAAGCCAACAGGAAGCGATTCGCAGAAGAACATGTCTCCTGGAGAAAGCGTTGGAAAAAAGTAATTTTTAGTGATGAAAAACGTTTTAATCTGGATGGTCCTGATGGTTAACGATACTATTTTCATGATTTACGTAAGGAAAAAATATTTTTAAGCAAGCGTCAGATAGGAGGAGGGGGCGTCATGGTTTGGGCTGGGATAGCGTAATATGGCAAGACTGAATTTAATATATTGTTCTCAAAAAATGAATGCGAAAAAATATTTAGAAATTATTGAGCAAACGATCATTCTAAGAGAAGAAGAGCTGACACGAGGGAGGTTCACCTTTCAACAAGACAACGCACCTGTCCACGCAGCGCGCATAGTAAAAAAATTTTTTGAGGCCAAAAATGTTTCAATTTTACCCTGGCCAGCCCGATCACCTAATCTCAACATTATTGAAAACTGTTGGGGAGAACTTTCTTGAGCAGTTTATGCACAAGGGAAACAGTTCAACTCCATAGAGGAACTCAAAACTTGCAAATGGAAAATTGGGGCAATATTCGTCAAAAGTACATAAAGAATTTGTTTAAATCTCTTCCGAAACGATTGGTGGAAGTCTTAGAATGCAATGGAGGATCAACACACAACTGAATAGGATAATTACTCAGGTACTACAACTATTACTATAGTAATTAAAACTGCTGGCCTATGTTTTTGTCGCGGGGAATTTTCATGTTTTCTTTTATATTTGAACCAGAAATTAATTTGTGCTATAAAAAATGTGTTTTTCGTTTGTTTTTCCTTACTATAATATCATAAAATATTTTTATAAGATCTTAGACTAATAGAATAAATAATTACTGTAATAAATTGGGGTGGCCTATGATTTTGTCAGTTAGTGTATATATACACATATTGTGTACAAGAAGTATAATATAAAAGGGCCTAGTTATGAATGGGAGCGTGCCGGTGAGGTACGGCGAAGGGTAGGAGCTATTCACGCCCTAAATCCCCTATAAGCCATAATCCACCCCCCATGTGGTCGGGTTTCATAGTCGTCGTTAAAAACAGAATCAATTTAGGGTCCATCCAGAGAGGGTGAGATTGCCAAGCAGTGCGCTTACATCAGGATTTATACTGATCAAGATTTAATGTGAAGAATAATCAGATATAAATATACATTTTTTTTTATGCTCAACTCATGCTTTTTATGCTCATTTTACTATTTAATATTTATAACACTTTTTCATAACTAGACAAAGATGAATTTTCACATCATGGTTTACCTTCATCTACAATACAATTTCTGAGAGCGTTTCTTTATTTTTTGACTGTTACTATGCCGTGTATACTGGGTTGTACGGAAAGTACGTAGAGAAATTTGGACAAAAATTAAAATTGATGAACAGCTTAAAATTTATTTATTTAATCTACAAAATAGTTAGCGTTAGCGATTACCCTTTCCCAACGGCTTGGAAAGTCAATTATCCCTTTTTTCCAACAATCACTGTCCCTACTCCTGAAGAACAATAAAAGATCCGTTTTGACGTCTTCTTCTGAAGAGTAGGATTTCCCTTGTAGAAAATGTTCGAGATGGAAATCCGAAGGAGCAATGTCAGGAGAGTACGGCGGGTGAGGTAAAACCCCCCCATCTGAAGCTTAATAACTTTTACCGAGTCCTTAAAGACACATGGGGCCTAGCGTTGTCTTGGTGGAATAGCACTCTTTTCCGATTTGCCCGTTCCCGGCCTACTTTAGATGATCAAAAACGGTCGATTTGCAGGCTCCTGACTCCGCAGCTATCTCACGGACAGTAATTCGTGGATTGTTTGCGATGACCGTCATAATATCCTCCAAGAGTTGACCTCCGGTCTTACAAATTGAAATCTCCTCATCTAAACCGCGAAAACCACTTCTGAACCGTGCTATCAGCAATTGAATCGCTGCCTTAGACGGCACGAATCTTTCTTACAATTTGGACTGCGTTTTTCACTTTTTAAAAAAAGAACAGCATAATATGCCGAAAACTTTTTGCAATAAACGAAACAAATAAGCCTTAATAAAGACGCATTCAGTGTGTAAACATAGTTAATGCCATGAGGATTAAAGCCATATAAATAAACATTAGCTTTGTGATCCATTTTTAGTAGAAAAAATAAAAGGTAAATTTTATTTTAAAAATCTCTACGAACTTTTGGGGTCATGAAGCAGCATTACTCCTCGGCTCAGCTTCCCCCTCCTCTTCTTCTTGATCAAAAGTATTCCCCAGTCAGTGATTGATACGCCTTTGTCTTTGTAATCGATCACCAGGATTCCTTCTGAATCCCAAAAAAATGTGGCCTCGATTTTTCCGTCCGAGGGTGTGACTCTAAACTTGACAGGTGACTTTTCACAGTGCTCTAGAAAGGGAAAGGGTCCCCATACACATTCCTTGGGCGTTCATAAATGTCTAAAGGCTTAATGCCTTCTTTAACTAAAAAAAGTCATCACAGCTCTGTACTTACTGTTACTCATTTTAATGGCAAGAGCAAACTGGTAAAACTAAAATTATTATAAAGTAATACACAAGAGACAGTAGGATTATAAAAGTTTGTGTAGATATAATTATTGAATAGGTAAACGTGATAAGGGATTGTCACTTTATACTGATTCTCTTCTTCATAGAGAACTTTTTGACCTGTCCTCCTCGTATTTGAGAGATTCAAAGCTTTGTCCGAATTAGTCCGGATAGAAGACGGGAGGAACTGCACAGAGCTGACAATAGAATGGAAGGGGCGGGGACTTGAACACAACCGCATCCTCACCTGAAGGGCTTCCGATATGGTCACCACTTACCGGACGTCCGCCACCGGAAATCCTACCGCAACAGGCCCTGAGTGCGTTACGCATTTTGGCTGTTCGTAGCGGGTAGTAGGGGGGGGGGGGGGATGGCACTATCCGGTTAGGGTTACTTATTTAAAAGACACGCCTCCCTTCTATATATATATATAAAGAAAAAAACGAATCTAATTGTTGATTTCCACTTTTATTTGATGGGGCAGTCCTTTAAGATCGCTTGTTTGAAGGCACAAGGCTTGAAAAATAACTGTTTTGTTTTAAATAATTGCTGTTAATAAAAATAATTGTTTGTTTCTTTAACGTCACTTCTATGCTACTACGGCTAATCGGACGATGGTACAGTGGGAGTCCTAAATTTTGCCTAACCAGGTATAAATAGGATAGGGATCTTCAATGAGTACCTGACATCTTACAGGCTGGGGACCTCCGTTTTACGTCCTATCCGAGGGACGGCATAGAAAAAATTTTTGACTCCCATTAAAAAATCCTAGGACCACCTCAGGACGCGAACCCGCGACCTTCAGTGTAGTAAGTTTCTATGCTAACCACTACACCAAACGTGACCCCTATTTTATAATTGTTATATCCCGTAGAAGGCTGAATACATTGGCAGATCCAGCCGGTTGTAAAGGGGGGCTCAACTTTTTACTCCCTACGATCTGCCTATCAGCTTCTTTACCATAATTTTTCTTTCCCACAACTAAAATTCTACTTGATCTGCATATTACTTCTTCTTCACCTTACTTCCTCACTTTCAGTAATGTTAAATTGTATCTTTAAATTACAAACATTTCCAAAGATGAAGCCCACCAAAGCCAGGAATAGCTGAAGATAAGCTGGATGAGGGACCTCCGTCTAGAGATCAGACCTACAAGTAAATTATCAGTTACTTAGAATTTTTTTTTTAATTTACTTTTATTTTTTATTTTTATTTTAATCGAAAATTAAGTCTGTAGATAGAAAGTATAAAGGGGTCACCTGTGGGGTAGTGGTTAGCATAGACTTACAATACTTAAGGTCGCGGGTTCGCGTCCCGAGGTGGTCCTAGGATTTTTAATGGGAGTAAAAAATCCTTCTCTATGCCGTCCCTCGAATAGGACGTAAAATGGAAGTCCGGAGCCTGTACGATGTCAGGTACTCGTTAAAGATCCCTATCCTAATTATACCTGGATAAGCAAAATTTAGGATTCCCCTGTAGCATCGTCCGATTAGCATTAGTGGCATAAGGTGACGTTAAACAAACAAAAAGAAAGTTAAAAATCATCAGATTAGCACTATCTGCAGCGAACCCATTCAAATTTTTAGAACCGTCCTCTGAAATGTTTTATACAACGATAATATTAAAAAATAAAATAATATTTTCATAAAAATTGTTTCATCTTGTTTTCTTTTCTTTTTTTTCCATTACGGTTTAACAGTTTATTTAATAGTTTTGCAATTTGCCCTATTCTGTAATATTCCTGAATAAACACATTCAACTCCTATTTACAAAAAATATAATTATGGAAAAATATAAATGTAATTTCAATAATAGGTATAAATACAAATAATAAATAAGTTATAACTCAATAACATTCTACGGGATCATTGGAAACGAAAAAGCAGATAGTACAGCAAGAATTTCCTAAACCAACGAGCTAACGATAGTAAATACTATTCCTCTCGAAGATTCCATTAAAAATAAATAAAAATGGAAATTTATGTAATGTGGTAGGTCGGATGGGATCAATACCCGTTAAAAAAAAAAAAAAAAAAAAACCTGTACCACTACAACCCATAAAGGGTCTTGGGTTCAGTACTATGTAAGGAAGAGTACTGTTTCTTGGTCAGCGGTCGTGCAAGGAGGTGATTTGACCGTGATCACGCTCGATCCGCCAGGTTCTTTCCCCTTAATTTTTCAATTAAGGCCCGATGCACACGGACGACACTTTTCTGCGATGCGGACTATAAGCCGGGTCAGGGGTACCTGGAGTACAATGGTAAATCCGGTCGGTCCATTGTACTCCAGGTACCCAAGACCTGGCTTATAGTCCGCATCGCAGAAAAGTGTCGTCCGTGTGCACCGGGCCTAAGGGTACCCACTTTATAGAGGCTGGGTTTGCCCCAGGAGAGTCTCTCGGCCCACGAGACGAACTGTGGCGAATAATAAAGATATCATAAGCCATGTCAGATTCGAACTCGGGACCTCAAGCACAGCAGTCCACTGCCTTACCAGTGGGCTTCCCCACTCCCTCAAAACCCGTTAAGGTGCCTTTAAACTCTACTAACTTTAACTTCGAACACCACCCTCGAACAACGCTCGTGAAGTCCTCACATCGACTGTTCGGGTGTTCTAGGTACTTCATCTGTCCGCCTGGGTTCGGGGGTAGCGCTAGTGTCACTTTTGATTTGGGTTTTTCCTAAGTGACGGGAGTTGTTTGTGATACTAGTGCTATTTGTTGTTGTGATAATATAAAATATATTGATAATGGAGATTTTTTTCTTTATCAAACGTTAGCGTTGGGTGCGTCAGCCATATTGGTTCGATTAACGTCACGTGAAGTATAAATGGCTGTTCGCTTCACGTCGGTACGGCAAGGTTCGAAGGAGAACCTGTTCGAAGGTGTGGTTCGTAGAGTGTAAAGGCACGTTTAAGAAGACATGGATCAAATGGACGAATACCTCGATTAGAGAAAATCGCTTTAGGAAGGAACAGACCAAAGTCAGATAAAATAGGAAACTGTGAATTTTAAAAAGCATATTTCTTACACAGTTTCACACCTCCAACATGCTATCAGGTACTCGTTAAAGATCCCTATCCTAATTACCAATACCTGGGTAAGCAAAATTTAGGACTCCCACTGTAGCATCGGCCGATTAGCCTTAATAGAATAAAGGGACGTTAAACAAACAAACACAACTGTAATTGCAAAAAAAAAAAAAATAAAATCATGTCTCTAAACATCGTAGAATGATCATTTTTGGATATGGTTTTAGGCGGTTAAAACATTAAAAAATAATATGAAACAATATTTATAAAAATATTATTTTATTTTTGAATATTATCGTTATATAAAACATTTCAGTGGACGGTTCTATAAGATTGAATTGGATCGTTGCAGATAGTGCTTATCTAATGATTTTTATACTTCCTTTTTGTTTCTTTGTTTAACGTCTCTTTATGCCATTAAGGCTAATCTGACGATGCTACAGTGGGAGTCCTAAATTTTGCGTATCCAGGTATAATTAGGAAAGGGATCTTTAACGAGTACCGTACAGGCTCAGGACCTCCATTTTACGTGCTATCCGTGGGAAGCCTAAATTAACAACTTTTAATTATGTATTTGTCATTCGAGTAAATAAGCGCTTGATTCAAATTTCTTTACAGTTCTGGTCACGTAAAAAGTTTGAACAGTTTTGGTATAAAATCGGATATATTTTCATTATCAATCGTTAAAATTTCGTCAAAAATACCGAAAGAGCGGCTACCAATTACGGACATTAAAACAATTGGACATCTTATCAGTAATGAGAAATAATTGTACACAGACCGATTACAACAGATATAAACACAATATTGTAAGTACTTTTCAAGTGAACACCTGACTTATACACTTATTTCACTATGAAAAAAACGCCTCCATGTTTCCTTTAAGCCACAGCCACTCAAACCATTTTTAGTTTTGATTATTATAAAATACTAGCTGTATTATAAAATACTAATAATACATAATTATAAAATACTAGATGTATATACCGGTTTCACCCGGAGAAGTTCATTTTTTAAATCTACAAAATCTATAAAGTGAGACTTTTATCGACTCAAACGGTCGATTTCGTAAAAACCAATGTAAAGTTAACCAATTTAAGTTATGCAATTTTAATATGGACAGGTGTTCTCACCTTGTATCAAAGAACCACTGAGCGAAATTTGGAGAATTTAGGACAAACGGTAGGGATTTTTATAAGGAACAAACTGAATTTCATCTTTATTTGCCGGTTTCACCGGGGGAATTTCATTTTTCTAATGTAAAAAACCAATGTAAAGCGAGAACATTACGATTTTTATAACAATAAAGAATATCAGCTGATGATCGGCTGAGGTTATGCAATTTTAATTTGGACAGGTGTTCGCACCTGGTTTGGATTTCTATAAAGAACAAACAGAATTTCTTCTTTATCTACATAGATTATAGCTGCATAACCCGGTTTCACTCGGGTAATTTCATTTTTCCAATGAAACGGTCGATTTCGTAAAGAACCATTGTAAAGCGAGATCATTACGATTTTTATAACAACAAAGAATATCAGGTGAAGATCGGCGGAAGTTATGCAATTTTAGTATGGACAGGTGTTCGCACCTGGTATGAAAGAACCACTGAGCGAAATTTGGAGAATTTAGGACAAACGATATGGATTTCTATAAAGAACAAACAAACAAAGAGAATGTCATTATTTATAAAGATTATTATAATTATAAAGTATAGAATACAAAATTGAATTCCGGCTGTAGAGATCTATAGATATGAAAATAGTACGAAAAACGGCCTTGTGACCTAGAGAGACAGACAGACTCCAGCAGACCACGACGAACTGGAGGAGAAAGTGGTCCAGAGCCGTCTACGTGATACACATGCCTCACCGCAACACGTCTGGAGATCGTTCCAGAATTCCAGATACTAGCCCAACACAACGCTACGGCCGATTCTTCCAGTCGGAGGACTCTGAAGACCAAGGTGACCTTCCTCCCCGGATGGCAGATCTGGTTCCTCCAGGATATGGCACCGTTATTAACGAGGCGATAAACTGCGGCAGCGTGGGCGACTACGATTACCTTTTGGAGAATTCCCTGAGATATATGGAAATGCGGTGCTGTGGAATTTCGTACTTGTAGCTATCTAAAATGGACGACCTTATCTTATGGATAAATTAATGAAAATTTATAGCGTTTCCCTACAGTGTACTAAAGACCATGTTGTATGTGTTTTACTTCCTAAAATACCAGAAGTAAATGGGTCGATATATTTTATCTAAGGAAGTTATCCTAATTGTCCGAAAAATGTTCGGTATGCGGAATTCAAGAAATCCAATATACTAAAAAATGCTGTTTTTTTTTTTTTTGCCCTTGGTTTGTGCTACGGTTATTTCTTAACGGGTGGACCAATTTTTATTTTTTATCTTCAGGAACCAGGTTTTATCCTAAAATCTAGCTAATTTTTCGTAATTGGAACATTGGAACCGAGAATTTCGGGATTCTCAGCAGGGGGAAAAATGTTGACGTTGATAAAAAATACGCCAAGTTGGAATGCCTAAAGAGAAAAGTAATAAAGCAAATATGCATAACACCGCTATATTCCTGAAGGGAAAAAGAGTTTTGTTAAACTCTGGATAAATAGGATTTGGATAAAATCTTGAATCTTGAAGTAAAAAAAAAAAAAAAAAAATTATTGAAGAAAAATGTCATTTGAGCAAGATTGAATCCCTATCCTAATTATACCTGGATAGGCAAAATTTAGGAGTTCCATTGAAGCATCGTCCGATCAGCCTTAGTGGCATGAAGTGATTTTACACTAACAAAATCGAGCAAACTCGCTTTAGGATAGTATAGGAAATGTTATTTATTATCAAGTACTCGTGCTTTATTTGTTGATATTATAAAGGCTAGAGTTTTTTTTTCTCAATTATATCGTAGCAATAAACATTTTCTGAATTTTTTACGTTCCCTCAAAAATATCCTCCCGAGAAATATACATTTGTATTTTTTAAACGGGCATAGGTATTAAATTAAATGAATGAAATATTAATAGCAATTAAAGCATATTAAAGCAAATAGTAACTTTAAATATTAAATACTTTAAATGAAACAACCGGTTACGCCAGTTTACATCCTGATTTATACATTAACAGGTCAAGACACAGACTCGCAAGTTTACCACCGCATACTATAGGCTCTAAGTTTAACATTTAACCAAAAAATCATTTTTCTCAAAAAAATCAGATTCGTGACTTTACCAGTGAGTCGAAAAAATCATTATATAGAAAAATCAACAAAACACATAGGCAATGTTAAATTCCTCCTGTCGAAGCCTGTGTTTCAGTGATTAATGTTACTTAATAATTACTTATTGATTAAAATAAGACGTAAAAATTTACCTGTTTAAGCACTTGTAAAATTAGGATTAATCATAAGTAGACTTGGATACTCACCTGAAACAAAGAAATACACAATTGTAAATATTTTTTCAACGACATTCATAAATAAATTATATATTTATATTTTTCAATAAAACCACTGAAGTAAAAAAAAGTTTATTTACATAAAACAGTTAACAAGTGTAAAATTTAATAATTTACCGAAGGACTAAAATAATATTTTATGGCATTAGAATTTTTATATCCCCTAGAAATATAAGCCTACTTTAAAATAAAAAAACAAGAACGAGGCAATGAGGAGTTAATTGGTGACAGATGAGAAGAAGGATGAATACAGAAATGAGACACCGGAATCGTGGCTCACGATTCAGGCCCGACAGCCAGAATTAAGGGTAGGTATATCCGAGATGGAAGTACCCGCTACCCGCTGCATTCTTCAGGGGGAAAAAATAAAACGAAGAGGAGAGAAAAAGGAAGAAGTTAAAAGAGGGACGGGAGATAAAAGGATAGGACCCGGAGAGGATGGCGCAATGAGGATAAACACTAGGAGAAATGGGATGTCTAAGTGGGGGAGGAGGAGAGCTTAGTGGGCAAAGGCATTTCTACTTTACATATTTATGTATGTATGTATGTATATATATATATATATATATATATATATTTTTTTTTTTTTTTTTTTTTTTTTAAATGCATTCATGGACTCACTGAAAGATTAATCTTTGTATTAGGGGAAGAGTGGCGAAGAATGAGACTTTTTTTTTTTTTTTTTCCCCCACTGCAGGGAACACTGAGACATTTCTCGGGAAACAGCATTATATTTATTCATTTCTGAATTTAGGTAAGATGAGAGACAGTTATTTTCTCTACATAAAAAAAATCAAAGGTACTTTACAGGAAAAAGAAACTTTTTCTCTTGCCATTTAAGCCCCCTCGGAACATTTCTACGATGATAAAACCTAACTGATATTAAAGAATACTTGATTATCATTAAACATGAAGAGTATAATCAGAGCCGATTTTGAATTAAAGCGATATCGATTTTGAAAAAATCGAAGATACCGTAAAAATGAGGCAAAAGTTATGAAATAAAGTGCCCCCTCCTTTTAATAAATTTTGATGAAATTTTTGTTGCCACATCGTGAGCATGATATATAAAACTCAATTTCATATTCGTACGGCTTATATTTTTTGAGCTATTCTGCTCACACACACAGACCCTAACGCGGGACTTGATTATTTTAACTAAGGGGACCCCAAAAGGCTTATTTCCGTTGAAAACTGAAAGACGAAATTTTTCACGATTGCAATACTTTCCCTAACTATATACAGGGTGTCCAAAAAGAGTATTCGGGGTTTGAACGTTGAATAAAATCTCAAATATAGAATATCAAGTAGGATGTTTACGTTTATTTAAACACAATGAACTGAAAATTTATTTAGTAAAAACAATACTGTCTATGTGTCCACCATAACGCTGCTGGCACTCCTCGAATTTCAAACGCACTAAATAGTGAGCGTTACTGTGAAATGATAAAAAGTTATTTGGCGCAAGAACTGCAAGAGTTTAAAGGATATAAATCTAGAACATGGTTTCAGCAATACGGGGCCACTTGCCATACTTCGGGCTTGCAATGCACTTATAAATTGCTACGGTAAACGAATTATTCTAAAAAACAGTGATATCTCGTAGAGGCACCATTAGCTGGCCTCCCAGGAGTCCCGATCTCAGTCCTCTTGACTTCTTTCTGAGGGGATACCTGAAGGAAATTAGGGTATACGAAAAGAAACCGACGAATCTAACGCAATAGAAGCAAAATATCAGGACAGAAATGACGGCAATCTCAGGAACAATGTGTCAACGCGTTTTTAGAAATCTGCGTTTGAGATTCGAGGAGTGCCAGCGGTTATAGTGGACACCTAGACAATATTGTTTTTTCTAAATAAATTTCCTGTTCATTGTGTTTAAATAAAACGTAAACATCCCACTTGATATTCTATATTTGAGATTTTATGCAACTTTCAAACCCCGAATACTCTTTTTGGGCACCCTGTATTTCATATGTAGGTAAGTGAAAGAAAACAAATTAAAATGTAAGGACAATGAATTTTTAAAAAAATTAAATGGAACAGTTGTATGATGCAGTCCCACAGCCCTTCCCTTGGATTTTTTTTTGGATTCCCCATTGGATTCTTAAATGATGAGGCATAAGATATGAGATATGAAATGAACACCTTTACAAGAACTCCCTCTACTTTTTCGTAGAGGAAGTACATTCGAATGAAATTTTAAAATTAATATTTAAAAAACCATAATGAAATAAAGTCAAATAATAATATATGATGATTTAAATATTTTACATAATAAATGAGATAGAAGAATTTACAATTTCAATAGATCCTGAGTGTGCTGTATTAAATCAGCAGCAAAAGAACACAACTCTGAGAAAACACCTCCAGGATTCCTCAAATACCGATCCTCTTAGTAAGCCTACTTGTAGGAAGTATCTTGTTCCAAAAAGATTTTTCAGATGAGGTGCCTCACATGTATAAGAAGATATAACTACATTTTTTTTAAATTTTATTTAACCATTATATGCCAAGGGGCGGTTATGTATGTAATGATGTTTAAGGGCTGACAATGTTTAAAGACTGTAAGAATGTTTAAAGGCTGTTTTATTAAAAAACCATATGTTCTTATTATTTTGATTAATTGTTTTAAAGTTAGAGGGTTATATTTTAATTGTTGTAAATATTGCATAAAATACTATAAAAACCGATTTTGTAGGTACGTATGCATACATTTCAATTGTTAATTGTATTATCTAAAATTTCTATTATATTAAATTTGTAATTATTTTGTTAATGAAGTTTTATGATTGTAGCAATCCAAAAGAAGTTTATAGTCTTTTAAAATTGAAGATAAACACGATTATAAATAGGTTTTTATAGTCTTTTATACAATATTTACAAAAATTAAAATCTAACCCTCTAACTTTAAAACAATTAATCTAAATAATAAGAATATATGGTTTTTGAATAAAACAGCCTTTAAACATTCTTACAGTCTTTAAACATTATCAGCCCTTAAACATTACATATATACAATAGTAAGTGTTTAAAAACATAATATAAATAAAGTAATAATTAAAATATTAGAAAAAAAAATAATGTGATTTAGCAGCAACTACAAATTGAAATTTGTATCCTAATTCATTCATATCTTCCTGTTTCACAATTCCTGAAGTATGCCGTGCCTATATGAATCAACCGTTTTGAAGTATACAAATAATATGAAGACTATTAGAAGATTGGACGTTATTTAACGTGTTAGATAAGAAATTAAACATACCTAAAATATGTACTATAGAAGTTTGGTATAATAATGACTAAAGCTCGGAATTCAGTGCAGTAAAAATTTAAAAACGTGCAAAATATTTTTATCACAGGATTTGCAAAACACTTCACTACCATCCCTTTTGAGTCAGGATATTTTTCAATCCATCCCGCAATTTCCGAAGACACCTCCAATTTTTGGCATTACAATATACAATATATAATAATAACAATATACTCGACAGAACGATGAGAATTGAGAAACAAAATGTAAACAAATTGGAGGTTTGTGTTTGTCTCCATCTCCCAAAGCTCCCTTAATTTTTTTCCTGTTTCCTTTCCGTTATTTTTTTATTCCTATTCCTAATTCCCATTTATTTTACCACTAATTTTAGGATATTTAAGAAAATTAAAATTTGTAACAATTTTTTTTCTTAAAATTATAAAATGATGCAATTTCTTGCAATAAAACTTCAAAACGTGCAATTTCGCGCAGTAAACCCCAAAACGTGCGATTTCATGAAGTTTTATACTTCATTGAAACATCCCATTAGGCTTGATTCTGATAACTAACTTGAATCCGCTTTATTCTGATCTAACACAATAGAAGATGGAATTGCACGGGAATCCGAGCTCTAATAATGACATTTCTTAACTCATGAAAGCATACGGTGACCCTTAAACCAGAGATCTATGGGTCAAGGATTCGATTTATGACTGATATTTGGTAAGTAAACAACCTACTTCCTTAATCTTTCTTTATTATTTCTTAACCGCTTAAGGAATGAAGAATTGTATATTTTTCTTTTAAAATACTGCTTTACAGGTAAGATGAAGCAGGCTGTGAGATCTGAGCAGCATTGTCCGGCGGCAGATGTGCGGAACTAAGCTTCCCGGATATATCTCTCCGTTCCACCTTTCCGCTCCTTCTCCTTCCTCTGCCTTTTATATATATTTCATAATCTATATATAATAATAACACGCACTGATGTGTGTTTTAATTGTTTTATCTAAAGAAAATAATGATTTACAATACCACACAAATAATATAAAGTCAAATAATCAACAAGGTTGCAAAACGTATTAACACCGAAGTAACCATATAATTTGATCTTCGCAGCAAAACTAACTCTTGCTTGATAACTCTCCAGTCCATTGCTCCTTATATCGTCTGAATTAGAACAGCCTCGAAGGTTCCTAATAAATGTAGAAGGTACTCGAACCGTCACGAACATACAATAGAACAGTCACAAACATGTGCTAGAACAGTTTTTTCCAACAACAAGTGTAGAACTCTTTTATATCATATGTTTTGTGTTTTTTTGTTTTTGCTTTTTCACGTTATACTAATAATTGAAAGGGTCGGGGCAAAACAGTGCCAAGCAACATTTTTAGCAAAAATAAAATGTAGCTGCAGTCTGCTGTGTATTACGTAGGACTATATGTCTAAGATGGAAATGCCACCTAAATATGACTATATAGAGCCTCTAGATTCATATTTAGGTGGCATTTCCATCATAGAGATATAGTCCTACGTAATATACATCAGACTGCAGCTACAGTTTATTTGTTAAAAATTTTGCTGGGCGCTATTTTGCCACGACCCCTTCAATTCCTTATAAAAATCTTAGAATCCTAAGGAAGTACGTCGAAACGTCAATATGAAATGTGTAATAGTGCTTAGGAATATAAATTTTGTGGACATTAAAATTTAGGTCTGGCTCCAATGAACAAAAAATATTTAAAATTATCACAATTTTTTGCAAAAAGTAATTGTCAACAACTCGGTAGCTCCGAGCAAGACTCATTAGAGTCCGGATTATCAATGTTTTATAAATTGGAAAACACATACACTTATCGCACACAAAAATTGGATCTTAGACCCTGACTGTCTTTTGAAATGAACTCCATTTCATTCACTTGAATAAACAGAGATTCATTCATTAAACGCTGAACAGTTTGCCTCTCTGAACATTAGCCAATACATTTTGGCAGTTATCTCGTCGTGAACCTTTACATAATCGATTATTTTAATAGCACAGATAGATCCAGCATGTCCGGTTTTCTATAAATCGAAAATTAACTCAAAGCAATGAAAATTGACAGCCTTTTCATTGGCTCTGAGGTAACAAACGAATTATATAAACTTGTTCATTCACATTAACATTAAAATAAAATAAAATAGTATATTTAAACAAATAAACTTAATGAATCAACCTAGGAAGTAAAAAAACAAATGGACTATTACAAAACATAAAAATAAATATTCCACATACAAGTTTTAACTTAAACTTAAACGAAAAACACATAGTTAACAATTTTTACTATTATTTTTCAACGATTACAATGCTGATTTACAATCTATAATTTACATTCTTTCTGTGTTAATATCAAAAATTAGAATAAGATCCTATGATTTAGAAATTTGACCAGCCCCCGGTAGTGCAATATGGCAATACCTGGCTGTAAAATGGCCCACGGTTAGCTCAATGGTTATGAGTGCTGCAGCAGTGATGCAGAGACCCTTGTTCGATTCCCAGCCGGGACCACAAATTTCTCCTCAGAGAAAATTATTTTAAAACTATAAATTTAATTTATTATATTAATATAGTAATTGGATCATTAAATGTTAATGGATATAAATTAATGTACAGGTTTTGAGAATGGAGAAACGACAATAACATCTTTTTAGTATCAGTTAATGATAGTAATAAAAAATGTCAGTTAAAACTTTGAAATCGATTGCCACCCTCCCGCTGAACTAATATATCCCTAATTATATTTATCTATGTATTTATTTAATATTTTTTATTGGAACTTATGCCCCTCGATAAGACCTCTGGAACTTCGAATCGATATTATAATCGATTGGACTTATCGCTGGAACGATATCCTGTTCTCAATATAGCAGAGCTCTTACTTTCATCGACTCCGGAGAAAGTCCGCCTACTTTCGTTCGATAATGGGGCTCCCATTGTAAGCAACTGCGGATCGCGGTCTCATTCACCCGCTGGGTATAGAAGAAGAAAACTCTCTGCCATCCCTCTTTGATGGTGGTATGGCAGTGCGGCAGTGTGGTAGTATGGCAGTGTGGTAGTATGGCAGTGCGGCAGTGTGGTAGTATGGCAGTGTGAGGTAGTACGGTAAGCAACACCAAGAGGAAGGCATCAATTGTCGTCCCATTTTCCAAGAACTTCATGAATAAATTGAATCGCTAATGCTGTTTTGGAAATTCCCACCGAGTCTTTTGACGTTTCTCTTCATAAGAAGAAAGTCTATCCTTTTTTTTTTTTTTTTTTTATATAAATTTTCAAAAATATATTAACATTTGTTTTTAATGCATGTATTGAATGAATAAAGGGATCTTATATCAACTCTTAATACTAAAATAATGTTTCTTAACTGGTTTCAAATGTACTCGTATATAGTAGCTAAACTAGAATAAACAGTGTATTCTTTCAGGGCAAACAAATATAAATCGGTAATTTTTTATGTTTATTTTTAATTTATTTATTGGCTTATTAAGACAGCGTAGCCGTAGAGTCTGGCCACATCAATGTTAGTCAGAGTTAGTTAACAGTTTAGAATTAAATTAAAGCAAAACAAAAAAATAAACAAATAAGCCAATAAGCGCTGTGTAAGAAGAAGATATGAGAGATACTCTAATATAAAAGAAACTTACCGACTAATATAAGCAGAGTTAAACTAAATTTAACTATACTTCAACTAACAAAATAAACTTATAAAACTGAATTGTTTTATAACTATCACATTCTATATAAAATAAAATCATTTAACAGTGAGGTGGTCTAGAAGAGAGGTGTAATTTGACATATAATCTATTGACGAGATTTTTAAGTAATCGATGTAATGTTTAACTAAAATATTGTTAATTGGGATTAGAGAGAAGAACACCTGAAGAAGAGGCATTAAAGCCTCGAAACGTTGTGAATGTTGTAATACACATATACATATATACATACACGAAAAATATGTATATCAAAATGGGAGATGTGAATTTTCACTCTTTTACAAAATTGGAAAATATTATCCAAATTTTCTTAAATACACATTTCTTTTAGTTACAATGATCCGATGCATTTGTTGCCATTTAAAAGAGTGCCAAAATATGCACTTTATTTATATGAAACTCAAGCATAAGAATAATTAAAGGATTATTTTAAAGTTATGGGTTTGCAGGTAAAATACCAGACAAAAATTTTAAATGATGACATAATAAAGTAACTCACTGTCCACGTGTTCTAGGATTTTAATATGTAGAACACAACTCAGTAATAAGTCGTCCGAGCCCGCATTGATATATTTGTCGAGATATCTCGCAATTTTTAATGTAAAATCCACGAAAATCCTTTGGAAGACATAAGTCAAAAATTTTACAACAAACCGTGATAATATTCACTAATGCTATAAGAGTGACTGAACAAAGAAGGAACATAAAACAGCAATGAACCCGGACCCCCTGTGGCTGCTAGGGGAATAATTCTTTAATTACTTTTCCAAATTAAGGGAGGGGCGGGGGGTAAACAGAGGGTGAATTAACCCTCGCCAAGCCTCGTCAGGATATTGAATTCTCTCCGATCCCTTAGCCAGAATAGCTTTAAACTCTTTCTCATATAAGGTTTTAATCTTTTAAAACAAGAAGAACACGAAGTATTTTTTTTATTCAGAAACTTAAACTATTTAAATAATATTTTATATTTTGTGATTTGGGATTCCCTCGTTCTTATAATCGACAAATAATTAACATGATTTTTTTTTTAACTGATTTAAACATCATCTTTTATCTCAATAAAACACATCATTTTATTTAGTTGCTTGGACAGTAGAAAAAAAATCTGGTGCGATGCGCGCAACACACAACTTTCACTAACCAACTTACTTAGATTAGAAATTGACATGTTTTTTTAATTGGAGTTTCTATAAATAACATAAAAAAGATGACTAAATTTTGATTAAAAATGAATAACTTAATCAAAATCATTAAAGCCGTTCTTGAGATATTCGAAAAAAATATAAAAAGTGAAAAAACTTATTAAATAAAGAGCCCCCTTTTGGCTGTCACATCGTGAGCATACACATACACTAAATATCCAGTCTGATCAAAATCATTACAGCCGTTCTTGAGTAAATAAAAAAAACCCGTGAACATGAGAAAAAGTTTAAGAACTCAGGAAGTTTATGAGGAAATTTAAAGTTTAAGAACTCAGGACTTTAAGTTTCCTCATCGAATTTATATATACACTATTAGAACCGGGCTGGACTACATCTGGCGGAAAGAGATTAGCGAATAGACCTGATTTCTCATGGAGAAAGAATGGTAAATGTTGAGGCTATTTATATAGACCATATTCAGTAGCTAGGAGGCACCCCCCTGTGGAATATATTTTTGTTAGAGGGGGGAAGGAATCAGCTGCGTCGATAAGATACCACTAATGGAGGAAGGAAGGGCTGAGCCTTGTAGCCAGGTAATTGGGCAAATAAATTATTATAGGAGAAGTGTTTACAATTAGTTGGGGATAAGGTTAATTGGGTCCTTGTAGCCATCCATGGTTCGTCCAATAAACAGCATTATCCGAGGTTAGTACCTTATTATGTAAGAGTCTTACTGTAGTATATATTTAAATGAGGATATACAGTACATTTCGGAATAGAAAGGCGCGATTATTTATCAAAAAATATAATTAAAGTTATCTTAACAGTTGTGAATAATCAAAAAATCATTTATTTCATGTAGGATAACGCCTATATTACATTAAATAATTATTCTGAATAATTTATTTTTGAAGAGAAAAGATTTGGCTCCGCCGGGAGTCGACGAACCCGGGCCTTCCGCGTGACATGCTGCGGTATGCTAACCACTGCACCATGGAGCTCGCCTCCAAACGGATCCAAATCCTTCCTCGTCACTGACACCTCTCCCACGTTATTGTCCACCTCCCGTTAATACTCGCATAACTTGCGAGATCGTGGGAGAGGTGTCAGTGAGGAGGGAGGATCTGGCACCGTTTGGAGGCGAGCTCTGTGATGCAGTGGTTAGCATACGGAAGACCCGGGTTCGTCTCCCGGCGGACCCAAATCTTTTCTCTTCAAAAATAAATTATTTAAAATAATTTAAAAACAAGGTGGTTACCCACAATAATGATTAAATTAATATTAAATAATTATTCACTAAAAATTTAAAAAAATCCTAGACACACGTTTTAAATACATACGGTTTGTTTTACTTTAACAGCTGTTTTTTTATAGATATTCCTGAGTAACTTAAGTTAACAATCATTATTAGATATGTTTATATATTATTTGGCTAAATCTACCATCTGAAATATTCGGACGTTTTGTGCATTTTGTGATTGATAGGAAATGCTACGCATAAATGTTTAGTTGTGCAAAATTGACAGATTGAGGTTAGGATGAAGTTGGTAAAAATTCTTTCCCAAAGTTAGAAAGTGCTCTGAATTATTTCCAAATTGACAGCTTTCAAACGCATTACAAAGGACAGAAAAAATTTCAAAATATTTAATTATAAACGTAACCAACCAATTATACCTATATTTAAACTAAAACAGCTGTTTAGTTAAAGAAAAGTATAAATTATGTATAAATAAAGTGTATAAATTATACTATGTATTATTCACTGATATAGCTAATATAAGCTGAAGTTCATGAGTTCAAATCCCGAGTTCTGTTTTTCTTTCCACCGCTCGACATTAATCACCCGCTTCTTAATCTTAATAATTTCCTTATTCTCTTTAATCTCCTCATTAATAATTAATCTTCACTGACTCAAGGAAAACTCCCGAGTGTCAATAAAGGCTGGGATTAAGTGAGGACAAAAATTAAGTTAGATGTAAAGGTGCCTTTACATTGTGCGAACCTTGTGCGAACCACACTCTCGAATGGCTTGATCGGAACAGTGTTCGACTAATCTAAATAAGACGTGAACTGACCCACGTACTTTATCTGTTTGCCTGTAGTTCGGGGATAGCGCAGATGTCGCTTTTTGTCCAGTTAGTTAAGATAAGCTTCTACACCTTCTTTTAGCATTTTTCTGACGTCGCTTTTATCCATAATAAGTCAGAACAGCCGCTAGTTTCAGTCGTCTTTGTAAGGAAAATTATTGTATTAATGTGCGTCAAACATTGTTCGTTCGACTTAACGTTTAAGTGTAAATAGCTGTTCGTAGTGCACCGGTACGGCGAGGTTCGCACAGGGATTACTTGTTCGAGGGTGAGGTTCGCACAATGTAAAGGCACCTTTACACAAAATACCCACTCCTTCAGACCGGAATAGACCCGCACGATTGGACGAAGACGAATGCAGCCCCCCTCCCTGCCCCCCCCCCCTAAACACAGACAGATGAAGGAACTGCTGCTACTCAGTTAACGGAAGATGGAATTATCGATAACTGCGGGGGAGGGCCCAGGTACCGGTACCTCATTATAGAGGGCAGAACTCCCGCTACAAAAAATGGCCACGTGCCAGCTGTAAGAGTCAGCTGCCGCCATATCTTCTTGCAGCGCCTTGCCGTTGTTGTTGATGTAGATCAGTAGTAGTGGCGACAATGGGGTAGGAAACTCTATGCCGACCGTATGGTCTGGGTAACATGCTATCAGAGATATCCAGAGGAATGAATGGATAACATTATGTAATATTAGTTTCTTTGTTTAACGTCCTTTTATGCTACTAATCGGACGATGCTACAGAGGGAATCCTAAATTTTTCCAATCCAGGTATGATTAGGATAAGGATCTTAGAAGATACCCCGAGTATCTTATAAAATCCTTATCCTAATTACTCTCTCTCATTAAACTCTCTCTATATGTATGGGTAGGAGATGGTTTTTAATTTTCTCGATTAAGCTCTCTTTAAACTTACTAAAAGAGTTTAAAAAACCGTCTGAAAATTCTGTTTGGCACCCTATGACTGAAGCGTTAGTTCGGCCTTGCGAGACCCAGTTTACCCCATGTTTTGACTGCTCCGTTCCCTATCTAGATTTTTTAATCTATCGAAGCAATGCTTTGGGAGTCTTCCTTCCGTGCAGAGTTTGGCCCTTAAGCTAATTATACAGCCTCGGAAACTCAATTTTACATCCTATCCGACGGAAGGCATAACCAAAGATTTTTTACTCCCTTTAAAAAATCCTAGGGCCACCCCGAGATGCGGACCCGCGACCTTCAGTAGTATTGTAGGTTGCTATGCTAAGCAATACGCCAAAGGTGACTCCATAGTATTAGTTTAACTGAGATATATATTCAGCTGTTATTGAAGACTAGTTTTAAAAATCGCCGGGAGAGCATCCCTAACGAAGGCCAACAACCTAGACCGAAATGTTGGTACTGAATAAAATATTACCGTCAAAAAGTTAAGGTCACACCGCTAAATATCTTAGAAGCTTTTTAAATTTCAATTAAGCATTAAATAAATAAGCTACGAATGCTAGGATAATGTTTTTTTAAAGAATTTTAAACCTTAAACTCCATTCTTCTCAGCAGTATTGTTGAATTTTCTGTACTCTGCAAATTGCTATTAGGGTGAAGGACAAATTGTTTTAAGTTAGATTTACGAATTGGCCTCACCTTCATGGGGGGAAGTGCACAAGCCACTTCGAAAAATCATTACAGAGAATTGATTATTTATTAGCTTAAGTGCAAAAGAAAGGAGCTCCGACCAATAATTCTACTCCTCGAATGACAAAAAGTGTGTTTATAGAGTCGACGAACTTTGTCAATATTTCACTCCTTCAACTTTACCCCATAACTTAAATCAACCAGTGTGACTATTAAGCGTCCCAGTGAGCGGTTAAATCTTATAATTGAATGCTGTAGTAGATTAAAGTTATAAGGTAAGTAGTTCGCACTTCGTACCTCAGAAGGCAGTTGATGTAATGAAAGCACATAAAAAAAAATCTGGTGCGTGCGCGCAACACACAACTTTCACTTACCAACTTACTTAGATAAGAAATTGACGTGTTTTGTTAAATATGATTTCCCAAAGTCACACATTTTTCTACATCCATATCTTATTTTTGTTAATCGTTAAAGCCGTTTTTGAGTAAATAAAAAAACCCGTGAAAATGATAAAAAATTTATTAAGTAAAGTCCCCCCTCCGGTTAATCAATTTTAATGAAATTTTAACAGTCATATCTCGGGCATATACATACATCAAATACCCAGTTTGATCAAAATCGTTAAAGCCGATTTAGAGTAAATAAAAAAACACGTGAAAATGTTACAAAATTTATTAAGTAAAGTCCCCCCTCCGGTTAATCAATTTTGATGAAATTTTTACAGTCATATCTCGGGCATATAAATAGATGAAATACTCAGTTTAATCAAAATCGTTAGAGCCGTTTTTGAGAAAATCGAAAAAAACCTAAAAAGTTATTAAGTAAAGTACCCCCTCCCTTTAAGTAATTTTGATGAAATTTATGCTGTCACATCGCGGGCATATACCTACACTAAATACCCAATTTCAGGATCGCACGGTTTATAGTTTTTGAGCTAGTCTGTTCACACACACACACACACAGACACACAGACACACACACAGACCATTTCGCGGGACTTGGTCATTTCGACTCAGGGGACCCCAAAACGTGTATTTCCGTTGAAAACCGGAAGTCGAATTTTTTCACGATCGCAATACTTCCACTTACTATATATTTCATATATAGGTAAGTGAAAGTAATATGCTCATAACGACTAATGCACAGCGTCAACTATATGTATCAGTATTAATTAAATGACCTTTAAATCATTATATTAATAATCTAAACCCAGAAGAAATAAAAGTTCATTCGATGCTAATTTTATGTTGAAGGGGAAATGATCTTTGAAAACGTCAAAATATTTATTGAGGTCACCCCCAACACAAATGGCTTCCTACAAAAGCCGGAATTACAAGGAACATCTTGAGGCAACTATAACGTTTTTGTTTTTGTTTACTAATGAAATAAATTTTTAAAAAATAAGGAAGAAGCAAAAGTTCATCAAAAGTGCAGATATACATACTAGGAAGCCAAATAATGTCACTAACAGTAATGTAGCAAAAAATAAATTGTTTGGTAGATAAGAAGGATTGTATAATTTAAAATATGAGCGCCTTAAAGCACAAGTGGCGTAACTCCAATTTTCGTTTTTTTTTTTTTTTTTGTTAGGCATTGTACTGTGTAGGGAAAAAATGTGTTATGTTTAATACACTTACAGTGTAACTCCTAGATTCCCATGTTTGTGCATTCATTTGTTGTCTGGTGAAACAAGTAGTACCAAAACGTCTTAAAATAACAAACCCTTTAATATCTCAAAACATAAAAATTGGAGTTACACCACTTGTGCTTTAAGGGGCTCATATAAAACTGACAATCTTAATAAATTGAAAAAAAAAATATTATTATTTAATTGTTTTACTATTGAATCTAATATCAGTAATGTATAGTGAAGAGATGAGAAAAAATAAATGTGTAAAGGATTAAAAAAATAAAGTAGTATTAATTGTAATTGTTTATTTTGAGTAAAATTATTATTTTTATATTTATTGATGTGTTGATAAAACTTGTCATGACCTGACAATAATAAAGAAATATAAACTAAGACATTTTTCACTAAAATCCAAAATAGGAACATTATATATGTATTATATATAACATTAAAAAAATCAATTGCGAAGACGGGTTGCCTGTAGTGTAGTGGTTAGCATGGCAACCAACAATACCAAAGGTCGCGGGTTCGCGTCCCGTGGTGGCCCTAGGATTTTTTAAAGGGAGTAAAAAATCCTTAGCTAATCCGTCCCTTGGTTAGCTAAGGATTTTATTTTAGCCATTAACATTTTTTAAAGCATCTAATAATTTATTGGATAGATTTTTATGGCTTAAATAGAAAGTCTGCTATTGTTTGTTTTACGACTACAAGTTATAAAACCCGTGGTTTGGGGTCACCTGTGATTTAGGGGTTTGCATAGCAACCTACAATACTACTGGCCCAAGGGTTTTGTAATGAGTAAAAAATCCTTAGCTATGCCGTCCCTCGGATAGGACGTAAAATGGAGGTCCCGAGCCTGTGCGATGTCAAGTACTCGTTAAAAATCCCAATACTAATCATACCTGGATAGGCAAAATTTAGGACTCACTTGGTAGCATAAAGGGACGTTAAACAAACAAACAAATCAATTGCGAAGAAAAGGGCTTAATGTCAGAAATTTAACACACATACTTCAAAAATAAAACATGGCATGGAGGAAGGGGCGGACTGAGATTGTTTATAACTAATTTTATGTATCACATTGTTACAACCAAAGAAAAACATAATATAACCACGTTTATATGTTAGGGGGTCGAGTTTCTTACCTGAAAATAGGAATTTAAGACATCAAAGAAAAAATCATTTAAAGGTATGTTTTCTATTATAAGAAATTCACGGCCACATATCTGATTAGGTACCTACTATAAATTGTTGGTAATAATGTGCAAAATAGTCTTGTGTCTCTTACTGCACATAGCAATATCGACATTTTGAGAAATAACGTCTGGAATCCTCTAAGTAACTCTTTCCTAACTCCATTTATCTATTTGTTTGACATACAAAAAAACACACATTTATTCTAAAAGTGAATATGGTGTTGTGTGAATACTTTTGCCGAGCCTGCCTAAAACTTTAACCTCATCATTATGAACAATACTCATGACTATTCTTTATTTTACTTAATATTAATGGGACCAACTGTGGTGTAGTAGTTAGCATAGCAGCCTCTAGCAGGGAACTGAATGATGGTTATAAAAAAAAATAATAATAAAAACTTTTACTCGAATTTGAAAATAAATTAGATACTCTAATATAAATCCAATCCTAAAAATAACTATCCTATATTATCAAGACGTTCCTGCCGGAGATGAAAGGAACCGCCTAGACCCATTTCCCTCTAGCGGATATGACTCCTATAGCCATCGATATGGGATCGATAAGAAGACATGACCCAAATGCTAGGCGAGGCGGATATGACGACCTTACCCTGAGATAGGGCATGACTACCAAATCTATCCCAACTGAGTGGAGGGGGCACTAGCCGTACCCGATTACGGCATCATCGTGTCGCGTGAATAATGCCTCCGGAGGTTCTTGTTAATATTCCAGAAGGGGGAAGGGAACAAATTCCCGAAGACAAGCAGGTAGCTCGGGGGGTTCTCAAGAAAGTATTGCTTAGAAGTCAGTACTATAGTATTTATTAATACAACACTAATGCTACAGTACTAACTAAAATACTGAGTACAGTACAACCTTGATAATACGGCGGTTGGATACTCCGTCACGTACAGTAATCCGGCGCTAGGGGGGACACTAAAAAAAGAGGAACTTGATCGAATGACCGTCAAATTCAAGTCCTCTACATGCCACCAAACACGGAACCTCTTGGATCAAAATGTAATCCAGTAAATAAAAATCAATAACAAAAAATCTCGTGGTTGACGATTCGACGAAGTAACTTCACAAGCTCAAATCTGAAATTTTCTTCAGAATTTTTTTTTCAGAGTTTTTTCCGACGAAATCCAAATAGGAAGATTGCGATGACAAGGATGTTCCAACTCTGTAACCAACGTCTGCACATAATGGTTAGTGCTCAAAAGGTTACAAGAGTACGTTTTCGATAAAATGTTCAAGGCAAAAAAATAATTAATGATTACTTTTCATAATACATACGTATTTTTCCGAGTTATTTTTATTTAATATAAACCTATTTTCTTCATATGTATATAGTATTCCGTTCTACATGTACAAATTTACCAATATAAATATTATATTTTAGTAAAAATATTACGTTATAATACTTTTTACTTTCGATAATCCGGAAAATATTGATAATCCGGCGGTTGTCTGGTCCCATATGTGTCGGATTATCAAGATTGTACTGTACTTAGTTATGGCAAGCTGCAATGTTAGCAATCTACATGTTAAACCCATCGGATCAACATTAAACAATATTGAATAGGAAATGGTTGGGGTTTGAGGTGCGGTCAAAATAGGTAGCACAAATACGTGATATTTACATATTTTATTGAATTTCCAGTCCTTTTCTTTTCAATTTTACACCCTTAAGAGAAAAACGGAAACCTTTTTCTCCGTTAGGGGTTATATAGCTACACGACGACATAACTTACTTAATCCTACGTGGAGTCTATACAATATATATTGATTAAAAAAAATCCATACATCATATCCATACAAAATATCCATAGATAGACAGAACCTAACAAATTAACTAAGTGACTATTTTGAATATGACTTCAATATATTTTTTTGTTCATTTCATTGGACAAGTAAAATGATACAATTAATTACATAATATAGATAATTATGAGGCCCCACGCAGAGCGGATATAATTTTGGCGAGCGGAAGTTGGCGAAAACCTGGCTCTGGCGTAGGATATACAAATACCAGCACGACCCCACTACGACTTCCGGTCCGATATGACCACGTGTGGGCCTGTAACATCGCCGCATGCTATATTTGTATTGCGGCCTTGTAACATTTCTCGTCCGATAAAAATAAGGAAAATCGATTTCACTTCAATCGATTTCTAATAAAGGCATTTATTTATATAGAATAATATTTGCATTGTATACAATATTATAGTATGTGTCTCTTTCCCGAATTAGGTAACCTCAATACGCTAATATTATTATAAAAAAGGTCGGATCCCTCAAATATTTTGGCTTTTCAATTTGTTTTGTATTTATAAGCGAATAATGCAATTAGTTAGTTACGATGCCCTAAACATAACGCTTTAGGTTCATGGCAGTCCTTCTTAATACAAGGTAATAATCTCATTAAAAACGGTGATGACGGACGGCCACGTGATTATGAGAAAGGGCGGTCATACTCCCCCGAATTTCTTGCTGAATCCGCCTCTGGGTATACTTTAAGTTTTAGAAACAAAATTCAAAACTATTAACATTTAACTAATGTAATTTTGGGGGAGTAGGGAAAAACGCGTTAGAACATACGCGTTGCCACGGACAACCACAAGATTTACGGTATTGCCAAAGAAATTTCCAAAAACTTCAAACTATTTAATCAAAAATTTTTTGACTCATTTCAAAGGCACCTTGGCACGTGACTAATCAAAACTTATATACTGACTTCCACATGCAAACAGTAGCCAAGCACATTAAGACTCTTTATAAAGGTTTTCACACAACCTTACACGGACATATTAACTCCTTTTACGAGACATGGCTACAGACGAAATGCCCATAAATGTAAGGAGGTGATTAAGAAGGCGTCGGATGAGAGATCTCCATCTTTAACTGTCCTGAATAACTGAAACAAGCCAGACAAGAGGTACTGCTGGGCACCATCCTTCCCCGTGCCTAACATGCCATTACAAGTCAAGTTAAGACCATTTTAAGCAATCAAATCTGATGATATTCAACATGTTTGTGACAGGCGATTTATTATTTATTGAAAAATAAATTAAGCAACCAAGGAAGTTCCAATTTTTTTTTATAATAAAAATTTTTAACACTAAATATAAGCATTTCCTTGTTTATATTGCTTAATGCCAACCGACCCCTCCCCCCCCCCCCTGAATTTAGGTTCTAGGACCACTCCTGTACATTTTTATTAAAAAACTAACTCTACCTGGATCTAATCAGTTTGTTTGCTTAACGTCCCTTTCTGCTACTAAGGCTAATTGGACGATACTACAGGAGGGGTCCTAAATTTCTCCTATCGAGGTATCAGTAGGATAGGGATCTTTAACGAGTACCTGACATCGTGCAGGCTCAAGACCTCCATTTTAAATCCTATACGAGGGACGTAACAATTGTATCCCAGAGACTATGAACGAGGCTGTTGTATTACCATTGTTTAAGAAGGGAGATCCAAATCAGGCATGTAATTATAGAGGAATAGTCCTACAGGATACCATCAAGAAAGTTTACACGAGTTTATTGGCTGGAAGACTAAAGTCATGGGTGCAAGATAAAAAACTGTTATGCGAGGAGCAGGCTGGATTCAGGGAAGGTTACTCAACAGTAGATAATATTTTTGTTCTCACTAACTTGATTCAATTGAAATGGCATGAAGGAGTCAAGAAAATCTATTGCTTCTTTATAGATTTCAAATCTGCCTTTGATTCTGTGGATAGGCATGCTCTCCTTTTCAAGCTGTCACAGTTAGCGGTTTCAACAAAATTTATAAGAGCTGTTGCAAGTCTCTATTCGAATACTAAATTATCTGTCTGCTGTAAACGTGGTCGATCAGAAACTTTTCAAACATTATCCGGAGTTCAGCAAGGTTGCAACTTGAGTCCATTATTATTTACTTTATTTATAAATGATATCAAAGATTGTCTAAGCGGAGGAATATGGCTTAGAGGTTACAGAATAAAACTCCTACTGTTCGCAGACGATATAGTTCTCCTTGCCGATAATGCTTTGGTTTTACAAGACATGATAAATGAGTTGGAATATTATGTTAAAACTTGGAATTTGATTGTAAATCTATCCAAGTCAAATATCATGGTTTTTAGGAAAAGTGGAGGAAAGCTTGGTAAATATGAATCTTGGAAGTTTAATAATCAACCGGTCAAGGTCGTTAACAGATATAAATATTTGGGAATTGTATTGTCTCCAAGTTTGACACTTACAGATCATTTCAATCTAACGGCTCGACATGCTTTACTTGGTCTGAACAGTGTTTGGAGTAACGTATTTTTAAATAAGCATATTACTCTTCCAGTAAAATATGAAATTTTCAAAACGGTTTGTAGATCGATTCTTACATACGGAAGTCAAGTTTGGGGATATCAATATGCGGATAAAATAGAAAGTGTCCAGAGGACCTTCGTTAAGAAAATATTTAGACTGCCGAGAAATACTCCAAATTACATGATACATATAGAGGCCAAAATTTCACCAATTCATGTTTTTACTTTTGAATTGCAATTCAAATACATATTGAAGACTTTAGATCTAGATGGATGTCGTCTAACAAAATTGGTTGCGGAAGAAGTTATCAAAAGGAAAATATTGTGGTTTAGAGAATGGTTGAATTGGTCCAAGAAAGTTAAATGCAACTTCAACCCAGTTTTCACTTCTAATGAGCTGTTGAGGAAAGATTTAAAAGCATTGAAATCTAGCCTGATTACATATCATGACGCATGTTATAGAGAAAGAGCATTAAACGGCCAATATCATCTAATCTATAAACAATTATCTTTTAATATTGATTATATTCATTCTAACTTATCTATATCTGATATTAGTATAATATTTAAAGTTAGAGGTGAACTTCTTAACTTGAATTACCAACCAATTATTCAGGGGAAGAATTACAATTGTTCTATGTGCAACATTGGAGAGAAGGAAGATGTATTCCATTATTTAGGTAAATGTAAAATCTTAGAGGCGATGAGAAAAAAATATTTTGGAGCAGACACCATGACCGAAGTTGAAATGGTCAAATATTTAAATGGTGAAAATTGGGCAGCACTAGTGGGTTACTTAAAGGAAACCTACATCTATCGTTCCTTTCTAATCGAAAATTTTAATTATTAATACATTATTTAAATAACTTAATAAGTGTTGAGCCATTGTTAAGCACTCCTGACAGACAGCCGTAGCTATGTCAGTAATTACTTTTGTAAATATAAAATTTTGTAATTTGTAATAAGTATCAATAAAAGTATTTTCTATCTATCTATCTATCTACTGACTTCCACATGCAAACAGTAGCCAAGCACATTAAGACTCTTTATAAAGGTTTTCACACAACCTTACACGGACATATTAACTCCTTTTACGAGACATGGCTACAGACGAAATGCCCATAAATGTAAGGAGGTGATTAAGAAGGCGTCGGATGAGAGATCTCCATCTTTAACTGTCCTGAATAACTGAAACAAGCCAGACAAGAGGTACTGCTGGGCACCATCCTTCCCCGTGCCTAACATGCCATTACAAGTCAAGTTAAGACCATTTTAAGCAATCAAATCTGATGATATTCAACATGTTTGTGACAGGCGATTTATTATTTATTGAAAAATAAATTAAGCAACCAAGGAAGTTCCAATTTTTTTTTATAATAAAAATTTTTAACACTAAATATAAGCATTTCCTTGTTTATATTGCTTAATGCCAACCGACCCCTCCCCCCCCCCTGAATTTAGGTTCTAGGACCACTCCTGTACATTTTTATTAAAAAACTAACTCTACCTGGATCTAATCAGTTTGTTTGCTTAACGTCCCTTTCTGCTACTAAGGCTAATTGGACGATACTACAGGAGGGGTCCTAAATTTCTCCTATCGAGGTATCAGTAGGATAGGGATCTTTAACGAGTACCTGACATCGTGCAGGCTCAAGACCTCCATTTTAAATCCTATACGAGGGACGTAACAAGAATTTATACTCCCTTTAAAAAAATCCTAGGGTCAATGTCACCGCGGGACGCAAACCCGCGACCTTTTGTATTGCAAATTACTATGCTAACACAGGTTACCCAGGATCAAATCAGTACAATAACAAATATTATAAATAACAATAGCAAATATAATAATATACCGAAAGATGGTTTCTAGTTACAGGAAAGAAGCACACAGTAGAAGAAGTATACTAAGTGAGAGATTAAGGTGGTGTGTAACTGTACACCTCCAGGTAATTGTCACACTCACCTGACGGACAGTCTTAGGCTAACATTTCATATTTCCGCCCGGTGGATGGTTCACCTGTGATTTATGGGAGGTACTTTGCAGGTAGGTACCTGCTCCTGGTACCGTGGAGTTTAAATTCCCAAAAAAAGGTGTGAAATCTACAGTTTCGAAGACAAATTTACCGAGGTGCCAAACAGTACGAGAATTTTCTTTGTTTTTCATAGCCACTTATGATTTCGCAATTTCTTGATTATTTTTTAATTTTAAATTTATTTCTTCCTTGAATAATAAACCTTTTACTGCAGTTATATGCATTTTAAAGATTATTGAGAATATGTAATATTTGTGGACTATGTGTTTTTCTAGGTTACCGGTGATGGGGCTCACCTCTTTCTTGATTAAAACTTAAATTCTAATACTTAAACCTACATTAATGTAGTTTTTACCATCGTCTTGGGTATTCGCTGGACTGAGGCTACTAAATAGTGGATTTGAAAGCTGTCGCGATTTATCGAAGAAAGAATCCTCCGATTTTTGGTAATTCAATTACTTCCTGAATCTCTGATGTCCTCATTCGCTGCAAGTAAGTCCCTTTGACCATTTTTCATTCTATTCCGTTTTGAAATGATTGCAGCTTGTTTCTAGTTGATCTGCTTATATGCTTGAATAGAGGTGCACAAGTCGCTTGAATAGTGGCACGTACAA
Organism: Aelia acuminata; assembly: GCA_911387785.2. Taxonomy (NCBI): domain Eukaryota; kingdom Metazoa; phylum Arthropoda; class Insecta; order Hemiptera; family Pentatomidae; genus Aelia; species Aelia acuminata. The sequence continues at coordinate 117,416,222 of OU426983.1, read as the reverse complement.
TAGCGCCCGCCGAATTATGGAGGTGTATACTAAAATTTGTAAACGTATTGATAAACTGGTAGTTAGTAGTTTATTAAGCCTATACGTTTTGAGTCTTAATGTTTTCATTTTTCTGTCAAAGGGTTTCGAAACATTTAGGTGTAGGTCGAAGTGTAAGCCGAGATATGTCAGGTTGGTCGATAGCTTATTACATTTATTGTTTATGAAAAGTACTTATGTATGACCAAGATCTTTTATATTCTGTATCATACAGATCGTCCAATGTAAGATTGAAAAAACGAAATCCTTCAGAAGGGCAAATTAAAGTTTCTTTTGAAGAGAAAATGGTTGAGGTGGACTAAAAACAAATAGCACTAATATAAATATAAATCATATATTTTATTTTTGCCGACGTTTCGAACTTAGTTTCAGGTCCTTATCAGGGCTGAATGAGGAAAACCAGACAAAAACCAATTAGATAAATTGTACATATATAAAACTGTTATAATAACCGTTTAAAGAAGCCATAACAGTTAAAGTTATAGAGACAATCAATCAATCTTAGGAGAAACATAAATTATACCACAGAGACGGCGTGATAACAGTGATAAATTATTAATCAAACAAAATTTTTAAGCTATTATAAATGTAAATTTCCACCAAATATACTAAACCACATTTTTATACCACCTTAAGGTGCCTTTACACTCTAGGAACTATACCCTCGAGCAGCTATCACGAAGACTTTTCGGGTACTAAGGATACTTCATCTGTTCGCCTGTGTTTGGGGGTCACTTTTGAATTGGGTTTTTCCCAAGTGACAGGAGTTGTTTGTGATACTAGAGCACCGTTTGTAATTCGTCTCCTTTTTTTTTTTTTAAGGTAAAATAAAATACTATATTGATAATGGAGGTATTTTCTTCATCAGGAGGTAGTTTTGGGTGCGTCGGCCATATTTGTTTGCTTAACGTCACGTTATGTATAAATGGATGTTCGTGGAACGCCGGTACGGCAAAGTTCGGAAGAACCTGTTCGAGGGTGAAGTTCGTAGAGTGTAAAGGAACCTTCAGATGACACGGAATAGAATTTAGAAGACAAAATTCTTCCTACACTGTTCTGGGACTGCAATATATTACCCTTGCGTGACGCATAATAAGCATGCGACTTGAAGCTATGACTAAGTGCACGGAAGTTGCAGAAAGCCCTGAGTCATGTTGGTTTAGATTAGAAAGGTACTTCACTAAATCAGGCAGGTATCAGCTAAAATTATCCATTACAGGGTGTCAATGTCTTAGCTGTCGTGTCAATGGATATCTAATGTTCTAAAATAATTTATTATATATATATTTGAAAGTACATTGACTTCCTGAGATAAGAAAATGGAAAGTGTTACATAAAATATTACACTAAAATTGTTATCCCTTTTTACATAAATAAACTTATAGATGAAATCCTTTAGTTTTGTAATGTTTATATGGGTTTAAATATTTCTTATAAAACGAAATGAAAATAATAATTCACAATGTGAGAAAAACAATAGAAACTCAAATATCTGACAATATTACAAAAAGTAATACAACTTGTACGTTACAACTTGTAACGATACAGTAACCCAAAAATAATCATATATTAATTTAACCGTTATTGTGGAGTAACCACCTATTTTTTAAATTATTTAAAAAAATTTATTTTGAAGAGAAAAGATTTGGCTCCGCCGGGAAACGAACCCGGGTCTTCCGCGTGACATGCGCGGTATGCTATCCATTACACCACGGAGTCAATTCCAAACGGCGCCAAATCTCTTCACTGACACCTCTCCCAAGATCTCGCAAGTTTTGCGAGTATTTACGGGGGATGGACAATTTTGGGCATCTCTTGACGTTCGTCAATTTTTAAATTATTTTATATTACTTTAACCATTATTGTGGAGTAACCACCTATTTTTTAAATAATTTATTTTGAAAGAAGTTTTGAAAGCGTTTGGAAGCGACTCCCCTGGGTTTTAATAACAGTGGTGCGGCCGGGAGAGAAGCACTGGGATCTCCTGGAATCCGGTTTGCTTCTCAAAGGTGGACCCAGGTTGAATTTATATATTAATGTAAGAAAATTCATTTAAAAAAAAAAAAAAAAAAAAATTGAATTCGAAAACATATCTCTACTGAGTATATAAGTAAAACAAGAACAGCTGACCAGAATTTTTTTTTTTTTTATATTTCTAGCTAAATATATTTTAAAAAACATAAAAAAAGAACACGAAGCATTTTAAAAGATATATATTAAAAATTAAAAATATATAACAAAGAAACGAAGCACGACAGTGGAAATTATAATAAAAAACACCTGATCCAATTATAGACGAACTAGTTGAATTTATTTTTATAATTATTTATATACATATATTTTTTTACTGGCTTAAAGATTTTAGCGAAAACCAAATTGAATATTTATATATATTTTTGAATAAGATTAACCTTTCCTAAATAAACTATCTTGGAAGGGTTACCGCTCTTTGTGTACAATTTGAATTTGCCGATAAGTTGGGGCGATGTTCTATTGTATCTGTACTAACAACGCCGGAAGTGGCCTAGCGTTAAATAAGTTTGTTTACTTGTTTATTTAAAATACTCGGTACATATGGCACTAAAATTTATTGGTCGCATCTAAGCGAATGATCATTATTTGATCCTCTCATTTTTATAGTTTTCGCTCTAAGTACTTTGTTATAGCTATTAATAATACGAGCAATCTGTTTTATGAAAAGTGATAATACCTAGATTTTCAACAAGGAACAACTGAACTGTTTATAATAATGAACAAAATCCAGAGAAGCGACCACTAGTTCCTGGAGCCTACGTCAGCAGATCCAACCGACCCCTCTCCAGCCAGCAATGTCCCCCCAAGTCGTCTCCATTCGCCTTTGTGGGTCACCGAAATAATATCTTTTCCAAATTTCATTTAATATTGCTAAGTAAGAATTTTTATTTATATATTTTAGTATGTATTTAAGTTTTACTAAAAACAAAAATATATTTATAGGTGTGTAAAAACTTAATAGGGAAAGACATTCCTACGAAGGAACGAGAAATATTTTGGAATTCGCGACTATATTCTTAAATGACTGTTTCAAGTAACTCGGATTCCAATTAAATGAGATCAGCAATGTAACGGTGGATTCCGAACGAAGTTTGGAACCAAACACTGCTTCGCTTTTTGACCATCAGAAGCAACTACTATCGACCAAAAAGACTAGTTTATCTTGGGATGATTATTAATCAGACAGCAGATGATCGGAAACTCGAAGATAGCAAGTTCAAAACCCGGAACCATGGGACATTTATTAATACTCCGCATTAATACCCCAACCTCTCTCATGGCCCGGGAAAACCTGTATAGCCTCAACGACGAGGAATGGGAGGACCCCCCAAAAAAAGAAAATTTAACCGTGGTAACAGGTCTTAACAGGCAATATATGTTAATCCGTAATTAAAAAAAAAACTGCTATTTTTTCGATATCTTCCACCACAATAAAAAGAGCTGAATAAAACAATGCACTATAGTTAGCTATTGCAGTGAAACATGGGTTTTAAAAAAGAATGTACGTACGCACCGAATATGGGGACGAAAAAGTGATAATACCATAGATAAAACAGGGGATCTAAAAATGATAGCAAAATAAATATAAATTAACATGGAATAAAAAGTCTGTTCCGACACATTCATCTGACTACCTACATTAATAATAAGGTAACGAGGCTGAGATGGATCCGAACTGTGGAGAGTATATAAAAATGAAGAGAATCCCAAAACACTGGATCAATGGATGAGATGAATGGACGAAGAAGGGATATGAAGAAATTTATTTATTTAATACAAGCTGTATATACCGGTTTCACCCAGAGAATTTAATTTTTTAAATTTATAAAATCTATAAAGTGAGACTTTTATCGACTCAAACGGTCGATTTCGTAAAACCGATAAAACCAATGTAAAGCGAGATCAAAACGATTTTTATAACAATAAAGAATATACCCAGAGATTGGCTGCAGTTATGTTATTTTAATATGGACAGGTGTTCACACCTGGTATCGAAGAACCACTGAGCGAAATTTGGAGAATTAAGGACAAACGGTATGGATTTCTATAAAAAACAAACAAACACACAAAAAAACAGAATTTCATCTTTATTTACATAGATTTATTAACAACAAATAAATTTATATAGTATTATTTAAAAAAATGCTTTGTAATGAACATATCTTGAGGGCTGCTTCGATAGCGCCCCGTATAGGAGTGTAATGGTTAACTTAGCTGGTCTCTTGGCCACCGCCTTGGGGTGGGCTGAACGGTTTTTTTGGACGTTTCAATTTATCTCTCAGGGGATTAATGTTACAATTGGTCACTAATTGGTGAAAGTTAATATAATTTTCTTTAGCTGTTACTCCAATTTTTGGGATGTTTAAGTCAGTATGGATTATATCGTTGCTGACATCCACTATTTTTCGTAATACTTTCAACTGGAAGGATTGGATGTTTTGAATATTGGATTTATTAGCTGAACACCACAGTTCAATTCCTTAAGTCCAAATCGGTTTCGAAAAAATAGGTGCGATGTAGTACAGTTTTAATGGCAACTTGAAAATTTTGGATTTCAATATAGGTCAACTTCTATAGGCGGGCGCAAGCGACGGTGCTGCTTCTGCGACGGCGCTGCAGGAACTAGAGAAACGGGTATAAAAGCGGGGCCATTACCTGGGATTCATAGGTTTTTTTGGCGTTTTTAATTTATTTTTCCATAATTAAAACCCGATAGAGCAAAAAATCATTTGAAAAATATCTAATAGGTATTGCTCGGTGCCCTTGTGTTCAATTAGAAAATCAAAAGACGTGTCATTCCTTTTTTTCCAAAAAATAAAAAGCTTCTTAAAGAGTGGATTGTAAAATTAAGAATAGATAAGCCTGTTTCGAAACATATGACGATATGTAGTCTTTATTTTAAAGAAAGAGACTATATTTACCCAGGTAAATATTAGTATTTGACATTTTATTATTCCAAAATGCTAGTTTTATGCAAATAACATTGAGACCACAGTGTCATAGATTTGTTTTTCTTTTTTAATTTTCACCATTTTTCTATTACATCCGTTGTGCTTAATTGTTCCATGTTTTCAATGCGAAGCCTGAAAGTTTTGACGAATAAATAAATAATATGACAAAGAATCTAAGCTGTCAAATGATTGTGTGAACAGGTAATTAATGTTATTACTAACCGAAAAAGTCGAGTAAAGTTACAATGAAGTGTTTGCATTTACCAGAACTACCAGCTTTACACGTACAATGACAAGAAAATTGCTTATTATTATTAATAAATTTGATTTCCACTTTTATTTGATGGGGAAGTCCTTTAAGATTGCTAGTTTAAAGGCACGAGACTTGTAAAATAACTGTTTTTTTATTTTTAGATGTTATTCCACATGTAAATATGTGGTTTGCATCAAGAATAGCCTGCCCTTCAATTAATGGTCTTTTAAAATTACCAATTATTTCTATCACATCAACTATGTCTAACACCGTTCTTTCCGACATTTTGCAAAACTACTAGCGCACCCTATATTCGATTGCGCCCGCCTATAGGAGTTCCCAAACTTTTTTTTTTTTTATAACCTCCCTCTTCTATTGAAATGAAAGCCTTCCACACGCCCCCTTGTTGATATGTAAGCTTCCCACGTTCTCCTTACACAATATATTGAATGGGCGTATTACACTGAATTTTTTTTTTTTAATTTTCTTAACACCATGTTTAATTAACAGATTTACTACAAAGTAAATTTAGTTTTAATAATTTTTAACTAAGTGAACAACAATTTTTCGTTTTTTTTTTACTGGTCTCGTTCCCACTCTCCACACCTAATCTGTCTCTACTTCCGCAGTAAGGAACTTTTAGAAAAAAGTTTTTTTTTTTTTTTATTTATAAAAATACAGATTTTCAATATCAATTCAATACTCTAGTAAGTAAATGAGAACAATGGCTACTAAGATATGAGCAGACCGCCTCCTGTTGACACACTATTAACTACTGAAATCGATAGCTCGATGTTTGCTTCAATTGAATTTAGTTTCTGAAAACGCATAAAAATAACGTTTTAAGAAAAAATGGTATAAGAAAGAAGAAAGGTCATATGTCGATGACGCCTTCTCAAGGGAAAATCCGACTCGGGTCTCCGGGCTAGGCCCTGATAGGATAATGGTTTCAGGGAACAGTTCCTAATAGTTACTGTGACACGATAACACGTTACGAGATCCGGCAAGAGTAATGATTACAGTAAAGCGATGGAGTAAACATCACGAACTGTAGTAAATAATCTTCCCTTGAAACGATCTTCATGGTAAAAGGATATACGTAGTAATGGTTATTATATCGTTCAGAGAAGCAATTATTATGTTAAACAATATTTGTTTGTTTGTTTAACGTCCCTTTTGGCTACTAAGGCTAATCGGACTACTACAGTGGGACTCCAAAATTTTGCCTATAGCAGGATCTTTAACGAGTACCTGACATCATGGGCGTCATCATCACCAAATTATTGGGCTGGGGGGCGGCCCAATATTATCCTAAATAGGGTAGATAGAAATTCGAGAGGCTAAAAGTTAAAATATTAACGTCTGAAAACAACGTTTGAGAGAGTTAATTCCTCCTTCCACGAGATATTTTAAAGGAATTTATAATCTCTCAAAACTTGTCAATTTATATCTTAGTTAGAATATAGATAGTTGGCTTAGGCTTTATGTTGAAGGACGTGGGCCGAAATTTCTTGATTGAATTTTATCCAAGTTCTTCTTCTAATCCTGATCATATTTAATTTTATTATTTAATTGCTTTCCATCAAATTTTATTAGGTTCATTGTGTTGATAAAAAGTAGGATCAAGCAGCTTGGTTTGAAGAATAAACGAAGATCAATTCGGGATATCCAGCTTTGTTACATACAGTACCAGTCAAAAAAATAAAAAAAGTAAAAAAAATAATTGTAACTCAAGAGATAACATTTCAAATTATATGATAGTTTCGAATACAATCCATATAAATAAAGATGAAATTCTGTTTGTTTGTTCTTTATAGAAATCCATGGCGTTTGTCCTAAATTCTCCATATTTCGCTTAATGGTTCTATGATACCAGGTTCGAACACCTGGGTCTATTCTTTATTGTTATAAACATCGTTACGATCTCGTTTTTCATTAGATTTTTACGAAATCAATCTGGTTGGAGTCGAAGAAATTCTCATTTCTATCCTAACGAACTTTTCTTCTGACCTACGACTTTTCTCATTGTTTTCCCAATTTCCTGGGTGAAACCGGGATATACAGCAAGTTATAAATAAATTAAAAATAAACTTATAGTTGTTATGTTGTTCAATAAATAAAATAAAATCTAAAGGTGAGTCTAAAATTTTGACTGGCACTGTAATTCATAAAACAATACAGTTCAAAATGAAATAAAAATTATTATGTTCCTGTCGATGCCAATTTGAGAAAATAAAGCATCAGATGAGAAATTGGGTATAATCAATCAACAGATAACAACTATAATTGACTAATATTGTATATTTTATTAAATTTGTTGGCTTAAACCCCGATAAAGTCTGAAAATAGTATTTTTATTTATTTTTTTACATTGGGGGACAGTCCTCTCTTTACAAAATATTGGGGGGGGGGGGGACAGTCTCATCCAGCTAAATTATTGGGAGGACGCGTCCCCCCTGTCGATGACGCCCGTGCCTGACATCGAACATGTTCGGAACCTCCATTTACGGGGGTAGGCCAAGGGAGCCCTTATCCAAGGTATTAAAGGTATTAATACTACTCCCAATAAAAAATCCTAGGGTCACCGCGGGTCGTGAACCCGCGACTATTAGTATTGGAGGTTGCTATGCTAACCACTACATCACAGGTGATCCCAAATCACGGGTTTTATAACTTGTAGTCGTAAAACAAACAATACCATAATTTCTATTTAAGCCATAAAAATCTCTCCTATAAATTATTAGATGCTATAAAAATGTTAATGACTAAAATAAAATAGACAGCAGCATACTAATATAATGTAAATAATTTATCTAAATACGATAATAACTTTCGTAACTTGAAATGAAAAATAAAGGAAAAAGAAGACCTGAGACATGAGAAGGTATCTGCAGACGAAGCAATCTCGTCATAACTTCCTCAGTCAGGGAACTCCACACCACCTTCCGGTAAACATTTCTTTATTTTTCTGAACATTATTTACATTTTATTCAACCAAAATAATTTTTAAGCTGGTCAAATACAATACGATAATTTTCTTTCAATTTTCAATAGACTTTCTCTCTATCTTTAATAAACCTACTGATTTTAACCCTTAAGGTCCCAAATTCGGAAATAGGCAAAAAAAAATTTTTATCTCTCTTCTACGTCGACATATTACTTCAAAATAATGTAATATGAAAGATATGATACAAAATTATTTTATTGGTGCATAATAGGTTTCCTGTGCCTATGGGCAACACTGGGACTTGCTGTACTGTCATTGTTGCCCTGAGGCAACATTTTTAAATCACTGAAGTAGTTAGTTTGTATACATCATAATATGATATATAAAAATAGAATTTTATATTATTATTATATATCATATATTTATGTTCTATATAATGAGGTTATGAATTGAATTGCCACTGGTACGTAAAAAATGTATATTTTTTGTCTACATAAATAAAATACATAGTCTTTTATTTTTGTCTACATAAATAAAATAGTTAGTCTACATAAATATAAATTCACAAAAACACCATTTTTTCAAAAATTTTACATTACATATATTAAATTACATGTTTTCAACAACTAAAAAATAAAAGAAGAAGGGAAAAACAAACACAGAAAAAACAACAAAAAACAGAGTGTAAAGGCAAATTAAAATGGGATAGGTGGTTCTGCGGAGGCAGCAACAAAAATCTGCTATTTTTCATGAGCAGAAAGGAAATGCGACATCTGCCCTTTGTAGTGTATTGGGGAAAATGACCAACCTGGTCACCAATCACCACAGTATTTACCATTACAACCCGTTTTTTATTAGGAAGTGGACTTATTTGTGGCGATGAAGATGGGTGTCCTCTTTTATTTTTATTGGTCAGAACTCTGCCATACATCTGCAGACCAATGGCAACTTCGTACCTGAAGTCTTTTAGAGTCATTTTTGACCTTGAGTGGTCTTTTTTATAAAGTAACCACGAGTTACTTACAGTGCTGTCCAAAAAGTGTGTAAAAATGGACATATACCACTTTTTGAACTTGTGAGGGGTTCTGTAGAGTGAGACCAACATCCCACCCACATTCACTCCTCCCATAAAAGAGTTGTATTCCGAAATTATTTTCGGACAGGGAATGGAGATATATTTCTTTTCTTTCCCATTCCACCTTCTTATGTTGCCTACTGGCTCACTCCCTACATAAGAAGATATAAGAAGTACCCCTTTATTATCAATCCATCTAATAACCCCCACAGATTTATCCGTATCCGTTACCTCATCAAATGATCCCCTTCCCTTTTTGGACAATTTTTTTTCTGTCTCTAAGATTTCGGAGGCTTTTAGAGAACGATCCGGCCACAGTGTACCCAAACTGTACAAAGAATATTTAGATTTTAGGAGCCAAATGTTCCTTCTAAATAACCTTGGTACCAATATGCTTATTTCCGAGGGATCATCATTTTGAGGATTTGAGACCAATTCACAACTACCCTTTTCAAGAGCATAGCTCAGTAACATCTGCCCTCTCAATTTGTCTCCGCTCATCTAAAAACATATAAATCAATAAATAAATACAATGAAAAATGTCTACAGAACTTACAATTCCCAGAGTAGCCTCAAAGCAACATTCCATAATCACGGAGTTCCCAAAGTTGCACTTAGGCAACAACTCTAGATCATGTAATTCCCACTGTTGCTTTCATGCAACTAGGAGTAAAACATCAATAAAATTGTTTCCTCTCAATAAAACCAGCATCCAATAGGCTCAAATAAAACAACATACTCCAATGCATTAAAGAAAAAAAAATCACATCATAAGAACAATGAGAAACAAATAAAATGATAGAAAATAACTTACCTTACCCTGTCGGTTAGCCATGTTGAACTCAACTGAAGCTTTCCTCACTGCAAGGCCTCATGGCTTCTACATTTTGGCGGTAACTCATCTGATAGGCTCCTTTCAGTGGGAGGGAAAGTTGAAGAATGTATTGTAACCAATGAGGACCACAGCAGTTTACCGGCTCCGTTTAAATATATCGTGAAATACGGTGTTGCCCCAGGGCAACTCTGGGACATTAAGGGTTAACTATCCTAATTATAGGTGCCCATTGTGAAATATTACTGAGATATGACAACCCGTTTTTGAATTATTGGTCCCTAAAGCCCTCAAAAATAGGTCCAGAAACAGAAAAATCATGATTACAAATAGCTGTAGATGTTTTCCATATTTGATTAGGGCTATGAGATTGGTGTCGTTTAACAGCCCACTCCATGCTATTTCAGATAATATATAAAAATGTATAGGTATAGACAGCATGACCTATGTATATAAACTTGAATATATATAAAAATAATAAATATGACGCACACACATATATATATTTATATAAATGATTTTTTTTTAGAAAATTAAAATAAAACTTAAACTAAGAAGACTTTAACTTTTAAGAAAAATTCTTTAGTACCAACCTATACATTGTTATGTACATATGAAATGGCATGGAATGCGCTGTTAAAAGACACTAATCTCATAGTCCTAGTCAAATTTGAGCAATTTTTGATCATAAAATAATAATAATCCAAGATTTACGGAATTTTACCACTATTTTTCAATTTTTTTATTTATGGAGCAATTTTCATCCCACTTTTATATTTTGTAGAATGATTAGATATAATACTGCCTATTTTAAAAAATATATATATATAAAAAATTTAAAAGATTCCCTTTTCGAGAAAATTTATATAAAATTTTTGAACTAGGTTTTAAGAAAATATCTTTAGTATCAATCTATACATTGTTGTATATCATATGAAATGGCATGGAATGAGCTGTTAAACGATACCAATCTAACAGTCATAGTCAAACTTGGAAAACATCTACAGCTATTTTTAATAATGATTTTTTCTGTTTCTGGACCTATTTCACAATTTTTCTAGTAGATACAAGTAGTATACATTTACCAAATTACAAGAAAATCTGAGGTGGTGAGGTTCAAAATGATATATTTTTGTGTTGATTTGACATGGAATGACCCTAATGTCAACGCCTGATTTGAAATAATTAAATGAACTTTTGTTTAGAGTAAAGTCTTTGGATTTATGTGTTGGAATATTTTAAGAAGAGGTAAACTGATTTTGAAGTGAGTTGGCAGTTTCTTCCACCAAATGCTTCGATTTGAGATTTACATAAAACATGTGCAAAATTGCTTGATTAGTTTTCTTATATTTCCTTTTTTTTTTTATTATTATTATTTTTATTTATGCTGTGCTCATTGGGAGCATGTAAAAGACAGCGTTCTAGTGGCAATAACCCCGCGACTGACAAACTAAGGAAACGGAATCTACAGCTTCATGCATAAATACATCTCCTTCTCCGGAGATGTAAATGCGGCCGTCGGTTGGATATATCACTATTTCCGTCGAAATTTACGATTATCCAGGGGTTTTCCGGCGGAAGATGAAGACGTTAAAATACCCGCTTTGGCATCACCCCAAGATAATGGCCGCTGGCGTCAGTGTGGAGAAACTATGTTAACACAAACAACCAAAAAAAAAAAAAAGAGAGAGAGATTAGTTCGTTACTCTCGGAGGATCTGGAAAGGCTACCGGATGTGCCGGGGTTATCGGGATCTATTGGATATCTATTGCACAGATATTTAGGCTGCGGAGGGATACTTCCGCGATGAAGATGGCAGTAGAAGGTCGCAGATGGCGTTGCCACGTGGGCTCGTCACTTCGTGAATTATGCACTAATTATGTGTCCTTAAAGGATGCAATTGCGTTGTTGTTTAAAAAAAAAAAAAAAAAAAAAAAAACACACTAGGGTGGATATTCACACGAGCACTATTGTGCGAATCAAATTGAAAAAAATCTGGTGCGTGCGCGCAACACACAACTTTCACTTACCAACTTACTTAGATTAGAAATTAATGCGTTTTGTTAATTGCCACTTCTCAAATGAACAGAACAGCTTTAATTATAACGCATTGGTTTGTCATTAAAGGCGTACGGCGCATGCGTGAGCTCAAGGTGTTTTATGAGTTGACGGAATATTTTTCTTTTTTTCTCCTTTATATGTTTACTTGATTTTCTTCATGTATAATATTTAGCCATTTCCTATTTTTAGGCGTGATGAGAGACAGTTAATTTCTCAATATAAACTAAAACAAAGGTACTTTATAGAAAAACAAAAAAGGCCCCTTCCCCATTTAAGCCCCCTCAGAACATTTTAATAATGATAAAGCTTACCTGATATTAAATAGCAACTAATTTTCATTAAGCATAACGAATTTAATAAAAATCGTTGAAGCCGTTTTTGAGATAATCGATCAAAAAGGTAAAAATTGGACAAAATTTATTAAGTAAAGTCCCCCCTCCTGTAGATCAATTTTGATGAAATTTTTACAGTCATATCTCGGGCATATAAATACATCAAATACCAAGTTTGATCAAAATCGTTAAAACCGTTTTTGAGTAAATAAAAAAAACACGTGAAAATGATACAAAATTTATTAAGTAAAGTCCCCCCTCCGGTTGATCAATTTTGATGAAATTTTTACAGTCATATCTCGGACATATTAATAGATCAAATACTCAGTTTAATCAAAATCGTTGGAGCCGTTTTTGAGAAAATCGAAAAAAATTAAAAAGTTATTAAATAAAGTACCCCCTCCCTTTGAGCAAATTTGATGAAATTTTTGCTGTCACATCGCCGGCATATACATACTCTAAATACCCAATTTCAGGTTCGCACGGTTTATAGTTTTTGAGCTAGTCTGTTCACACACACACACACACACACAGACACACACACACACAGACCATTTCGCGGGACTTGGTTATTTTGACTCAGGGGACCCCAAAACGTGTATTTCCGTTGAAAACCGGAAGTCGAAAATTTTCACGATCGCAATACTTCCACTTACTATATATTTCATATATAGGTAAGTGAAAGTAAAAATGTATGTCCGGCATTATGTATTCCGTAGAGCCCTTAAGTATCCTCGATTTTCGGACAAAGAATAACATTGTGAAAATTCGGTTGACACAATGGAAATCTAATAAGACATATTGTTCTCTACAAATATAAGGCGTTTCCTATCTAACCAGCTCATACCATATTTTTTTGAAATCCACTTTTTTGCATATTTTGAAAGTTTAGAGGGTCCTTCATAACCTGACGAAGGGATATAGCTCAAATCCAGCTCATTCCAGGAAGGAAGGCCAGCAGAAGAAAACCAAGAATGTGTGCCGACGTATTATGACGACAAAAATTTCATTTAAATAACGAGCCTTCTTTTTCCTTTCTCTCCTTGCTTTCTGCATTTTATTAACAATATTATTTTTCTTTGATAAATAAAAAAAAAAACATTCTGTTCCGTTTGGCGTAATTTATGACTTTTTTCACATCGTACCACAGTTTACGTCTCAACTGTTAAATTTCAGATAATTCGAAAAAGTTAAGTGGATGTCATTTATTAAAAACCCGCAAAGACACAAATATTAACTGGTAAACTGGAAAAAAACAATTTCACACAAATTAATTGAACAAAAACCTGAAAAAAAAAACAACACGAAAAATCGTGTTTTTGCATCAAAACCAGCTCATTCCAACCAAATTAGTGTAATTACGCCTAAGGTAATGCACCTGGAATAAAAATGAAAAACTGATCAAATTCTAGGCGGTTATACCTACAATTAGAAAATTTTAAAAAAATAGTATGAGCTTTAGTACTGTGGACGTGAGAATTTTTTTGTCTCTCTTCTGTAAAATTTCCAAAAATGGAATGAGCTGGTTTTGATAGCAAACGTCTCATGTCTATCCTTCAGTTCAGTTTTAATAAAAAATAGTATGAATTAAAAAAAAAATAAATAAATAGGAAATGGATTATAGAGGAAGGAGACGATAAGGACGAGTAAATATAGGTTATATCCAATCAGTGCCATATAAATCAATACATTTATCAGGAGCAGTTCCGCTCCGAGAACTAAGGAAGATAAACCCACGATATATATATGACAGTGGCGCCTCACTCGGTCCCATCAATAACTACATTATTATATGAAGTAAATAAATTAAAAATATAGCGAATATGATACCTTAAAAATTGAGATAATTTGGAGGAATATGTTATTAGACTTTTGTTTGTTTATTTAATGTTCCTTTATGCTACTAAGGCTAATCAGACGATGCTAAAGTGGGAGACCTAAACTTTGCCTATCCAGTTATAATTAGGATAGGGATCTTTAACGAGTACCTGATATCGTAAAGGCTCGGGACCTCCATTTTACGTCCTATCCGAGGGACGGCATAGACAAGGATTTTTTACTTCCATTAAAAAATCCTAGGGCCACCTCGGGACGCGAACTTCCGACCTTTAGTATTGCAGGTTTCTATGCTTACCACTATACCACAGGCGATCCCTTATTAGACATTTTCAAATACCTGTAAATAAAATAAGATGAAACATCTCTAATTCTATCTTCACCAAGATCGATAAAAACAATACCATTAAAAAGCCCATCACATAGGAAATATTTAAAAAAAACAACACACCTTAACCACTCGGAGAACACAGAAAATTGAAGCAACAGTATAAATTGGTTACATATATTCAAACAACTGATTATCCAAGTCTACTTTTACAACTATTTACTAAAACATATATTGTATGTATACATACTAAAACATACTATCTATCTATACATATATATTCATTTGTATTGTATTAGATCATTCTTTACATTTTTTTAAATTCCAAATGAGACTATTATACTCCATTGCCATACACAGACGTTCTAAATTATCCAGATATCAGACAAAAACTTTATCTAAACAACTATTTACTAAAACCTATTTGGGCTTTTGCAAGCCAACTTTACGGACCTGCAAAAACAACGACAGATATCCAAAAATATATAAACAATTTCTTTTTAAAGAGAAAAGATTTGGCTCCGCCGGGAATCGAACCCGGGTCTTCCGCGTGACTTGCGCGGTATGCTAACCATTACACCACAGAGTCGCTTCCAAACGGTGACAAATCCTTCCTCTTCACTGACCACAATAATGGTTAATTTAATATAAAATAATTTAAAAATTGACGAACGTCAAGAGATACCCAAAATTGGACAAAAATTGTCCATCTCCCGTAAATACTCGCAAAACTTGCGAGATCGTGGGAGAGGTGTCAGTGAAGAGGAAGGATTTGTCACCGTTTGGAAGCGACTCCCTGGTGTAATGGTTAGCATACCGCGCATGTCACGCGGAAGACCCGGGTTCGATTCCAGGCGGAGCCAAATCTTTTCTCTTCAAAAATAAATTATTTAAAATAATTTAAAAAATAGGTGGTTTACCACAATAATGGTTAAATTAATATAAAATAATATATAAACGCTTCAATCAAAATATTTAAGATCAATTACGAATTCAAAACTATAAGTTTCAGAAGAGAACTTTCACAATGACTTGGGTGTTTCGACTGTGACCAATAATATACGAATGAATTACTAACATTTTTCTTCAAAAACTACAGGTACATACCAACAAGTTTGTACAGGATATGGCAAGACGTGATATTTGTGAAATATCTCGGTGAAGGCTGAAGAGGAGATTCCTGAAACATTTTACCAATCGGATAAAGCAGTTCGATAGCGGCTTTGAAGGGAAAAGAAAAAACTTTAATAAGACTCTAGTGAAAAATAACTCTTTTTAAATTTATTTTTGGTATGAACAGTATTGCAATTGACGGGCGTTCATTTCAGATTTCATTACGTATAACAAAATAATTTATTATACAATATAAATTATTATTCAACCATGATATAACTATAATATATCTGACTGATAAAGTCAGCATGGCAATAAAAGAAGCTAAGACCATTGAGAGAACTCGCGACCTTGTGACGGCCTCGTCTCCTCTCCCTAGCAAGTGTCAAACTCCTTTTTAGGTTCCTCTTTTAACCTTTATTATATATATATATATATATATATATATATATATATATATATATATATATATATATATATATATAAATATATATATATATATTTACTATATTATTATAGTTATATTATACTATTATTATATTATATATATATATATAACCAGAATGACAAACCTATAACGCCAGTATCTTCTCACAATTTTATTAATAGTTCCGTTTGCGTGAGGCGCAATTTACCATATTCATTTAAGGAGGGATGATCATATCAACACAGGAAGAGGGTTAATTTTAAGTTATATTTAGTACCAGAGTTACTAACTGTCCCAATGGTAGACTATTTTTGATCGAAAAATATTTTCTCAAGTCGTTGTAAGTAGGTACCAATAGTCAACAGTTTAAGAAAAAGAATTATATTATTGCATTTCGATACAGAGCGACTAACTGGATAGAGCACGCTAGTTATAAATAAAACAGTCATCCAGAAAGACTCAGACTTCCATAAACCAACCCCCGATGGAACACTATTTACTAATTCTGGCGGTAATTGACATCGATGTCAACTGTTGAAATTGTGGATTAATTTCTATTCTAATAGTTGACACCTACATTTAAGCCCTAAAACATTGTATAAATATATTAAAAAGGATATCAAATGATTCTCATGAACATAACGAATACCATAAAAGTAATTAAAATATAACTGTACTCAAACAAACCCACTAAAAAGCTTATTTAACTTGACTTCCACCTTCATGAAACAGGGTAGCAGAAACCAAGTTTTCAGGCCACTAAAAAATTCGCCATTACAACCTCTCACAAATAAGCTTAGTTTTCATCAAACTAATGCCTATGGCAGCACAGCTAACTAGTATAACTTGGCAAATTACCGCCAAATTTTGAACCAAAATAATGAACACTGAATCTTATTATTCACACTTTTTTTTTACAAATTGTCAATTATTGGAGCACTGTGAACTTATGGTACAGTTACCCTATAGTAAAATTGAGAATGTTGTTAAGACTTCACATGTGATTATCCAAAAAAAGTAAAGTTTTTGATTTGTAACCATCTTCTAGCGGACCTATAATGGTTTTTATATTATACTTTAACATAAAGCTGTTCCTCATGGATATAATAGACCTCCTGTAGACCAGCATTCAGGAAGAGAAGGGGAGAAATCGCCAAGAGACGGGAAAGCGAGGTACAAAGGGAAAAAAGCTGGGAGTTGGGAAAGGCGCTGTGGGGGCCGAAGACGTGGGCCAGAGGAAATGGGACAGGATGTGGACAACGTGGGTGAAATGGTTCGCTCTCCAATCGGATAGTGTTCGCCTTCTCTAGCTCGATTCGCAGGTGGCGACAGATCGATACAATCTGGGCACCGTAATCGATTATCTCATGGGGACTACGAATAAGAAAATAAAAATTAACTAAACTGATGTTATTGAGACGTATCAAAGATTGTGATGTGTGAGAAGATAATAAATGCGCTAAATTCATTCATATTAATAAATATTCTCTTGCAGAAAATGTAGTAGAAAGTATGCAAATTGTTGTTTGTTTGTTAAACCTCCATTTATGCTCCTAAAGGTGCCTTTACACCTTACGAACCTCATCTTCAAACAAGTTCTCCTTCGAACCCTGCCGTACCGACGTGAAGCGAACAGCCATTTATACTTCACGCGACGTTAGGCGAACCAATATGGCTGACGCACCCAAAGCTAGCTTATGATAAAGAAAAAATCTCCATTAAGGAAAGTATTAGGGTGTATGAATTCTTTTTGGTGGGACAAGAACATTTCCAACAGCAATAAGAAAAGAGTGGGTAAGATAATGAGTGAATCAGTGCTATGCTATGGATCAGAACTGTGGATCTTAAACACTAATCTTAAAAGAAGACTATTAGCTGTGGAAATGGATTATTTGCGTAGAAGTGCCAGAATATCAAGAATTGAAAGAAAAACTAACAATGAAGTAAGAGCTAGAATGAACGCAAATGAAACAGTGATAGACAGAATTGAAAGAAGATCATTAAAATGATACGGACATATGGTGAGAATGCCTGATCAACGGTGGCCAAAGAAGATTTATGAATGGAAACCACCTGGCAGATGTAAACGCGGAAGACCACGGCGTTCTTGGACAGACCACATAAACGAAATAATGGAGCGTCGCAGCATACGCAAGGAAGATGCACTGGATAGAGAGACTTGGCAGAAGATAACAGGAATACAACAATATGTTGTTATTAATTGATCTTTGTATTGATTAATCCTGTAATAATAAAATAATAAAAATCTCCATTATCAATATATTTTATATTATCTGAAAAATAAAAAAATAGGAGACGATTTACAACGTTTCACAAATTACACTAGTATCAAAAACAACTCCTGTCACTTAGGAAAAACCCAAATCAAAAGTGACACTAGCGCTACCCCCGAACCCAGGAGAACAGATGAAGTACCTAGAACACCCGAACAGTCGACGTGAAGGCTTCACGAAGGTTGTTCGAGGGTGGTGTTCGAAGGTAAAGTTCGTAAGGTCTAAAGGCACCTTAAGGCTAATCGGACAACTATAATTAGAATTGGAATCTTTGATCTTTAACGAGTACCAGATAGCATTTTGGAGGTGTAGGACTTTTTAAGAAATATGCGTGTGAAAATTCACCGTGTCCTATTTTATGTAACTTATGTCTGTTCCTTCCCTACGTGATTTTCTCTAATCTAGGCAGTCGTCCATTTGATTGGGCCCTTCTTTACGGGTATTGATCCCATCCGGCATGCAAGATTACATAAATTTCCAGTTTTATTTTTTTAACGGATTCCTCGAGAGGAATAGTATTTACTATCGGTAGTAAATTCTTGCTGAACTATCTGCTATTTCGTTTCCAGTGATCTCGTAGAATGTTATTGAGTTATAACTCATTTATTATTTGTAAATAATTTATTTTTTGAAGAGAAAAGATTTGGCTCCGCCGGGAGTCGAACCCGGGTCTCCTGCGTTACATGCGAGGATGCTAACCGCTACACCACAGAGCTCGGCTCAAGGCAGAGCAAATCCTTCCTCTTCACTGATACCTACTCCCCCTATCTCACAAGTTTTGTGAGTAGTAGCGGGAGGTGGACAAATTTTGTCCAATTTAAAATTTTAAATTGACTTATGTCAATAAATATCATAAATTGGACAAAATTTGTCCACCTCCCGCTACTACTCACAAAACTTGTGAGATAGGGGGAGTAGGGATCAGTGAAGAGGAAGGATTTGCTCTGCCTTGAGCCGAGCTCTGTGGTGTAGCGGTTAGCATCCTCGCATGTAACGCAGGAGACCCGGGTTCGACTCCCGGCGGAGCCAAATCTTTCTCTTCAAAAAATAATTTAAAATGGTGGTCAGCCACGAACTAAGATTAGATTAATTAAAAACATTTATTATTTGTATTTATACCTATTATTAAAATTACATTTATATTTTTCCATAATTATATTATTTGTAAATAGAAGTTGAATGCGTTTATTCAGGAATATAATTGAATGGGCAGATTTTAATACTATTAAATGAACGGTTATGCCGTATTGGCAAAAAAAAATATAATAAAACCATGTCTCTAAACATCGTCGAAAGATCATTTCAGGATAAGATTTTAGGCGGTTAAGCCATTAAAAATTAAGATGAAACAATATTTATAAAAATATTATTTTATTTTTGAATGTTATCATTAAATAAAACATTTTAGAGGAGGGTTCTAGAAGTTTGAATGGGTTCGCTGCAGATAGTGCTTATCTTTAAACTTTCTTTTTGTTTGTTTGTTTAACGTCACTTAAAGCCACTAAGGCTAATCGGACGATGTAGACGGACGGAGTCCTAAATTTTGCCTATCAAGGTATAATTAGGATAGGTAACTTTAACGAGTATCTGACATCGTACATGCTCGGAACCTCAATTTTACGTCCTATACGAGGGACGGCATAGATTTTATGGATTACAAAATCCTAACGCAAGCGAACCCGTGACCACTAGTATTGTAGGTTGCTATCCTAACAACTACACCTCAGGTGACTCCTTTCTCTCTCAAAAAAAAAAAATTTACCGTCTGTACTTTGGAATTGACTACCGCCAAAATTATTTAGAAGTGTGTAATGGCCAACTAGTTTCTTTAGGATTGGATCATTAATCCACAGTCTCTGTATTATTCTGGATTCAACGATTCCTGAAGAGGATCCACATGTTTTTCCAAATAAAAAAAAAAAAAATGACTTAAAATCCAGACCATTAATTATCCTATGAAAATTATTTTTTTTCAGTGCATTCATTCAAGCTCTGTTAAGAATTTACGAATGAAAAATGTTTCGCCACCTCTCTCCGTGACACTTCATTCATTGATTCCAAATCTAGGGTTGCTAAGATGGACTAAGAAGGATCTGTACTAATATATTATACTACGTTATGATTCTCTAGGTATGTTCTTTAAAAAAAATATTTGATTGTTATTTTTATAAAACAATATAGTTTGGCTTAAGACCTTAATACCAACCGGTAGCTCTGATTTCGTGCTATATAATATTACGCAATAATCCCCAAATGCTCAAATAGTGACTTAAGCCCTTATGACAGCGCATCAGAGATTTATCGGTAGGAGAGAGCGGGGTTGGTTGGCAACAGTTTTTACTTTTTTGATTGTTGAGTCATTTCTGTTAATATAATCCCAATAGGGCTGATATCACAGAAAACTCCAAGTATTAGAGTACTTCTGGTATTTTTTTCATAATATTTCATAATATAACATAATATTTAATACTAAGATCATAGAAAATTGAAGAATTCGTCAATCCAAAGTATGCCAATTCACCCCCTGTGTGGGGCACGTTGGCCTAGAAGGTGGAGTAGTTTAGCCTTCTCATTCAAGTTGTACTGCCTGACACATATGATTGTTATTAAAAGTTGCAATCAGAGTTGGGCAGTAGTTAACTACATTTGTAATTAACTACACAGACAACTACATGTAGTTTGTAGTTGGAAGCGCGCAACTGCTATTTGTCAACTACCAGTTAAGTAGTTGTAATTTAAAACTACAACTACAGCAGTTGGGAAAAAGTAGTTGGGAATGGCAAGTACAACAAGTAGTTGTAAATGTAGTTTAGAACGGCAACTACATTTGCTAAGCAACGTCTAATTAAATCACATGTTTTTGCTATTTTTATTTTGTGTTTAGATAAATATTCCATAGATAAATGGGCTCCATTATGGTTGATAATCTGTTTTAAAAATAGTACAGTACATATACGTAATACAAAATTTTTCCATGATTTCCGGCAGTCAATTATTTTTTTTAACCTTAGTTCCTCGATCAATCCCATGTTTTATATATTAGCTGAATTGCATTTGATATACTCCTTATCGATAATACTAGATATCGATGATTACTCGTTATCAATAAAAGTAGTTGTAGTTTCAGGTCCATAATTACAGTTGCAACTACTAGTTGTAGTAGTAAAAATGCAACTACTTTTTTGAAACTACAGTAGTTGTAGTTGTGGTCCATCAACTACAAATTATAAAAGTAGTTGTAGTTTCAACAACTTCCCAACTACTGTGTCAGTAGTTTTGTAATTTGTAGTTCAACTTCTTTTTGCCCAACTCTGGTTGCAATATAATGGTAAAATAATTTTGAATCGGTTTTGAACAGCTTTTAAGGGAAAATAGAATGACAATAGAAGAAGATAGAAGTTTAGACTGTCGTCACTTTCTGCATAGGAAATATTGCTCTCGTCCTCCTCGTTGGAACAAAAGACAGTTGGTAGCTTCACCTTTAATAACGTTTACCTTGCTTTTTGGAATTGCTATTGCGCCAACAAACGCCAGTTGAAGAAAAAAGCCAACTAACCCCACAGGAGAGATCATATGAAAGATGGCTGCCAGGACAGGGGGAGAACAATCAAACAAGAAACTGGTTAGTCGAAAGGTTAGGTTTTTCAAAGGAGTTTGGGGCTATGTGAACAGAATCGATAGAACTAAAAATTTACTTGCATGTTGTAAAATCAATCAATGAAGCACACTCTTCTCTTTACTGTTAGCACCGGATTGAAAACTCAGGACGACTCCCGAGGTCGAGCGGGTCACATGGTACAATGGTGGGGACTTCACAACAGGTGTGACGGAAACTATAAGCCGATGGCCAACCTACCCCCTATGCCAACCAACCCCGCTCTCCCCTACTTATTTAATTAATATTTATTATTAAATACAGAGAGAGAAAAAGAAAGAAAGCAATGCTGCCCTACTTCTAAATACAGAGCATACCAAATCAATCTTAGATGGGCATAAAAATCTTAAGTTATAGTTTTGTCGCTTTAACTTGGACAAAAATTTCCATTCCAACGGACTTCCTGGACACACTTACTGCCGTAATAGTGAAGGATAACTATTTAATATGAGAGTATTAGGAACAAGCACTTCTCCCCGTAAGATTCAATCGTGTCGAGGAAATGAAAGTGCTTTTACGTGTCCTATCGCCTCCCGGTGATTACTTCAAGTTCAATTTTAGTAAGGAGACGAGAGGTTGGGTCAGTGCACGTGCCGACTGGATGCGATGCACCATTAGCTTGATTAATGGCAGGCAGCAGAGTCCACTCGGGGAATAGTATTGAGAATAAAATGATTTTTTTGTTAAGGAGACATAACTTGGCGTTTGAGCTTGATTTTAGTCAAACCACATCTTTTAATAAGTGTGTAACCCCCCTCCCAAAAAAAAGTCTTGTAATGATGTAGGTTATTTCATATAAATTAAAGGCTAATTGGACAATGCTATTAACCCTTTGCACTCGAGGTCTCCGGAGAGGCTTGCGGTTTTTTTGATTATTTTCATAATACGGTAACCATTTGGAGGGAGCGGGGTAGCCCACTGGTAAGGCAGTGGATTGCTGTGCTCGAGGTCCCGAGTTCGAATCTGACAAGGCTTATGATAACTTTATTATTCCTCCACAATTCGTCTCGTGGGCCGAGAGACCCTCCCGGGGGGAAACCCAGCCACTATAAAGTGGGTTAGTTGAAAATTAATTTAAAAATTAAGGGGCGAAAACCTGGCGGTTGAGCGTGATCACGGTCAAATCACCTCCTTGCACGACCGCTGACCAAGAAACAGTACTCTTCCTTACATAGCACTGAACCCAAGAACCTTTATGGTTGTAGTGGTACAGGTTTTTTTCAGGTTAATCTTTTAGCATTGGCTACATTTTGTGGTTTTAATTCATCTTTTATTTACTCAATCGTACAATAATTTAGTTCGGGGCACCAAATAATCCCTTTACTTTGATTTAGTTTCCCATGTGCTGCTACTTTAACCGGAAAGTTATCAAGTAGATTTTCACATTTTAGGAGCTTTTCTGATTGGATATCTGAGAAAACTTTATTTAAAAGGGTCCCATCTTGTAATTTTTTAACTGTTTTTACATGTCTAAATTATATTTTTTATGCTTTTATATATAAGGAACGGCGAAACCTTTGTGAAATCTAAGGGATTTCCACCGTTATCCGCTCCGGTTCTCTTAATTATCAGAAATTTTACATAATTTTTAGGTATATTTCCGGTATTCCCAAAGAACGTCCCTTTAAATATAGATTAAAAAAAAATCTAAAATTAAAAAAATAATTTTTTTTTTTGTAACTATTTGAGCTTGATGCTTCACAAATACATATAACCTAAATTTCATTACAATTCCTTACTTGGTTCTAAAATTTTACTGTATAATATTACGTTTTCTGGGTGTACGTTTTCGCGCGAGTTGCCGGAAGGTAACGTCCGAAACGGTGCCGAGTGCAAAGGGTTAATATTTCATGCTACAAATGCTAATCGGACAATGCCAAAATGGGAGTCCTAAATTTTGCCTATCCGCGTATAATTAGGATAGGGATCTTTAACGAGTACCTGACATCGTACAGGCTCGGGACCTCCATTTTACGTCCTATCCGATGGACGGCATAGACAAGAATTTTTTACTCCCATTGAAAAATCCTAGGACCATCTCGAGACGGATGTCATCATGTATACTGCTAAAAATAATAGATTACAAGGTTCAAAATACTTTTGCCTATATTATATGTTAAAAAACTGTATATAATGAATATTGATTTGATATAGAAAGGAAAATAAACAGAAGATGACATGACCTAGCAAAGGATGTCGCTAATTGCAAACGAAGGTCGTTCATTAATTCACCTCGTGTCGAGTGAACAAACAATCTTTTAAAGAGATGCAAGAAAAAAAATCTATGATGAAATTGCTTACAACTAGTTATTTCAAGGTAAACAGATAAGTTTTTACAATAAAATATATATTATTATATAATAAGAATCTAAAAATTTTGTTTCGAATATATTTTATGTTTCATTACAATATGTGCAAGGATACTTGAGCGGTTCTCATTCATAATAATTTGCACACTTGTGCAAACTGAATATTTCCTGCAGTGTCATCACTATGCGCAACATGAATGAACGTAGCGGAAAAATTTTAATCGTTCCCTTATCTGTATCTCACTACTGCGCATTTGGTGCATTCATTGATTAAATTCTTCCAACTACACTTCAAGGACCCCTAACGCTCCCCATTCATAAAACCCTCATAATCGTGCCCTTTTTGATATGAACGTAAACGAATTAAATAATAATAATATTTTATTTATCTTAATTATTTCTCCTTTGATTATTTGTAACTAATAGTAATAAGGCCGTAATTTAATAAAAAATTAAAATGTGTGTCATAAATTTAAGAAAAGTTTTATTACTTATGCTTATTGAATGATCTTAAGAAATGGTAAATATACTAATCATTATTTAATAACAGATAAATACAGAAAATTTGTCAAATATTGTTCAAGGTTAGATTCTTATTATTAGATCAGGGTAAAGAACTTCTCTGATCTGTTAATTTGAGTCGTATTTTTTTATGTAGTGCTATGTTGTTGCACAGTGTAATGTGAAGCACAAACCATATGATTAAAAAGAGTTATAGACATTTTTTTTTGGAACAGTTAGCAACTGTTGTAGTATATGTTTTTGACTGTTCGAGAATGTTGTGTGTGATGCAATTTTGGAGTTACAAGGCAAAAAACTAAAATCATAGCTTCACAAATTGTAAGCTATTCGGGTCTCGAAAATATTTTCCTTCATTGACCTTTATACAGTCATAGTCACAGTTTTAAAGGCTGACGTTTCGCTCATTTTTGAGCATTTTCAAAGCTAAAAAATCAAAAGGGAAATCACAGCTTTGTGGTTAAAATTATTTTTAACAAATAAAAATATTATGAATATTCGTACAATTTTAGGAAAATAATCTTACCACATTCATCAACTATTCGTAAAAATCACAAATTAAACGAATGTGTCATTTAGTACAATAAAAATTTATATATATATATATATATATATATATATATATATATATATATATATATATATATATATATATGACCATTATTGAATCATAATGGTCAAAAAATCTTGTTAATACATTAAGCTGGTGTAATCATAAATAGTATTAAAACTATAAACAGTGACTGATCTAAGATGGACATATTTAAATACATATATTTGAAAGGAAAATTAAAAACAATTAAAATTATACTCAATTAATAAAACTAACGGAAAAACAACAATATCACAGTCTTAAATTAATAGAGGTTTAAAAATGACATAACAATATACATCAATTATTACAATTTACATTTTTATTGATTTATAGATATACATATAATGATAAGTACAATCATATTGGTGTTGTAAATTTGAAGGTAAAATAAAATTAAGATGTAAGACCGCGTTATTAAATTTAAAACTTGTTTATAATATTACCGTAATTTTTTTTTATTTCTGAACCTTCTTTTCTACAGTTAACTAAATTGTTTATGTTTTTATTTATATATATATATATGTATATATATATATATATATGTGTGTGTGTGTGTGTGTGTGTGTGTGTGTGTTTATTTATTTATATATATTCGCTAAAAGCATAGCGAATTTTAGACCGCAGAGACTTTTCCCGAAGAAAATTACGTTGAAAAATATGTTTATTCTAAGGCCTAGTGATTTGCAAGTTAAAAAAAAATCACCTGTTTTAATTTATTACGTTTTTCTTGTACATTTCCCCTGAACTCCTAGTATTGTAGTCTATAAAAAAAAAAAAAAATTACCTAGCACTAAATATTTATTGGTCTTAAAAAAACTTATATATAAACAAATAAATGAAGGTGGATGGATGATCGAACGAACAGTAGTTAAAAATTTATAATACTACAGCATGTAATATGTGTGCAGTAGTAAAAAAGAAAAAAAATGGAAGATTAAAGAATAAAAGGAAAGTTACTTTCAGAAAGATGGAAAAAGTACGGAGAGAAACATCTTTTAAAAAGAATCGCCCAGAACGAGGTTAACGTTCCACACCCATCTTAACTTGCTTGTTTCCAAAATTCCTTCCTTCTCTGTGGCCTAATATTGTTAAAACTCTGAGGCGATTGAAAAGGATATTGTACTTCCTACCTTCTAATTTAGAATAGTTATTTATTATACAAGTGACGAAAGTAGATCATTTTACAACTCGAGTGAAACGTTTACCCACACGAGCGAAGCGAGTGTGGTAATTTCACGAGAGTTGTAAATTCTACTTTTTCACGAATGTAATATTAAATTTTTTCAGTAATCGTGTAATACATGATCAGATCTAACCAGAATATAAACAAAATCAGGATGTTGTGAAGATTATGGTATGTTGTTGGTAGGTTATAAGCATGGTTGTGAAAGGTTATAAGCATAGTTATAAAACAACTAGTATTAATTTATTTTAACATTTTATTTATTATATATAGTTATAGTTTAATTACATTATATTATATTTATGTATAAATTGAAAATATTTAATTAAATAAAAAATAATATAATAACAATAATATTTAATCAATCAGTGTTTTTTGAAGTTTTTTAGTAATATCAAAGATGTCTGTTTAAATTAAAATGATTGTGAAGTAGTGCAGTTATAAACAAGTGCAGGTTATAAACAAGGAAGGTAATTATTATTATATTTAAATTTTAAAATATATTGATTATTTCCACCAATAATTCATTCACATTTCAATTTATTTTGTTAAAATAAATTCTTACAATGTTAAGAAACATTTAAAAGCATTTAATTTCCAACTTCAAATTATTTTTTAATTTATACTTATTACTAATTAAGAAGGCAATTCACTTTCTTCACTTGTGAAGAAAGTAATCACTTTCTTCACTCTATTGCAAAATGTTTCACTTTCTTCACTCATTTCAGTTTAGTAATGTTACCATTATTCAACGATTACAGAAAAAAATATTATTACCATCAGTGCTATTAATAGGTCGGTATATACAAAAGCCTTTTTGTTTTGGAGTTTTCTTAGACATTTTTTAGTTTGCTTTGAATGAATGTGCGACAACATGGAAAAAAGGAAAGACCTTGAGTAACCTGTATGTATTGATTGAGTACCTTGATGTATTGGCTAGCATAGCAGCCTATAGTACTAAAATTCGCTTTTTTGCCTCCCGTGGTGGCCATAGGGGTTTTGTAAGGGAGTAAAAAATATCCGTCCCTCGGATAGGTGATAAAATTGAGGTACTTGTTGAGGTGCCTTTACACTGTGAGATCCTCACCTACGAACAGAGAATCCCCGAACCTTGCCGTACCGGCGTACTATGACTATATATATATGACTGTATAGATACAAATAAAACATCTCAGAGATACTGCTAATTTTTTTAACTATTAGTTTTAGCCCTGCCTGAAAGGGATACTGTATTCAGAAGGCTGTTAGTTGCCTTACCCCTTATAGGGTCGCAGCAATCAGGGAGCCACTGTTTTCATGATAATAACTTCTCGCCTCTTCTAATGGCTCTCATTTGTATGATAATAAATCCTTCCAAAACTGGAGACCACTCCTCCGCCGAGTGGAATATTTTGTGTACATCTCAAATATAGGGCTTCTTGCCTATGGATATCGAATCTTGCCTATGGATTTAGAACGACCACGAATGAACTGAGGTGCATGTAGCCGATCAGTACCAAAAACTTTTGTTTTAAAAATATGGTGCGATGCGCGCAACACACAACTTTCACTTACCTACTTACATTAGAAATTGACGTGTTTTGTTAAATGCAATTTCTCCAAAATGCACTTCTTTTTTTTTTATTATTAAATAAAAGTTTTTACAAGCAATAATATAGAGACAGTTAATTTCTCCATAGAAACAAGAACAAAGCTACTTTATAGGAAAACAAAAAGGGCCCCTTTCCCATTTAAGCCCCCTTAAAACATTTTAATAATGATGAAGCTTACCTGATATTAAAGAAAACCTAATTTTCATTAAACATCTCAGAAATACTGCTAATTTTTTTAACTATTAGTTTTAGCCCTGCCTGAAAGGGATACTGTATTCAGAAGGCTGTTAGTTGCCTTACCCCTTATAGGGTCGCAGCAATCAGGGAGCCACTGTTTTCATGATAATAACTTCTCGCCTCTTCTAATGGCTCTCATTTGTATGATAATAAATCCTTCCAAAACTGGAGACCACTCCTCCGCCGAGTGGTACGAATTTGATCAAAATCATTAAAGCCGTTTTTGAGATTATCGAAAAAAAGGTTAACATTGGAAAAAAAAAAAAGCTATGAAATAAAGTGCCCCCTCCGTTTGACCTATTTTGATGAAATGTTGGCTGTCACATCTTTGGCATATGCATACATCAAATATCCAGTTTGATCAAAATCGTTAAAGCCGTTTTTGAGAAAATCGAAAAAAACGTAAAAAGTTTTTAAATAAAGTACCCCCTCCATTTGAACAATTTTAATGAAATTTTCGGTGTCACATCGCGGGCACATACAAACACTAAATACCCAATTTCAGGTTCGCACGGTTTACCGTTTTTGAGCTCGTCTGTCCACACACAGACCATTTCGCGGGACTTTTTGACTCATGGGACCCCAAAACGTGTATTTCCGTTGAAAACCGGAAGTCGAAATTCTTCCCAATCACAATATTTTCCCTTACTATATATTTCATATATAGGTAAGTGAAAGTAATAAAAAACTAGCTGTATATCCAGGTTTCTTCCGGCTTATATTTCGACTCATATCCTATATAAACCGAGATCATAACGATTTTTATAACAATAAAGGATATACCCAGAGATTGGCTGAAGTTATGCTATGTTATTATGGACAGGTATGAAAGAACCACTGAGCGAAATTTGGATAATTTAGGACAAACGGTATGGATTTCTATGAAGAACTAACAAATAGAATTTCATCTTTGTTTATATAGATTACATTTTTAAACAGAAAAATTATTATTCGCATGCAGCATTTTGGCACTGAGATAAAGTTATATTCCTAGATCCCACGTGTTGAGGGTTGAGTAAGCAGGAATGCGCATAACTTCGTAGCTCAAAAGCCAAAATACATTTTTCACTCTTTTTTTTTAGTGCATCTGAAGTTTTCTAATAAATTTCTCTGATAAGTGCAACGATGTAAGCGCGAGTATCTCCGACATGACTACATGCACCAAACTTGTAATCCTTACGCCAAATTTATGGCGGATGAGTTAATAGAGAATGCAGCACATCGTAAACCAAACCTTACATTTCCCAATGCAAATTCTTCTGTAGATTGGATGAATGCCATACAATGTTCTCGCGTCCGGTTATTTACGGCACACAAGCACGAAATATTTTAAACGAAGATAATAAACTGTCAGTTCACATTATCAAGATATAAAGGATGTTCAAAGATCTATCGGTATTTTAAATTATTACAAGGGGCATTGACAACTAAAATACACTCGATTTCTTGAAATTCGAAGGGATTATTGGGTTATTCCAAATAAGTTTGTTGAATTCCAAAATGAACTTTTTAATCATATTTTCCTAAAGGCATCTATGATTAAAAAATGTCTCACCTTTGATGTGATTACAAATAGGAGAAAAACAAAAATATTAGTGCACAAATTTTTCATTGGTCAATTTGTTATTTTCGTCATCTTGACCTACTTTCTCATTATGTTATACACATATCGCACACTCAGCGCAAAAGTGGGACATACGAAAAAAAAAGGACACCATTCAACTTTCTAGGATCTTCAAAAAATTATTTTTATGAAAATTATTTTACCTTCCAGTAATTAATACTCTTTTAATAAAGGGAAAACTTAAAAAGTAAAAATTCGAGATGTCATATGCACTATGTGTGCGTGATATGTTACAATTATTAATTATCTCACCACACTCACTCACCAACAAATGCATTTACCCTGAAAAATTCTAAGGAATTGTAGGGGCTTAACAGTTCATTGATACTTGAATCCGATTTTCGAGATCGATCGAGCAGCCGAAGTCGATCAGTAATCGATCAAGGGAATTGTGGCTCGAACGGACAGTGCCTGTTCTACCTTGTTGCCAGCAACTTGGTGACATTTTTGAAGATACCGACTACTGGCTTGCATGAATTTTGACGAAAGGTGTACTGGTTGACATTTTTGGCAAATAATCGTATTTATATTGTCGCTGGGTGATCTAAAAAAGACTGTTATCATTATCATCATCTTCACTCCTGGTTTTTCGAAGGAGGTTATCATAACCAATCATAGTTGAGAAATAATTTCTTGTTGCCTAAAATTGGACCAACTTTCGCTAGTTACGTACTTTATTAAATTATTATCCATTTGAGTTTTTTTCCTGTTTATTTTGTTTTGTTCTCATCTAATTATATAAATAAAGAAAACATTCATTTTAAGAAAACAATTTATGTATTTATTTTCCATTAGTGAACACGCTCTGTTTTGTTGAGATCCTTCACTCTCCTTACCAAACATCTTAACAGAATGATTCAATTTGATTTAGTTTTTTGTGGGTTTGGATTTTTTTTTATTTGATTTTACAATTTTTTTTTTAAATCGAAAATTAATTGTTTAATCACCTTCCTTTTCGATCTCCATTAATTAAAAGATAATTTGATTCTAATTTCAAGTAAAAAGACAACAAAAATAAATACAATGAGACTCAGTTATGCTGAACTGACAGTCGTCAAGGAACTGCGAATCTCATTGTTCTTAGGTTCCCTTCCGCTAATATTTTAAAATAAAACTTAAAATCCTGTAAAATCTTCAAGCAATTGATTAATTTTTAAAAATAAACAGTTTAACAAGTAAAATAAAATAAAAAAATCAATATAGAACAGACACAAATGATGTAGAATGTTATTTGTGTCCATAAATATCAAAACCTAAGCTAACTTTAAAACACGAGATATATGCCCACCAGTTTATGTCGACGACAACCAAATTCCACAGACAGAAACTGTACGTTACCTCGGACTTCTGTTCGACAGAAGGATGACTTGGGGCCCGGATGGCAAAATAAAAAAAAAAGACCTTGAACATACGCTTAAAAATTCTTTACTCCCTTTTTGCCACATCTTCTAAATTGAATATTAGACAAAAACTGAATACATACACCTACTTACTTAAACCCATTTGGACATACGCCTCACAGATTTTCGGCTCAGCTAAAAAGACACACAAAAATTACAAACTTTTCAATCCAAAATTTTAAGACTAAATAAGGACGCTCTCAGGTACGTATGTATCCAAACTCTACATACAGACTTACAACAACCGACTATCCAAAAACACATACGAACGCTTTACTCATACTTTTTGGAATATATTGGAAGGATATAACAACAGATTAATTCACGCCACGGCCACGGTTGACTTGCCCGCTCGAAGGCGGCTAAAAAGAAGCTGGATGAGAGACCTCCTCTCCTGAATTAATGTCAACCCCGGAAAGAGGTGCTGCTGGCCACTTTCCTTCCTTCATGCCATACATGCCTTACATATCATTGCGATGCTGCAGCCATCGGATTCGCTGATTGCCGCAGACCGCTAAGAGGTGCGAATTAATGTTTGAAAAAAAAACAAGAAAAAAAAACTTTAAAACACTCCAAACACCAAACTTTTATTAACTCGATCGTTATTATACAGATTACATCTGAATTTGGATTCTTTTGATCCCCCATTTGGTGACCGGAGAGAGATGCCTTCCTTTAGATATTGAGGAGACGAAGAATTCCAAGCGCCGCCCGTCCTTATGACATCAAGATACAGAGGGTACAATAAGAAAAAAAGAAGGCCCACTTATTTTCCAGTTTTAGAGAGGGTAGAGTCCGATTGTTTTAGAGTGCAGGAGGTTTTATTTTTAACACTCCGTTGAGATTTGTCTAAATCAAGCCTAAGTTGAAAACAATAGTTGTTTTTCAGTAGTTTAGTGTTTGTTCTTTTTAGTGTACAAAACCGATCCTGGTAAAAAAAAAAAAAAAAACTGTAGTAGTCTTCAACGAGGAGGAATTCCGCTCGCATTTCAAACAGCCTATTTCAGAGGTTTAAAATAAAATAAAAGAAGTGGCTACATTCCGTAAATTAAATAGTATAGATCACACTAGTTAAAAAGAAACATTAATTGACATCATTTTTTTTTTCAAATCAAGAAACACTAACTGGCTGAATTAACCATTAAAAATTCAAAGTTTTCATAGATTTGTTTGTGCAATTTTTAAAGGCCTAATATTTCTACGCAATTGGGTGCCACAACCTCAATGTATAGAAAGATCATGCTTTTGAAATTACACAAAAATAAAAATACAAATATGTTATTAAACAACTATTAATAACGCAAATTATTAAATAAAAAAATAACTGGTGTGGGTAAAGTAAAAAAGACCCAAACTATTTTAGATTCAATGACAGAAAATAAAATAAATGCCAACAACCTTCACAAAAGTCGTTTTTATTTGATTGAGAAAAGCCTCTTTTCTCCGATTATTTTCCCTTCCTAAAATATTTTTAGAATATACCAACATTAGAAAGAACAAAAAAAAAAAAAGTTTAACAACGATAAAATGCTGCCCATATCAAATACATCAAATTTCATCTTATAAAAATAAATTGCTCCTTTTTTTTATTAAGCCTATTGGCCGATCGAATGCCCAATTCCGAATATTCAGCTCAATTTTTTTCCTGGTTTGAACAGCGCAAGAAATACAAACTGGAACAAAATTTTTTTGTTTAAATACTATTTCGTCTAAAAGTTATGGACATCTTTATATTTTTATATTTAGAATTGGTCATATATTCCCTTAAATACTAGGTACAATCATTAAACAAATTCCCAGACGTTGATCCTTGATCCCCCAAACTTTCCCTCAAGCTGACAAAGTTGGCCATTGCGACAAGTAAGGGGCGATGAAGTCAACACTGAAATGTCAGCGAGCTGTAAACGTCGCCTAGAGGTTGTAAACTAAAATGGCTGCCAGGGGAAAGAGTTCAGTTATAACTGTCGTATCCGGTTAGGGTTTTCTCCCACTGCAATAATAATATACAATAATAATAACACCACAGGGTCTCGAACCCGAAGCTACTTCCTGCAATTTTACAGATTAGCGTAGCAGCGCTCACTTTGTGGGCGTCGACGATAGCATCGCATCATCTTTTAAGCTCATCGTGATAGCAATCTGAGAGATAATTTTATCTATCTTAATTTGCTCGACAGCTCGTTCCGAAAATTACAATCGATACCTCGAAGAGCCCCCCGATTAGTTCGGACTCAAGTCATTGACTCTCCGCACGCGTTTTAATGACCATAATTAGTAATGATTTCCAAATAATCAGTAAATATTAATTACCGGACCGTAAATATTCAAAATATTAGAGGGATAGATTAATTCCAAATATCTGGCTTAAATGTTCGTTTTTACCAACAATACCAAATAAGGCTAATAAATAAATAAAAAAATATTTATGAATTTGTCTATAATAAATGCCAAATTGAATAAATACAATATAAAAAAATCTGGTGCGTGCGCGCAACACACAACTTTCACTTACCAACTTACTTAGATTAGAAATTGACGTGTTTTGCTAAATATCATTTCCCAAAGTCACACATTTTTCTACATTCATATCTTATTTTTGTTAATCGTTAAAGCCGTTTTTGAGTAAATAAAAAAAACCCGTGAAAATGATACAAAATTTATTAAGTAAAGTCCCCCCTCCCGTAGATCAATTTTGATGAAATTTTTACAGTCATATCTCGGGCATATATATACATCAAATACCAAGTTTGATCAAAATCGTTAAAACCGTTTTGGAGTAAATAAAAAAAACATGTAAAAATGATACAAAATTTATTAAGTAAAGTCCCCCCTCCGGTTGATCAATTTTGATGAAATTTTTACAGTCATATTTCAGGCATATAAATAGATCAAATACTCTGTTTAATCAAAATCGTTAGAGCCGTTTTTGAGAAAATCGAAAAAAACATAAAAAGTTATTCAATAAAGTACCCCCTCCCTTTGAGCAAATTTGATGAAATTTTTGCTGTCACATCGCGGGCTTATACATACTCTAAATACCCAATTTCAGGTTCGCACGGTTTATAGTTTTTGAGCTAGTCTGTTCACACACAGACACACACACACACACACACACACACACACACACACACACACACACACACACACACACACACACACACACACACACACACACACACACACACACACACACACACACACCATTTCGCGGGACTTGGTTATTTTGACTCAGGGGATCCCAAAACGTGTATTTCCGTTGAAAACCGGAAGTCGAAAATTTTCACGATCGCAATACTTCCACTTACTATATATTTCATATATAGGTAAGTGAAAGTAAAAAAAACTGTGAAGCAATTGTGAATTCTAAAAAAATTAATAGAGTTGTTACCTGACACATTCCATCAATTTATTCGGAGATATTCTGATTTTTAAACTTGTTATAACCCTTTGAAAATCGATCATTGAAAAAGTTTATTTTTCAACAGAATATTTATAACACTAAAATAATTTTTACAACTCGCATTTTTGTTTCTTAGAGCGATTTTCCTTCATAATCATAATACGTATCTCACAAATCACACTAGCATAAAAATGATGTCATTTGGTCTATGTTTTAACCCATAAATAAAATCCATGCTATGGATATGCTTTATTTATCCATGCTTCATAAATAAATGCTATGAAAATAAGAAAAATGGTTTTTTTTTTGGTAATCCATATTTTTCAAGCTCAGCCGAGCGCAGTTTTAAAATCCATTTTTTCAGAAGAAGATACATTCAAGGAAATATTAAAACATATTCTAGCTGCGTCCACCTGCGTCTGTACATGTGGGACTTTTGTTTTATTGAAATACCTATGCTATTTCGTGCAGCTTATTCGCTATGGAGCTTTTGCTTCGAATTAGGTTATTACTAGTCGTTAAGTAAAACATCATGCCTTACTTACCAGGTCTGAAGCATCATTTATTAAGTAAGTCTGAATCGTTATTAGGTCGATGATAAGCCAACTTTTTCACCTACTGAGATTTTAGAATGAATTTGAAAATTAATAATAATAAGTTTATTAACATGACCTTTGTTTTAACAGACAGTGGCAGGAAGCTCATTGAAATAAAAATAAAATTATTTAAAAATGAAGAATGGCTTGCACAGAACCAAACTGATGACTCGGTATCACTTTACTGTTTTCAAGTAAATTTTATTTCTGGGTTAAAACAGATACCAAATAGCATTTAGTTATAAAAATTATTGTAGTGTTATAAATTTTCTGTTGAAAAATAAACTTTTTCAATGATCGATTTTCAAAGGGACCTAACGGGTTTATAAAAATCAGAATATCTCCGAATAAATTGATGGAATGTGTCAGGTAACTATTCTATTATTTAATAATGAAAAGAAAAAGAATATTCCAATACCTTCAAAAAATAGGTTTTTTCCGCCTTTCATCTGTGCGCCGTTGTAATTCGTCTCCTGTTTTCTTAATTTTCAGATAATATAAAATATATTGACTATGGAGATTTTTTCTTCATCATAAGCTAGGGTTGGGTGCGCCAGCCATATTTGTTCGCTTAATATAACTATAAATGGCTGTTCGTGTAACGCAGGTACTGCAAGGTTCGGGGTAGAACCTGTTCGAAGGTGAGGTTCGTAGAGTGTAAAAGGCACCTACCTTGATGTAATGATCATGTAAACGTGTTCTACAAGAAGAAAATGGTAGGAACATGCAATAAGGAAAAGGAAATGAGAATAGAAAAGTTGTATTTAAATGAGTAAAATAGGTGAGGGAACAGGCGCCGCAATGATTTCATATCGAAATCGTGGGAGGTTTGCCTCTACCGTGGGCAACATCCGCTCTCTGCTTATGGTAGCGTCTCCAACCAATTCTCCCCTACCTTATTCGTCAAACGGAATATTGCAATTTTTTTCCTCTTTGTATATATATATATATATATATATATATATATATTATATATATATATATATATATATATATATATATTATATATATATATTTGTAAAAAATGAAATAAGAAGTATTTCCCTAGAAAACAACTATAAGAGAGACCTGATGAATAGGCACCAGTAAGGAAAAATGGTAATGAAAAGTAAAATTCACTAAAAAATCAAACTGAGTTGAAGAAGATTAATGAATAAATTAATCTATATATATAAGAGGCTTTGTCCTGACTGACAGAATCAACGAAGAGCAAAAACTACTAATGATAGAAACTTGAAGTTCGGAATTTAGATTTTAAACGCGATGTAGGCAACCACTAAGAAAGGAATTTCAAAAATGTAAACCCTAAGGGGCTTAAATGGCGAAATCGTCGTTTAACTCTAACGGAAATCTATTGTTGAAATTTTAAACCATATGTTTTTATTTGAATATCGATTTAACGTTACAATATTATTAAAATAGACATTCACATAAAATATGGCTACTGATTATTTAAATATTAGTGGTAATAAAATTATGCACACTGTGATTCCCATGATTGGGGATGGTGCGTGTTTATTTCGATCTCTATCATCTCTCTCTCTCTCTCTCTCTCTCTATATATATATATATATATATATATATATATATATATATATATATATATATATATATATATATAAGAGGCTTTGTCCTGACTGACAGAATCAACGCAGAGCAAAAACTACTAATGATAGAAACTTGAAGTTCGGAATTTAGATTTTAAACGCGATGTAGGTAACTGCTAAGAAAGGAATTTCAAAAATGTAACCCGTAAGGAGTTTAAATGGCGATATTGTCGTTTAACTATAACGGACACCTATTTTTGCACTTCGAGAAAAAAATTCTAATTTGGACTCATTTTAAAGATCTTGATCTACGGGGCGTCGAAAACGATGTTTTAAAGCCGAAAAATGAAGCGTTCACGACGAGTAAGTTGTTTCGGCGATTTTAGTGAATTCTCTCCATTGCGCGCCTCCCTCTCTTCTACCGAGCCGGCAGCTTCCCCCTCCAACCTTCCACCTACCGGAAGCTCCGTTTCTACTAAATCTCCTTAGCATCAGTTAACATCTTATATTAAATCAATACCAAGATAATGGTCATAGAATTGATTTTAAAGGCTCGTGGGCAGAGCCGCGATGGGGAATGCTAGTAAATATATATTTCATGTCTATGCTGTAAAATATAACAATTCAAGTCAATTTTTCCACTGCAATATTAATAACACCTCAGTGTCTCAAACAATCCAAGTAACCATTTCCAAGCCAAATATGGTACTTTCTCTTAATGAGTTGAAACCTTACTCAAGTCAAATGTTACATTTTTCATGAATCCCTAAATGTTATGGTTCATTGATGTTTTATTTAAAGATAATTATATTAATTTTGAAAATTAGAGAAATTAATTAACATGCTAGGTACGACGGCGTTTAGGGGTATCTTGAATTGAACGATATCGGTCCCAGGGGTCCGATTGCTGGGATGAGCCACAGACGATATCGGGCGTCGGAGTCCGATGGGAATGCGTTATTTAAAAGCGTTATTTTTTGACTGGAAGGTAAATTAAATTAGCGTCTCATGGGCATTATCTCTTGGAAAGGATTGATAATAGGCGCAAGGCAGGCCCCCGTGGTCCGATACAGGATTTATGCCATACTTTATCGAAAATAGCATTTAACTGCTGGAATTTTGAATTACCATCCATATTGATAATTTTTACAATGTTAAAACAATTTAACAATTTTTAGGAGTCTTTTACTGCTTTAAAACCATTCACTCTATAATAAAAAAAAAATCCTTTTTAAAGAATTGAATTTATATAAAATAAATAAAGCAAATATCAGTAATTTCAGCTGTTAGCAACAGTTTCTGCACTAAAAGGCAGTAATCTCAGTGTTCGGACATTTTCATGTGAAAATCGGCTGTTAAGAGTACATTCCCCTCCCCGGGGACCGATGCCGGACCTAACGCATCAATTAAGTCTATAATTAAAGAAAGAAATCCTGAAAGAAATTAAAATATGTATTTTTAAATAAAAATACAAATACTCATAATATTTAGGGATTCATTCAAAAGGTTAAGATTGATTCGGAAAAAGTTACATCTGATTTGGAAATGGTTTCCATTGACTTCGAAAAGGTTAAATTTGTCGTGGAAAATGTTACAACAGACGTGGAAATGCTAAATAAAAAGAAATATGTATATATAAAAAAAATAGAATTGATTATAATGTTAAACCGGTTACATAAAAGGGAAAACTCCCAAGGTAGATATAAAAGAAAATAGAGATAATAATATTGCATTAAATAAAAAGTTTTTAACTTATAGTCATCCTATAAGCTGGTTGGACTGAAGCCTAAAAAACGTCTTACACAAGAAAAATATATATTTATATAAAATTGCATAAGAAAGGTCGGGCTAAAATAAGACCAGGGTAGTCTGCTGTACAGAACAAATGCGGAATACGATTTCTGATATCGATACGGTATGAAAGTGAAATCCAACAATCGCTAACAACAGGACAACCGCGAAAGGTGAATGTAATTCATATCCGATTTAATCCTTATGCAACGGATTGAAAGCGAATGTAAAAATTAATACTAAAAGACTACGATAATAGATATGTATTTATATAATACACATATATATAAATAAATATACATATATATATATATATATATATATATATATATATATATATATATATATATATGTATATATACAACGATTTTGGACATCAGTTATTAGATAAATGGTCGGAATTTAATCTAATGTCGGTATGCAATGCAACGAGTGTACTGCAAACTAACAAATGTTTAAAAAAAATCAGGGTTTTGAGATATCTGGCACATAGGCAGCATTTTAAAAGTCATAAAACCTATAAATTTTTCAATCTATATTCCTGCAGCTATCTAAAAATTTCATTTTCACCATAAATAAACATTTTTAATCTTGGTACTCTTCGGACAATTCAAAACCATGACATAACAAAGACTGTTAACATTACATACGTCACGAAAAAATCACAAAAGCGGGTGCTGAATTTCTAAGAAACATTTTTTTGCCTCTGCTGCGTTTTTAAGTGATTCACTAATTTAGTGTGCACTCGATGATATCATCTTTAATACTTCACAAAACCAATAATTTAGAAGATCACTTTGTCTTCCACAGATTAATAATAATTAGCATATCACCAAGAAAAACAAAATTGCACATGAACAAAGTTGCAATTAAATTTTTAAATTTTTTCTGGTTTACAGTGTTACATTTTTGGAACGAAGTTATAATAAATCAATTAGCCCTGTTTACACGGCTAAGTTTTTCCTCAATATTGAGTTGATTATTAACCAGTGAATTAGTGAACAAAAATTTTCATACCAAGATTGATCAAAACACTTAACCATCTAAACATTTTTTTATGAATATGAAACCTTGATGTGATAGCCCCCCCAAAAAACTATATTGCTTGTATTTAAAATATATACATCGTTTACTTCTTTTTCATAGCTTTTTACCATTGTGATATCTATATGAAAATCTTAAATATGGTACAGGAATTCTTTTACTTAAATAAAACAACAAAAAATAAAATTAATGTTGAACGAAAAAAAAAACAAGAGAAAAGAAATACACCTGGCGGAGAAAATCAATTTCCCACCTGCCGATAGTTGTCAGGGCCCCGCCTACGCAAATAATGAATGGAAAGCTGTTTTTCATTCATGCAATCAAGCCTTAAAGCTGAATCAGCGAGATAATGCGCCATTGACAAATACACGAGCTCTCTCACTATCTGGATGATATCCCTATCAGTCAGCTTGGGAATTATCTTCACGGCACCTCAATAGTTTTCAAAAGCTCTAATTGTTCACTTCTCAGAACTGATACCAGAAATCGTTACATATATTTCCTTTTTTTTTTTTGTTTTAATCATTAAACTTTCCCAAAAGGAAAAAACACCAAAAGTTAAAGTTAAAAATAACTTTAACGTAATAATAATCCAAGAAAAATTTGATGATAATAACTTGATCACTACTAATTAGGTTATATAGTATTTCTACGTCTATTTTAACCTTTTCCATATCCCCGTGGTTAAGATAGACTTAGAAACACTATACTGGGTGTCCCAGACATAGTGTTAAAAAAAAATGGGTAATACTGCATGTTAAACGGGGTAGAATGGCACAGAAACGAGTTTCCTACCTTAATCTGTTGAGGAGATAGAATTCTTTTTTTTTTTTTTTTTTAAATCTTACTTTTTTCTGACAGTAAATCATCTGAAAAATGACAGTTTTCTCTACTTTCGTTTAGCGGAAAAACAAAAAACGAGGATATTTTCTTAATCAGCATTAAATTTTCT
Organism: Aelia acuminata; assembly: GCA_911387785.2. Lineage (NCBI taxonomy): Eukaryota > Metazoa > Arthropoda > Insecta > Hemiptera > Pentatomidae > Aelia > Aelia acuminata. The sequence continues at coordinate 117,375,256 of OU426983.1, read as the reverse complement.
AAAAGATGAGATGGGTCTTTTATAAAAAAAATCCTGAAGATAAGCCTGCATCCAAAGTAATGGACATTTTGAACACGCGCTGAAAATAATCCATTTTAATATGGTTCAACAATAATAATATTATTTTTTATCTTCAACATTTTTAAGTAGGATTTTTCAAATTTTAGTAGAAGAGAAGAAAAATGTTTAATTTATTTTAAAGAAAGTATTTTTTAAATTTAAACTAAGGAGTTTTATTTTTTAATTTTAGATTAATATTACCCTTTTTATATTATTTAGAATTCATACATTGTTCTTTCTAGTCTTAAAAAAGTAAAACTAACTCTAACTCAGGGGAAGTTCGGCATCCATTACTTTGGATGCAGGCTCTAGTGCGCTTCCTTATTGCCCCAGCACACAGTGGTCAATAATTGCTTTTTGGTGGTCATAAATCGGCCATTTCCAATTTTCTTTCGGAATTTTCTTTTGTATTTTTTTAGTCTGAGGATGGGCTTTCATACCACCGAGTATCCAAAAGAAAGTTCAAATTGCATAGATGTTATGGACAACTAAAAAAATTCCGACTTTCAGTGGGAGTTTTAAAACATTTATTACAACTTAAAGTTTTAAAGTGGTTTTTGAAAATTCCTCACTCCCCACTGTAGCACCCTAGAAGCTGTCGAATTTCCTAAAAACTGCAGAATTCAGTTAGCTTTTTAGTGGTGTAACCCATGATACAATTGAACTTCACCTTTTGAGTCTAAAAGAAGTTTTTCTAATAAAAAACACGCTAGAAATGTCACTGCTACACAGTGGTCAATAATTGCTTTTTGGCGCACATAAATCTGCCATTTCCACAATTTTAGAGATAAGTTTTACACCGCAATATAGATTTATAAGTGAAAACCTTATGTATGGATGTAATCGTTTTGTGTTATAGATTAGAAGAAGATTGTAAATGTACCTGTACCATTTAGAGCAGATTACAGGGCCAAACATGCCAATTTTTCTGTAAACATATACAAAACATACTTTTCTAAAAAAGGCGCAAGTGAATTTAACTGATCTTTTTATGTGGTCGTAGTACAAGTAAGACTAGAAATTACCCCAGTGATAACTCCGGGGAGCACCCCTTTGAAACCGAGAAAAACGGTTTTTATTGAAAACAAGTAGTACATAAATTGCTTTTGTACCATAATAAGCGAACCAAATTCATGTTGCACATATATGTAATATACTAGCCGTTAAATGTAAACTTTCAGTGAAATCGGTATATTGATATCTTATTTCTAAAAGGAGAAAATCGAGTTTAATGTTGAATTTTTAGTTGTCCATAACATCTATGCAATTTGAACTTTCTTTTGGATACTCGGTGGTATGAAAGCCCATCCTCAGACTAAAAAAATACAAAAGAAAATTCCGAAAGAAAATTGGAAATGGCCGATTTATGACCACTAAAAAGCAATTATTGACCACTGTGTGCTGGGGCAAAAAGGAAGCGCGCTAGAGCCTGCATCCAAAGTAATGGATGCCGAACTTCCCCTGAGTTAGAGTTAGTTTTACTTTTTTAAGACTAGAAAGAACAATGTATGAATTCTAAATAATATAAAAAGGGTAATATTAATCTAAAATTAAAAAATAAAACTCCTTAGTTTAAATTTAAAAAATACTTTCTTTAAAATAAATTAAACATTTTTCTTCTCTTCTACTAAAATTTGAAAAATCCTACTTAAAAATGTTGAAGATAAAAAATAATATTATTATTGTTGAACCATATTAAAATGGATTATTTTCAGCGCGTGTTCAAAATGTCCATTACTTTGGATGCAGGCTTATCTTCAGGATTTTTTTTATAATAACTAGACCCATCTCATCTTTTAGAAAATTTAATGCTGATTAAGAAAATATCATCGTTTTTGTTTCTACGCTATAGCAAAGTAGAGAAAATTGTAATTTTTTAGAAAAAAGTAAGATTTTAAAAATAAAAACAAAAAAAATTCTATCTCCTCAACAGATTGAGATAGGAAACTCGTTTCTGCGCCATTTTACCCCGCTTAACATGCAGTATTACGCTTTTTTTTACACTATGTCTGGGACACCCAGTATAACTTCTAGACCGAGAGCTGGTGAGACAAACATTGAATTATCTGATGAAAAGTTTGATAAAAATATTATATGGATATTAAGTATAATTATTATTTATTCTTTCATTTGTATTTATGAAGGGCGAAAAACAACTACTGTTATCATCAACGGCAAAATTGAAAGGGCGTAGCTCTTGTATGAGTGCGTAGAGCCCCATTCTTTTATAAAATTTAACACTTCTGTGATGATCTATTTTTCACCTAATGCTCAGACGAGAGACAGAGGAATTCCCATGTGTAGCATTTTCTCATAATAAACTGGGCATTCTCCTATTATGTGCCTCACAGATAAAAATGTTTTGCATTTTTGACATTGAGACGCTGCCTATTTAGATAAAAAAGTAAAATTAATTATCCACTAAAAATCTAAAATATTTTTCAATTTATTTTAATTTAAATTCAGATCAGTTAAGCAACTAAAACCCAAAAGGTTTCATATAATATTTCACTTTCGACCCCTTTATGTTCAAGAAGTACTTACGTTTCCGAAAACACAATAGTTACCGAAGAGCAATGATTTTTGAATTTACCAATGATATCTGCTTTACTTTTCAACAGGCAAAAATACGAAAAATTCATATCACTTCTACCCTCTGTACGAAATGTGTTAAGGAGACTATTCTCAAAAAAATATCAATTTTAAAAAATAAAACGTCAAAACCGACGCAAATAGGCAATTTAAATAAACAGGAACAGACGAGGAAATTACAATCCATTCTCAATGAGGAGCGATGGGTTAACACGTAAACCTGGAGAACGGAAACTTTATCTTCAGCACTATTTACCAAACAAAAATATTTTTAGAAACAGTACCGAGTTAAATATCGGCCGGAACTGACGCAAATCTTAGCGATCTAATTCCACTTGTTTGTGTTGTACTATTTTGTTCGTTTTTTTTTATTTTTTTTTTTTTTTTATAAATATAAAATGTTGAATTACACAACTTCGAGAAGATAACTATATCCAAATTTCTAAATAATGCGAAGGTATAGAAAAGCCAAAAATAATAAATAATAATTATTGTTTATACATACCAAAATAAAAATCGAGTTCAATAAGGAATATGGTAGAATACAAATGTCATGATTAGTAAGGAGATCGAAATGAAGACCTGATTAAAAACTTAGAATGAAAAAATTATTCTTTCAAATCCACATGTTATCAACTTTAAATTTGATTAACTGCCCCGAATTGAGAAAAAGTTCACTTAGGCCTCATGCCTTTCAAAGTCCACAAATATTATTTTTCCTATAGATGTATATACAAAATATATTTTGAAGGCTATCGTTTATTGTTCTCATATTCATGCTTTGGGTATAATAAGATCTGGGAATTAGTGTTCGATTATTAGAAGAAAACCTAGCCAAATAATCATTGTTTATTTCGATAATAAGCTCGAAAACTTAACCTCAAGATCAAAATAACATATTTAATATTACAAAGTACATAGAAATATATATTTAATCTTTTAACTTTAAGAAATATATTTTTAATCCTTTTTATGATGGCATTAAAATAGGATATAATAGAATAATTGTTTATTTGTTAAAGAAAATTCTTGTACAATTTTTTTACATACATAATTACAAAAAACTTTAATAGTTATCTTTAAGTCTGGTATTCTAGGAGACAATAACCTTCTTTATAAGTAAATAAATATAAATTAAAATAAACCACATAAAATAATAATATTTCATGATATTCACTACGAGTAATATAAATTCATTTGTATTCTTATCATTATTTGAAACAAATTACAATGTATTAAGATAAAAAAATATGTTATTAAATGGTCAATAAATTCAACTGAGAGGATATTTTGAATGTCTGTCATATCCGAGTACTTCTTTACTATGTACTTCTTTAAGTATTTACTTCTTGGTTCTTGGAGTGAGGAACAATGAAGCAGCATTAAAAATTTTCATTTTAATTTTTAAATATTTTTCGTAAGAAGAGAAAATATTGGCCCCGTCCGGGATTCGAACACGGATTTCGTTAACACTAGAAAGGCGCGCGCGCGCACACACACACACACACACACACACACACACACACACACACACACACACACACACACATTCATAGGAGTTATTTAAAAATATTAAATTTAATAATAATTACGGTATCGATAGCTCTGATGATTACATGAGAAGTAAATAAGATAATTTTTGCGATGATTAAACAAAATGAAATGTTGTGAATAATAAGGAAAATATTTGAAAACAATGACCAAACGCAAAAGAGGGCAAATAATGAAAGCTGATATTTTTTTTTATTTTTTAATAGCCATTAATTGTTTGTTTTTATTGTTTAATTCTTAGTCAGTATTTAAAAATTAAATGGAACTTGCTTTTACTTAAGGTGCTTAAACGTTTAATTACCGAGTTGTATAAATCATTATAAAAACCAACAAAACTGATTTTATTAAAAATATAATTGGGTCATTATTATTAAACTATCTGAAGAAACATACTATTTTATTTAAAATAATAATTATTATTTTTTTTTTTTTTGTGCTTTTGATCCCACTTTCTAAGTACGTGTTTTAAGTTTGTATAGTAAAGAAGGCTTATAACAAATATTTGCAGGTTATCTGGAAACAGGTATATAAAACTTGTAAAAAACATTTTTTTTTTTTGTTTTACATTTAATTTATAAAAATACTATAAATTACAAATATTCTCTATATAACGAAATTTACCATTTTTAATGTGCAGCGAAGCAAATATTTCATTTAAAAAATAAACATAAATCCATCCTTATCCAAATTATTAAAATCACGGGAATTATTCCTAATAATAGCGTGTCAACTTTAACACAGCTTCAAGGTTATTTAAAGAGGTTCAAAGATAAATCGAAAAGAAAAAAAAGAAGCAATTTAAAAAATATATATATAATTGGTAATAATTATTGGTAATAATAATTACCAAATAAATGAAAAGTTAAAAAAAAAATTACATCTATAATTAATGAAGAAATATTTAAATAGTACTTAATATATTTATATATATCTTACCCAACAATAAGTTTTAAGGTATTTTTTGAAAAAAAAAAAATATATATATATACTCCTTAACTAGAAAATGTATCATATCAAGCAGAAAATAATGGTAGAATATATTTTATAGAGCAAAGATAAGCAACATAAAATAAAATTATAATAGTATTTTTACAAGCTTCAAATTCAAATAAACAAAAATCTTTAAGAAACATTATTTAAGGACATTCCAGCTATCGCAATATAAAATAAAATGGTTTTTATTGGGAAAAAAATATTCAGATATGATTTTGAAAAAATCTATAAAACCATAAGCATGATAAATATAATACATATATTAAAAAAACATACATATATTTTATATACTGTATAAGTTAAGGTATACAAGATAAGTAAATAACCACGAATAGCCCAGTCTGAACACATGTCCAAGAAAATTTTTGGCTCTAAGCCATATTCGCCCAAGGTTCATAATATGTAATTGTATTTTAATATACTATTTATGATAATATGTAGAATGATTTATTTTAGTATATACTACATAAATCACATTTATTCCTTAAGATAATTTCGCTAAATGTCATGGAATAAATATTCAAAAACTTAATTTGGTAACCAAAAATCAGTGATAAAGTGACTAATAATGGGATGTGATATAGATTACCTCAAATATTGAAATGCGAAAGATTTTATTATTTACCAATTAAAATATCTCAATTTTGACTGCTGACAAATCTAGTTATCAAAATCTAATCATAAAGTATACGAACTTGGTATCATTATATGATTTTAAATTAGTCTTAAAATGAATATAGCATAATATTTAATAGCTAATAGCTTTTGGTTTATTCTATAAAAAAAAAAAAAAAAAAGTTTTATATTAAACTGAAGTTCTCTGGATATATATAGACCTATTATATACAACTCAATGTTTTTATAATTTTTAAACATAGAGAATTATAATTGTGCCATGACCAGATGTGAATAATTGCAATAGCTTTATGACTTATTAACATGATATAACTGGTAATATGATGGTTTATTTCTTACAATAAGACTGTTATTGTATCATTGTTTTAAATGACAAAAGGCCAAGATGAGTATTTCTTACTACAATGCGAACTATTGTGACCTAAAAAGGTGTTCGATTGATTTCCTGTACCAAAGGATAAAGTTGAATATGTTTTATTCAAATTTTTATGAAGTATTCAATTATCGTGAGGCGTTTTCAAGTTATTTATGGGGGGAGAGAAAAAAAGATTAACAGATTCAAATCTAGGTACTTATCAGGTAAACACGTATTTTACAAGAGTTTGAATTTTTGTAGTTATCAATGCACAAACATATTTTTTATTGTATTAATAAATGAATATATCTTATAATACTAATCATTGAAACAATAATGATATAATAGAAATGAGAGATAGTCAACAGTTCTTCAAGTGCGAAGTATCAAGGTAAAATGATAGTAAGGATTTTCAGTTTACAGTGATTTTATTGTGATAAGCCAACGTTTCGATCCAACTTGTGGATCTTCATCAGGGCTACTGAGTCCAGGTGGATACAAAAGTTGGATTGAAACGTTGTCTTACCACAATAAAATCATTGTAAACTGAAAATCCTGACTATCATTTTACCTATCCCAATAATGATATAAGAATATACTACATGAAAATAAATATATAAGCTATGTATCAAGGCCAAAAAATTAGTTATTTTTTTGTCAATTTCAGTGGATAATTACCATAAAAAATAAACCAAAAATATTAACAAAAACTAATATTCAACATATTTTATTAAACTGTCAAGTAAAATGAAAAGATAATCGATAGAGCAGAAAGTCTAGTATTGAGTCAATTTGACTTGACTCTTGACTGAAGTGCATATTTACCAGTAAAAAATGTTACTATAAGTTAAGCAAAATTAGTGTTATTTTCTTTTAAATCACGCATTTATTCCGGCTTTTTCAAAAGCATTTCTTTAAGATATAAAAATAAAAATAATACAATATTTACTGAATTATAAATTATTATTATTGTAAGGTACTCACCAGAAAAAATTATCAAACAGACGAAGGTGTATACACGTATATATATATCCAAAACCTGTAGATAAAACTGCAAACAATACTCGGAGAGAGCGATAAGACTTCGCAAGGTACCTACGAACACACCGTACAGACAGCAGACGTCAACTGAAGTCCATTCATAGCTCCGCTCCATTCATCCCCACCCAGCTGTTGTGGTGGGGGAGGGAGCCCCAGCTACGGCGGGAGTAATTTTTTTTTTTTTTTGGCAGTGGCGGGAATTTCATAAATATCATTAAGAAAAAAAAATACAAAGTTAAAAAATGATTTATTAATTATATAAAACAACGTTTTTTCCCCGTTAGTTCTTTTTTTTTTTTTTTTTTTTTTTTTTTTTTTTTTTTTTTTTTTTTTTTTTTTAACAGCAACAACCTCTAACAGAGGAAACCAATTAGAAAGTTACTTTTCCAATTAATAGATAATTTTTTGTCGTTCGTGAAAAAAAAAAAAAAAAATCAATCGGTATCTGCTAAAAAGGAAAAAGCAACAACGTGTTCCTTGCTTTTTCACACACTAAAAAAATCTATTTCAGCACAATAATTCTCTAAAAAATAAAATAAAATAAAGAAAAATTACAAGAATACGGTGAACAAAATATGGGGTAAACCGTACAGTTTGATTGACACCTTTAAGACTACATATCTGTGGTGAAATTAAAAAAAATACTTTTTATGAAGGGATCAAATTGAAACTTCCTATAGATTCTCCTTATCTATCCTTATAAAGACTCAAGAGGTTTTTTTGGGTAAAAAGTTAAATAGTTTTACCGCATGGCAATATTTATTGTTAAAAGTGCAAAAACTAGTTATTGACACCCTGTGGATTTAATTGTTAAATCTTCCCTATGGTTAGTTTGTTAAAGTCTTACTTCATAGATGACTAAGAGGACCCTTCAAACATTAATTTCTTGTATATCTTGAAATAAAATTAGGACTAGTTTACTTATATCGTTAAGTTAAAGTTGGGATGTCAATAACTGTACAGAGTGTCAATAACTGTATATTTGTATAAAGTATACCAGGGTTTGGTTCTAAAAATCAGATTTTAACCCTAGTAGAAAATCTAAGATTAAAAGTACATTCCGCTCCTTCAAGACACTATTTTTCCAACTCTAAAAATACCATAATAGAATTCGATCAAATGCGATCGATCGGCGATATATCAGTTTTAAGATTTAAACCCCTATGTTTGAAATTTCAATATATTTTCAGCCGCGAATTACACTAAATCATAAAACATACTTAACAAATACTCAATAACTGTATATTTGTATAAATTATACCAGGGTTTGGTTCTAAAAATCAGATTTTAACCATAGTAGAAAATCTAAGATCAAAAGTACATACCGCTCCTTCAAGACACTATTTGCCCAACTCGAAAAATGTGACATTTTGAGATTTTATAACTTTTAAGTCATCAAATTGCCTTTAATATCTCATTGTTAGGCTGTTTATATACCAGGATAGCGATGATTCATAAAACATTTTAATGACCTAAACAAGATTCATCATTTGTCATTAGCAATTTTGATCACTTTTCGTCAGAAATGTATCTCTTGCTATTTAGATATGATTTAGCTCTTATCCATTGTTAATTATTAATTAGAAAAGACTAAATCCAGATAATAGATTATCTAGTAACTATTAATCTTACATTACAAATCTATAATTTTTTATGTTATTTTTATTTAATGGATTAACATTTTTTTTTTATGTTACACATATAATTGTCATTTCTTTATATATTTTCTCTTTTTGATTGTTGCCTGGGTTTTCTCATTTAGGCCTGATGAGCATCTGAAATTCGGTCGAAGCGTCAGCACAATTAAATATGTGATACTAGCATGTTTGTTATTTATTTTTACCGCACCCCTTAACCAATCAATCCCCCTTCAATTAATCAACGGTCAACTATCTTCCACCACCGTAAGCCTTAATGGTCATTTTTGAACTACAATATATTTAAAAAAATAAAATAAATAAATAAATAGCTCAATGGGTATTCAAAAACATTTTATCATTTATAAATTTCGATCACGATCGGAACGGACTCACGGTTAGCTCAGTGGTAAGAGCGCTGCGACGTAGATGCAGAGGACCTGGGTTCGATTCCCGGCAGTGGTCGAATCTTTTATCTTCTAATAAAATAGTTTAAAAATTATAAATTAATTATCTAACGATAACTAATTACTACATAACAACATACAATGTATATAATTGACGTATGTCAACTAGATCCCGTCTGTCTGGACAATTGTTCAGCCCCCCGGTACTTCGCTACAATGTGGCGAGACCTGGAGGGATGGATCACAGAAGAGGAAGATTCGATCACGATCGGAACGGACTCACGGTTAGCTCAGTGGTAAGAGCGCTGCGACGTAGATGCAGAGGACCTGGGTTCGATTCCCGGCCGTAGTCGAATCTTTTATCTTCTAATAAAATAGTTTAAAAATTTATCATTTATAAGGTGAGAATTCGCTTATTTCCCTTCGAAAATTTTCTTGGGCATGTGTTCAGACGGGGCTATTCGTGGTTATTTACTTATCTTGTATACCTACATTATAACTTATACAGTATATAACATATATGTATGTTTTTACTTTCACTTACCTATATAAGAAATATATAGTAAGTGGAAGTATTGCGATCGTGAAAAATTTCGATTTCCGGTTTTTTAACGGAAATACAAGTTTTGGGGTCCCCTGAGTCGAAATAACCAAGTCCCGCGAAATGGTGTGTGTGTGTGTGCGTGCGTGCGTGCGTGTGTGTGAACAGACTAGGTCAAAAACTATTAACCGTGCGAACATGAAATTGGTATTTAGTGTATTGAAATGGGTATTTAGTGTATGTATATCCCCGCGATGTGATAACAAAAATTTCATTAAAATTTGTCAAAGGGGGGTACTTTATTTAATAACTTTTTACGTTTTTTTCGATTTTCTCAAAAACGGCTCTAACGATTTTGATTAAACTAAGTATTTGATGTATTAATGTGCCCGAGATATGACTGTAAAAATTTCATCAAAATTGATCAACCGGAGGGGGGACATTACTTAATAAATTTTGTATCATTTTCATGCGTTTTTTTTTATTTACTCAAAAACGGCTTTAAAGATTTTGATCCAATTGGGTATTTGACGTATGTATATGCCAAAGATATGACATTCAACATTTCATCAAAATTGGTCAAACGAAGGGGGCACTTTATTTCATAACTTTTTTCCAATTTTTACCTTTTTTTCGATTATCTCAAAAACGGCTTTAATGATTTTGATCAAATTCGTCATGTTCAATAAAAATTAGGTGTTCAATAATATCAGGTAAGTTTTATCAGTATTAAAATTTTCTGAGGGGGCTTAAATGGGGAAGGGGCCTTTTTTGTTTTCCTATAAAGTACCTTTGTTTTAGTTTATATTGAGAAATTATCTGTCTCTCATCACGACTAAAAATAAGAAATGGCTAAATATGATATATGAAGAAAATCAAGTAAACATATACAGGAGAAAAAAAAAAAAAAATTCTGTCAACTCATAAAAAACCTTGAGATCACGCATGCGCCGTAGGCCTTTAATGACAAACCAATGCGTTATAATTAAAGATGTTCTGTTCATTTAATGAAAATTATTTGTTACAAGTACATAGGGAATTATAAAATCAGACGACTTGGAGTATTATGCTTGGATTGCCGAATTATCACAAGTAAAAACTTTTATTTAATAATAAAAGAAATTAATTTTATTTTTTTGAGCAAATAAAAACAAAAATAAGAAATGAATGTGGAAAAATGTATAACTTCGAGAAGTGGCAATTAACAAAACACATTAATTTCTAATCTAAGTAAGTTGGTAAGTGAACGTTGTGTGTTGCGCGCACTCACCAGATTTTTTTAAATTAAATTATTTCTATTATTTTAATTGACCATATGCATCTGGAGATTACAAAAGCTTCGGAGTGTCGTTAATAAAGTAAACTTTATAAATAAAATGGACTGTCTAAAAGTGTAGAAACATTAGTTTTAACTAAAATATAGTACAGTATACTTATTATTCATTTTAAATATTTTTTATAAGAAGAGAAAAGTTTGGCCGGCATTTGAACCCAGATTTCCTTATCATTCATAAGACACTGTTGTCACTTGAGCAAACAGGCATATATCTCGGTCAAGTCAATCGTTTCTCTTTTAAAGAGTCAGTGAAGAGGAAGGATTGATTTGACCGGGATTTGTCCCTGGTGGCTCAAGTGCTTCTGAACAATTGATGCTATTGTGCTATTTTAAGTTTACGAGAACTAATTAAATTATTTATTTTTAGATATTTTCGCAAGTGTTAAAGTATTTTTCAGAATTCAAGTACTAGGTTGTTACAAAAGTCCTTGTTCACAAAATTAATTTTATTCAAATGTGAGTACAAAGTTTACAAATCAAATTTATTCTTCAAAATACAGGCCATCATTTTCAACTACTTTAACCCATCTTTCAGCCAAAAGTTATATTTGATGTTGATACCACTCTGCAGTTTTCGAGGCAAAGAACTCCTCGCATCCAGATTTGACATCATCGAAGTTTTCGAAGCACCGACCTTTCAAAAAATGCGCCATTGACCTGAAAAGTCCATAGTCAGACGGTGCGACGTCTGGGCTGTAAGGAGGGTGGGGCAAGACGCTAATCCCGTTCATTTCTGAAAAATTTTCTGTAACTAATCGTGAGCGATGAGCAGGGGCGTTGTCTTGCTGAAATAACGCTTGATTCCTATTAATCAAAGCAGGGTATTTCACTTTTAAAACTTTATATACCCTATCGAGCTGTTCACAGTATAGCTCAGCGTTGAGCTATACCTGCCCTCTGGAACCAGCTCAAAGTGCTGAAGGACGACCTGATCTAGGTACATCTTCAAGGCTTGTATTCCCAGAATTAAACCGCCTGAACCAAAATGCGGCCGTGTTTCGATGCACCACACTTTCCCCTTCCACTGCACAAATTTCCTCGGCTGAGGCCTTTGCACTAAAACCTTTTTTCCAATAATGCCTAAGAAGGCCGCGGATGACAAATTTTTCTTCCGACATTTCTAGTGAAATTTAATAAACTGAATGAAAGGCAGGGACAGTTGGCGTACATAGATAATTAGAGGATTAGTTAATGTAAACATTGACATAAGAATTGTATTCGTCAGAGATTAAATAAGGATTAAATTAGAGACCTCAATGTAAACAACTTGATATGCACAAGGACTTTTGTAACAACCTAGTAGATATGTTTCAATTTTTTTTTTTTTTTTAATCAATATACTAAGCATAAAGATTTAGAATCTAAACAATAATAAACTATAAAGGGGTCACCTGTGGTGTTAATTTTATTAAGACCGGCTAAGTAATATCTGATTTTACCCCTTACAAACAGCAAAAAGGTTATAAAATCGACGTATGACGCTATGTTAATAAATCGAAATACGAAGCAACCTACTGAATTTGCAATAATTCGCAATAAAAGAAATATTGGGGAATAAAAGAGATATATCATGACTATCCACCAGTGGCGGATCCAGGGGGGTGAGGTACACCAATCAATTATTACTATGTCTGTATAAAAAGCAGAAATCATCTAAAATCACACAATAAATTTTTAGATATTCCCGATTGGTACGCTTTGAACTTTTCCTGTTAGTTGATCCATTAAGAATTTTTGCGTGATTTCTCTAAATTGAAGGTAAACGTTTTCAAATGTACTAAAACAAGAGCTTAGTTTTATTGAGAAAGTATTTTATTATTGGATTTCAATCTAAACGAGTAATTTTAGGTTCCTGAATGACGAAGTCAACAGTCGATAGAAAAGAATATTCACAGTAATAATTCTAATTTTGGGATTGGCTAAATCTAATTATCCAGTGTAATACGATCCACCATGGAAAATTGTAAACCTAATACGAAAAAATCCGGTGCGATGCGCGCAACACACAATTTTCACGCATGATCTTAGATAAGAAATCGACGGATTTCGATACTGCATGGTTGTTTTTTACAGCGATTTGCTTTCTGTAAATATATCGTGAAGATGAATCGATAGGTGTATTTACGACTCGTAGTGGGGTGACCTGTGGTGTAGTGGTTAGCATAGAAACCTACAATACTTAAGGTCGCGGGTTCGCGTTCCGCGGTGGCCCTAGGATTTTTTAAAGGGGGTATAAGATCCTTGGCTATGCCATCCGTCTGATAGAACGTAAAATAGAGGTCCCGAGCCTGTACTCGTTAAAAATCCCTATCCTAGTTATACCTGAATGGGGAAAATTTAGGACTCCCACTGTAGCATCGTCCGATTAGCCTTAGTAGCATAAATGGACGTTAACCCAACAAACAATATGATAAATACCACTACGAAACTAATTTAAATAAATTATTTTCCTCTTCAAAAAAAAAAAAAAAAAAAAAAAAATGATCTTTTAACAAAAAGTAAAAAAAGGTTATTGGCTTTCGTAACAAGCAAAGGCCTTGCTGGTTATTGGTATAATAATATAAATGGTTTCAAAATAAAAATGGTCATTACAAAGAAAAGTAACAATTGCTGCAGACAACCTTGCCAGATTCCGTTAAGATACTATTAAAAAATTTGCTACAATAGAGTGTTCAAAAGCAATACATTATGCAGTCTCCAAGATGATACTTAAAACTTCCTAAAATTTTAAGAAACTACAAAACAACACTACAAGAATTTTCTTTATTAAGGTAATATTTTCCTTGAGAAAAAGCATAAAAAGTGATTTATCTTATTGGTTTAGGAATTTTTAGGTTTTTTAGGAATTTTTAGGTTCTCAAGAAACTTTTTCAAGAATCATTCTTTAAAATTTATATATATTTTATGCGAATTCAATTCATCGTGATGACATGTCTGTGAGGAGACAAAAACGTATTTGTAAGCAACAAAAGGACTTAAAAAAAAAAATCGATCAAGTACAACGGGTTATGAAACAGATTTAAAATGCAGACAATCAAAAGCCTTTATCTAGGAAAGGACATTATTCCATGTAATATTCAAAATTATTACAACTGTGCAAATACCAGAATAATAACCGTTACATTCGTAAAATACATGTTATTAATCACAATTTTTCAACATAGCTGTACCTAGGGAGTGTACCAACAGCTATCCATTTTTTATAGAATTAACTTTAACAAATTGCTCCCAATTATCATGATAAATACATTGATCAATTTGTTTTTTCCTTACTTATCAAGGCAGCTAAATGAGTTTTTTCACATTGTCATTGAAGTAATTACGAGTATTTAACATGGTATTTAAATTCAAAGAGTTAACGTTAATAAAATTAATTTTAAATATTTTATTTTTTAAGAGAAAAGATTGGTTTCGGCCGGAAGTCGAACCCGGGTCTACCCCGTGACATGTGCGGTACACTAACCACTGCGCCACCTAGCTCGCTTCCAAGTCGAGCCGGTCCCTCCTCTTCATTGTCCCCCACCCCCCTCCCGATCTCGCAAGTTTTGCGAATATTTGAATATTTTCTCTGACAAGAAAACTGTTGTAACCGATGAATGGGTCTAAATTTACATTTACTGGGGAACTCCTACGGTTGGTTATAAATAACCTCATTTACGCATCACCACTTCGAAAATAATACTCATTAAAAAATTGTCAATGTCTTTCCTTACTTTTTATATTTTTCTGAAAGAAATTTTTCTTCTATTCTTTGTAAATTAAAAACAAAACAGCAAGAAGTATAGGTTTAAGTTATCAATTTTTTATATAAAGGCACCTTTGGACAAACCTCTTCGTAAGAAATGAGGAGTAGAATTGCTTGTATTTTTTGTCTGTACTTATCCGAAAGACTATGTGTAAAGAAATGTTGAAACGATTGGTGGAGGAATAATACGATTTATTTCCCATATTTTCCATCATATTTTAGGGATTAAAAATTAAAGTTTTGAAGTTAGCTAGCTTTTAAACAATTCCTGAACCAAAAATATTATCTTCAGAATTGATAAGGAAAAAAAAGAAAAAAAAACTTTCAGCAATAAACAAGAATTATTTTGCACAGACAATTTTGTGCAGTAAAAAATTTTGTGACCAATAGTTCGCCCAATATTTAGAGGTCAAGGGGGCGAAATTATAGGGACCTAAGTACAAATTTACGAACTTTTTTTTTTCTTAGCCTACATTTATTTTTATTTAAATAAACTTAAATTAGAGAAATTTAGATAATAATTTTTCTTCTTAAAATATCTTTTTCTCCCCAGGAGACCAGGGAATATGAATTTATTAAGCTATTCATACTGCTTACTTCACATTTTTAAGAGAGAAATGAGAGCTAGGATTTAAGAGAAGAAAAATAAATTGATGTTTCGGGGACTATAATGTTGCGGGAAAATATTGGAGTGGAAGTAATGAGAGCCCACCTTAACCAGGAATTGTAGTGACCTGCGTCGGGTAAATAATTTTGCTATCTCAGTTGAGAAAAGCCTTTATTCTAGTTTTTATACAATAGAAAACAAAATATCTAAGATAGATTACCTAGTCACTCAGGAGCTGATATTTGAATGAATATACTAAAAAAACAAAAACAATAATTATTGATTAAAACTTATGATTATTAGATATAAATAATTAAAATGATACCATGTAATTAGACTAATTTCACTCAATAATATAATTCTTTTTAAGTATTTATTATGGTCTTATATATATGGATTTTACCCACCACTATTGCAAGACATATAAATCTTTATATGCTAATGAAGTCGAAATGATTGGGGAGTGCGTGAAAAAGAAATAACTCATATAATATAAACTTATGTATAAAATATAAATAAAATAACATATATTGAAGGTTTTACATCTATATAAATAAAGATGAAATTCTGTTTGTTTGTTTGTTCATTTGTTCTTTATAGAAATCCATTCCGTTTGTTCTAAATTCTCCAAATTTCGCTCAGTGGTTCTTTGATACCAGGTGCGAACACCTATCCATATTAAAATTGCATAACTTCAGCCGATCTTCAGCTGATATTCTTTATTCTCCTAATTTCGCTCAGTGGTTCTTTCAGACCAGGTGCGAACACCTGTTCATATTAAATTGCATAACTACAGCCGATCTTCAGCTGATATTCTTTATTGTTATAAAAATCATAATGATCTCACTTTACAATGTTTTTTTTTACGAAATCCACCGTTTATTTAGAAAAATGAAATTCCCCGCGTGAAACCGGGATATACAGCTATTATCAATGTATATAAAGATGAAATTCTGTTTGTTCTTTATAGAAATCCATACCGTTTGTCCTAAATTCCCCAAATTTCGCTCAGTGGTTCTTTGATACCAGGTGCGAACACCTATCCACATTAAAATTGCATAACTTCAGCCGATCTTCAGCTGATATTCTTTATTCTCCAAATTTCGCTCAGTGGTTCTTTGATACCAGGTGCGAACACCTATCCATATTAAAATTGCATAACTTCAGCCGATCCTCAGCTGATATTCTTTATTCTCCAAATTTCGCTCAGTGGTTCTTTCAGACCAGGTGCGAACACCTGTCCATATTAAAATTACATAACTTCAGCCGATCTCTGGGTATATTCTTTATTGTTATAATAATCGTTTTGATCTCGCTTTACATTGGTTTTTACAAAATCGACCGTTTGAGTCGATAAAAGTCTCAGTTTATAGATTTTATAGATTTAAAAAATAAAATTCTCCGGGTGAAACCGGGATATACAGCTAGTATTTAATAAAGCCGAAGTTTATTAAATTTAGGTCCTCATCAGGGCTAAATGGAAAAAAAAAATAACGAACAAGGAAAATATATAAACAAGTATCAAGTATATGAAGGGGTCGGGGCAAAATAGTGCCAAGCAACATTTTTAACAAACATAAACTGTAGCTGCAGTCTGCTGTATATTACGTAGGACTATATGTCTATGATTGAAATGCCACCTAAATATGAGTATAGACACTATATATAATCATATTTAGGTGGCATTTCAATCATATGACTATATAGTCCTACGTAATATACAGCAGACTGCAGTTACAGTTTATTTTTATTAAAAATGTTGATTGGCACTATTTTGTCCCGATCCCTAGGGCAGGGTATGTGTGGCATCATAAAAAAATAAAATGCAATAATAGGAAATATGAAAATATATAAAAAATTATGAATATTTAAAAAAAAATAATCATTTTTCATCCGTCTTGGGCAACACTCTTTATAGCATACATCAAATTTCCATTCATTAATTGTCATGATCTAGTCATTCATTTCATGCCCTTATTTAGTGATTTATTCAGTATTATAACATTTCATTTAATTTTTTTTGTAATATTCGCTAACTAGTTTATTTTACCGTATTAACATAGTCATAGTGTAATCTTAATCCTCATAATTTAAACTTTTTCACCTACATCTCAATATTATTTTCATTCCCTTAGAAAACCTTTATAAATCATAATGTCATGTTTCATTATATTATGGTCTTATTCCAATAATTATAATCTCACGTTTTTTTATTTCCACAATTTTTAATTTTATTTATTGTATTTAATTTTGATATTTTATTAAATTATTTATTAAAAGATTCGGGCTCACGTGGGTCATTTTCGCCTTATATTACAATATTTGGTAATTACAAGTACAAGTATAAGTAATAAACACGTGAGAGACAATATTACACATATATTTGAAATAACTTCTAATATTTTCTCTTATCGGCTGTGGTTTTTTTTTCTTCTTATTTATCCCCTATGGAGAATATAATTTGGGTCGAAACGTCAGCGCTATTAAATATTTGAAACCTACATATGCGTGTTATTAATCTTCACCGTATCCCTAACCATTTCTACTTAATTTATATCTACGCTCATCTATATATAGCTACTAAATGGCACAAAAAGGGACATGCAACATTACTTGTTTTCGCAATGGTATCATTCCAAACTTGAGATATACTCACCTGAAACATGAAAAAGGATGATTATTATATTGAAATAAACCAATTTATCTATATAGTCAATATTAAAAATAAACATTATAAGATATATAAATAGAGCAACGGCTAAATGATTTGGCCTTTATCAAAACAATATAAATAAAAATATCGTTGATATTTTACGTTGAAAAGCTATTTATATATATAATAGTTGAAAAGCTATTTATATATATAATAGTTGAAAAGCTATTTATATATATAATAGTTGAAAAGCTATTTATATATATAATAGTTGAAAAGCTATTTATATATATAATAGTTGAAAAGCTATTTATATATATAATAGTTGAAAAGCTATTTATATATATAATAGTTGAAAAGCTATTTATATATATAATAGTTGAAAAGCTATTAATATATATAATAAAGTTCAAATTGAGAATTTAGACGAACTGTGTGATCTTCACCCGGTAAATCAATATATATTATAAAGCAAAGAGTACAATGTGCGTGCCGAAAAGGCTCAAAAACGACTACACCTACTATATGGAATTTTATGTCGTCGTATTGCCCTATTGCCCCTAACGATGAAGAAGGTTTCAGTTTTCATTTTAACTGTGTAATGTTGAAGGGACAAGGGCTGTAATTTTAAGCCCTTCGCTACATGTAATTAGCCCCTCTATTAAACCCAGGCGAGTTAATGAATGAAAAAATTTAGTTCGACATTTGGAAGCCAGGAGCGCTAGCTAAGCTCAATTCATAAGGCTATCGTTAATTAGTTCGCTTTGTTATTGTTTTAGCTTCAGCTGTTTTCTTTAAATTACACGAGATTATGTATAAATGATTATTTTTTCCTTTTTATTTTTAAATAAGGTCATTACATCTCTGCAATAAATTGAAATTAAAAACAAAACCAACTGGATTCCTAAGCGCATTAAGTTTTACAGAAGAGGAAAGAATTGGTCGAAACATTTCCTTTAAGCAATAGACAATATAAGAGTAAATTTACAACAAAAGAAAAAATGCTTATTAGTGTAGTGAGCGAATAAAAACTAATATTGAATAAAATAGATAACCTATAGATAATATGAATAAAAGATATAACCCAATGGAATATACATCGAAAATAAAGTGTTCATATAGTATTTCTGTTTAATAATTCTGTTCTGTTCGTAAATTTTCAACCGAATTCGAAAAACGAGAAGTTACTTGATAAGCATTCGGTATCGTCATGAGAATGGTCTCAATGGAATCAGAACATAGAAACCATAAGAAATGGTACATACCAGGACATATTTGCTGCCAAAATAATTTTTCTTAATCAAGAAAAGGGAAGAAAACGCATTAAGAGAACCACATTAATAGGATCTCTTATACCCCAACCATATATGGGCGGACTCTGAGGTTTCTAAACTTACCACTAATACTAAACTGAAGTTTCAGGATGGTAAAAATTTTGTTTTAATCATGATTAATTTTGGTATATTTTTCTGTAAATTAAAGTTATTCATTTTAAAGTTATTCTTTCATTCCACCTATTCCACAGGTCCCTAAGCGAAGCCGGGCCCCACAGCTAGTAACTGATAGAATTTAGTATTAGCAGCGCATTGGGCAAAATTGTAAGTCAAGGCATTTTATTAGGCATCATTTTTTTATTATTGTATCATTAATTAATTTTAAATGTAATTCAACTATTAAGTCCCAGAGATGCATTTAAGCTTCATTAATATTTTTAAAAGGCGGTCACCTATGGTGTAGTAGTTAGCATAGCAACCTAAAATACCAAAAGTCCCAGGTTTGCGATCTGCTATGGCCCTAGGATTTTTATTAGTGCGTAAAAAATCCTTCGCTATGCCGTCCCTGGGATAGATCGTAAAATGGAGGGGTGAGCCTGTCAGGTATTCGCTAAGAATCCCTATTATAATTATACCTGGATAGTTAAAAGTTAGGACTATATCTATCAATAAGATGGGAGTTTACTAGTTGTTAAGCCAACAAATTGGAAGATCTTAAGGGCTATAGTAAATAAATACAAGCGATAATAAAAATAAAATTAAGTAAATTTTATTTTGAATTAAAACAAATTTCATTTTCAGAAAATTTAAAAAATAGTATAATAACAAAAAATGTAGACATCCTTCATCATATTCTACCTTTTCATTAGCTGTTATAAAGTTGTTTTTTAAAAAAAAAAAATATTCTTCTTAAAGCTTTTTGGAGATTTTTAAGTTCGCCTTCAAAACTATTTTTTAAGTTTTTAAGTAGGAAAATAAAAATGTAGTTTTAGCAACTAAATAGTTTCTTATGCAGATTAAAATGAACTTAACTATGTTTTGGGTAAAAGTGGAGATTGTGAGTTTTGCTTCAATAACCCTCAAGTATTCTTTTATACATTGAACTTTAAAAACAAAAACAGCAACATGATATTAAATACGGTCTTATGTTAAGTAAGTAACCCTTACTAATACAATCAAAGCCATAAAGCAGAAGAGTGGATATATTTTAACGCAGTTTCAGAAAGCCATGATCCAATTCAAAATACTATTTTTATGTTCGATATAAATTTTATTAAGGAAGCCTTTAAGCTTTATTACATCGGCATCACATAAGCGAAGCAATAACCATAAAATTCGATCGATCTGAAAAAATATGGGCCATTACGCCAAGTGAAAAGGGTGGTGCTTCGGGCATAACTGAGGGGGGCTAAGAAGTGAGAACATCAAATTTCTTTCTTTCTTATATATTTATATGGTAAAATGAATTAATGGGGGTTCTTCAACTGTGAATATGGGAAAAAAGGACCATTTACTTGTGGATATGGGAAAAAATGGTCCATTTAAAGTTAACATATATAATCAACCATGAATGGGATAGTTTTTAACTCATGCTCGTTTTCTAATTCGTAGTAATTTTTTTTAATCTTTGAATTCGATGAACGTACGTACCTATATCTTACATATTACACATTACGTATAACTTAAGTATTAGTATGCTGAAGAAAAGTGGCTGTGTACCAAGTTGTTCGATGGAAATACTTATGAGATTGCAACTTTTCCGAATTTTTAGAACCAAGAAACCTCCTTACATTATAGATTTTATTATACATGATTATCATATTCTCCTTAAAATTAAATTGAAATAACTTGTTAAAATTGGCAAAGTGAGGTGCAAAACTCGTTGGTTCCATAAGAACATGTTTTTCAGGAAACTCAAAAAACTTACGACTAGTAGAGTTGCCAACTAAAAAAAAAATGTTTGCCTTCGAAAGGTACAGCTACCCTGTGGAAGTGAGCTTGGCATAAAAAAAATTACTAATTTAGAGGTAAAAAAAAGTAACAAAGAATGAAATCTTTAAAGGAAAAACTTTTTCTGCACACCACATTGGTTCGAACGAGTTTTAATTCACACAGCTTAAGTTGAGCTTCCAATAAGGATAATAATACGAGGTGAAGAAAACGAAAGCGAAGTTTTTTTTTAATTAGTAATATTTATCAAGGTTCACGACCATTTTATTAATGAATTCGGTAACATTTTACAAAATAATGTCATCCACTGACTTAAAACGTTTACTAAACATTTTTTTTTTTTGTAAACGAATTTTTCAAAAATATCAGCGTACTGATATAAAACATTTGACTACAATAAAGTTACAAAAAATACTAGATTCTTAGGATATCGTCTTCTTCAACAATAGTGACTTCATAATCCAGTTGTTCGTTATTTCCCTAGTCTGTGGCAGATATTTTGAGAACTCGTATGTAATACTTCAATGAATAATTGGCTTTCCACTTGTCACCACAATGCTTTTTCAGCAGATTATCAAAGTCTTTCAGCTTGTTGGAGCCATTGGAAAATCAATTATGAATATAGCTAGGTAAGAAGAATCGAGTATAAACGGAAATAAAACACACAAGTTTAAGGAGCTTTCGATATTGTGTTCAGAAAGAGTAACAGAAACTGCTGAAGTGGACGAATGGGATGGGTGCAAAGTGAGAACTGATTATTGGAACCAAAGATGATTATCTGGAAAGAGTTTTGCTTCCAAACGAGTAACGAACCAGTTTTGAAACACAATGGGCTATGGAACGAATCGGTTCTGCTACAAACCGCTATTTTGTGTAGCAAAAATCCATACGAAATGACAATTTTTGCTCAAATCTGATAAGATATGTTGAAAGATCATTAAAATATCTTTTAGAATCCACTGCCATCTCAATTTTTCAAAAAAATGGAACGAACGAGTTTTGCACTTCACCTCTTCAAATTAAGAATAAATAAAATAATTTCGATTAAATCTTGATTTTTTTTTTTTTTTGGTCTTATAACAAACTTATGTCTTCATATATAGAAATACATCATTTTAATTAACATCTCTTTATGATAACAATGAGTTAAGTGAAAAAACTACCTTAAAACATGAAACATTGTTATAAAGCGAATTATTTCAATAAAAACGAGGTGAAGTTGGGTGTCGTACAGATAATCTATACAAGCGAAATTTATCGAGAACCGATCAGCTAAGTAAGTAGGCGTACTGAGCTCATAGATTATCTGCCTTGTGTGTCAGAAGACAATTTTAGCCCCCATAACGTGCAGTGTTGACGCAAGCAATGACAAGATACTGTGCAAAATACGAACCGAAAGCGTAAACTATCTTCAAATTGACAATAACTTGATCAATAAAGAAGAAGAAACCCAGAGAAAAAAAAATGTAAAGAAGAAAAAAAAACATGACAGTAAAACGCCTGGGAGATATCGCTCCATTGTATTAAATCGTTCGAGCAAAAAGGGTTAAGTCCTAAAAATATTTTTTGTCTCGTCTTCATAAAATCCATAATCATCATAAATAGTAACACTTATGTGGGTTAAATTATTTTTTTATTGAGCAAAAATAATAATTTACAATGCCACACAAATTATTGAAACACAAATAATTAAATAGGTTACAAAAATTATCACTTTGTAACACAGAAATAACCTTATGATTTGAGCTTCAGAACAAGACTAACTCTCTAGTCCTCTGTTTATTACGCTCCTTATATTCAGGCGTAAGAACATCGTAATCACAAACGTGTACTATGAAAGTTTGTTCCTACTGTAACTTATTTCCAACAAGTCTAGAAATATTCTAAACCATATGTTTTGTGTTTTGTTTCACGTTGCACTATTATAGAAAAACGTGTACAATATGCGTGAAATGAAACTCAAAAACGACTTAAGGTACGATGTCGAAAGTTATATGGTTACCAATCTGGGGACACTTCAGTTATCATACCTCGAAGGATACCTTAATATAATGGAATGAAACCCCCACCTGCCCCTCCATTTTGGGATTATCTTTTAATTGGTCCTCCCCTTACTCGACTTAAAGGCTATAGGGGGTTTTTCTCGGGCCATGGGAGAGGAGACAGCAGGAATAGGTACACCGGCGCTGAAAAATGCCTACAGTGAGCCAAACCCGATATCAAAGGAAAAGAAAAAATATCTACTAAATCTTTTACAGCTAATTTCACCCTTCCACGACTTCTTTAGAAACCTTAGGTGCAATAGCAATTATTCAGATTTAGTTGATGTAGAAATATATTGTAACACTCCTGTGGGTTAAACAAATATCTATTAACGAAAATGTAACAATTATCAATGCCAAACGAATTATTAAAACATAAATATTCGAGCAGGTTACAAAAATTATAACTTTATATCACACAAATCGTATGACTTGAGCTTCACATTCAAGCCATAGACTACGACTAATTGGTCCAGTCACTCGCTCCTTATATATCGTCGTAAAAGGAATGGTCTAGAACACCGTGGAATCATCCAGGTCTTGAACTAGCCCTTTGACGGTCCGCTCCAACCGGTAGTTCGTTCCAACAAAAGTTTTGGAATTTTAAACCCTATGTTTTTTTTTTTTTGTTATATCGATTTAACGTTACACTGTACCTATAGATCGTTTCTTTGTCATTTTTTTACTGATTATGTATTTTCATTATATGTTTAGAATATTTAAATAAAATCATAATTTGAACATGAAAGAAAATATTTTTGATTTTTTCTAACTTTTCAAAACCCCTTAAAAGATTGCTTTGATGGACTTCAAATCAATGAATAAATAATATTTTGGGGTCACCTGTGGTATAGTGGTTAGCATAGAAACCTTTACAAATACTTAAGGTCGCGCGTTCGCTTCCAGAGGTGGCCCTAGGATTTTTTAATGGGAGTAAAAAATCCTTGTCCATGCCTTCCCTCGAATAGGACGTAAAATGGAGGTCCCGAGCCTGTACGATGTCAGGGACTCGTTAAAGATCCTTATCCTAATTATACCTGGATAGACAAAATTTAGGGCTCCCACTGTAGGTAGCATCGTCCGATTAGCGTTAGTGGCATAAAGTGCCGTTAAACAAACAAACAAATAATATTTTGTTTAAGTTTGTATCTTACTACAATGATTTAGTCCCTTATGCGATAATGCAGCACCTCGGCAAGAAGATGGTTAAAACTAAAAAAAAAATTCTGTTTTTTTTTTTGGATAATCACTTGTGAAGTTTCAATTGTGCAATCAATTTTACTATGTATATCTACAAACAGAGATTTGACCACAAATAGTCTACCTTTCGGGCAGTTAGTAACATTATTTTTTGGGCCTTCCCTTCCTTCCCTTGTAAGCTATACGGCAATTTCCCTGGCCAAGGGAGAGGGTGTGGGGTTAATGCTGAGTATAATTAAATGTCCCCTGGCTCCGGGTATGAACTGCCTATCTTCGGGTTATCAATCATAAGTTTCCAGGGGCAACGCGAATTTGCGAACAACGTTTTCCCGCTCGGCCATCCAATCCCCGATTTTTCATTTTTTATCAATTTGTCAGCACCAAAACCTATTTTAGCTGCAATTGATGAATATTTATGAAGGTATAGTGTTCCTCTTTGATGACACCGACATCGGATATTCCCCAGAGGCATTTCAGTTAAGGCGGGTTCCGAAATGGATTCTATCTTTGTCAGCTCTCTCTCTCTCTTTCTTGTCTTTCAGATATAGGCAGGATAACAGGCGGTACCAAATGGGTTCCTCCGCATACTTATCGGGCCGCCGATCTGGGGGAGCAAGCCTAGGACTTCTTCGGAAATAAAAATAAACACCCTTCGATCCCTCGCCTCTCTCTTCCTCTATGTGACGGAGGTTTTTGTTGTCTCAGGATTGAGTTATATTCTCGTTAAAACAAAATCCTTAGTCCAGATGCGAGTGGTTTGCCTGTGATAGTAATTATAAATTATAAAAAAATCTGGTGTCGCGCGCAACACAACTTTCACTTACCAACTAACTTAGATTAGAAATTAATGCGTTTTGTTAATTACTACTTCTCAAATGAACAGAACGGCTTTAATTATGAACAATGGTCTGTCATTAAAGGCGTACTCCGCTCGCGTGGGCTCAACGAGTTTAATGAGTTGACTGAATATTTTTCTTTTTTTCTCCTCTTTATGTTTTCTTTACTTCTATCATATCTCATATTTAGCCATTTCTTATTTTTAGGCCTAACGAGAGAGGGTTGATTTCTCCATATAAACAAAAACAAAGGTACTTTATAGGAAACAAACAAACAAAAAAGGCGCCTCCACCCAAAAAGCCTCTCAGAACATTTTAATAATGATAAAGCTCACCTGATATTAAAGAACACCTAATTTTCATTAAACATGACGAATTTAATAAAAATCGTTAAAGCCGTTTTTGAGATCATCGAAAAAAAGGTAAAAATAGGAAAAAAAATCATGAAATAAAGTGCTCCCTCCGTTTGACCAATTTTGATTAAATGTTGGCTATCACATCTTTGACATATACATACATCAAATACCCAGTTTGATAAAAATCGTTAAAGCCGTGTATGAGTAAATAAAAAAAAAAACCGTGAAAATGATACAAAATTTACTAAGTAAAGTCCCCCCCTCCAGTTGATCAATTTTGATGAAATTTTTACAGTCATATTTCGGGCATATCACACTACATCAAATATTAATCAAGTTAGTTTAATCAAAATCGATAGAGCCGTTTTTGAGAAAATCGTAAAAACCGTAAAAAGTTATTAAATAAAGTACCCCCTCCCTTTGAGCAATTTTGATGAAATGTTTGCTGTCACATCGCGGGCATATACCTACAGTAAATACCTAATTTCAAGTTCGCACGGTTTATAGTTTTTGAACTAGTCTGTTCACACACACACACACGCACACACACAAACACACACATACACACACACACACACACACACACACACACACACACACACACACACACACACACACACACACACCCACACTCTCTCACACACACACACACACACACACACACACACACACACACACACACACACACACACACACACACAGACCATTTCGCGGTACCTGGTTATTTGGATTCAGGGGACACCAAAACGTGTATTTCTGTTGAAAACCGGAAGTCGAAATTTTTCACGTTCGCAATACTTTCCCTTACTATATATTTCATAAAAAGGTAATTGAAAGTAAAAACACTTGGAAATTAGACAAAATTTATTAAGTAAAGTGCCCCCTCAAATTGATCAATTTTGATGAAATTTTTACTGTCACTTTACGGGCATATACTGCATGTACATTGATGCATTCAAATACCGTGTTTCATCAAAATCGTTAGAGCGGTTTTTGTGAAAATCGAAAAAAAAAGTAAAAATGAGAAAAAATTCATTAAATAAAGTATTCCCTCGGTTTGACCTATTTTGATCAATTTTTTTCTGTCACATCGCGGGCATATACATACACCAAATACTCAATTTCGGGTTGGATCTATTAGAGGGAGTAAAAAATCCTTGGCTATGCCGCACAGTGGGGCCGAATGGCCAAAAAGCGGAAAAAATTCAATATCTCGAAAACGGATTAACATAAAACCTGGGGCTGGTCTCATTCGACTCAGAACAAAAAAATACATCAAGTTCAATGGTTTTTATCGAAATTTTGAAGAAAATTAAAGAACTAATGAGAAAATGAAAGCCTATTGGCAACATAAAAATTTCGGAATAGGTTGCGCTCATCAAAACAAGTTCCAACAAGTATTTTTAGTGTATATTGAAATTAAATAATGCTTACAAATAAAAATTCAAGGAAGATTAAAAGACTGGAGAATTTTGTAAATAATAAAACTAGGGATTCAAAGTCAAAGGTTGTTCAAATTGAAAAGATACTTACGATAATCAAGCTTTGTTCATACGATGCTTGAAGGCTGCGTATTTTATTCCTCTTGCTTCTTTCACCACAATCATCAAAGTCTTTACTTGGTCTCCCAACACATCCAATGGATTCGTCGTCTGGTATGTGAAAAACATATTCATTTTCCATCCACTCGCTGAATATTTTTCTGAACCTCGCCCGGTCCCGATTTACCTTATCTTTTTTTTTATTAAAATGAGGCAAAAACCTCTTACTTAGAGCTGTCACAATTGAAGAAATATTTTCCTCGTCAAGTTCAGGGTGATTTCGTCGAAGAAATACGTCAAAGTTTGTACCACCCCACAAGCACTCACACAAATCGCGGTATTTAATTTTAATAGAACTCATGACTAGACAACGTTCGCAACTAGACTGAACTCGAATTAAAAGTGTTTTGACGTGGGGACATGTATTATCTGAGCCAATTGGGTAGACAAAATAGTGCAACAAACAAAGGCGTACTCTAATCCTTTACTTTCTTTGCGGTGTTATGATCGGATAGGCAGATAAAGGCAGATGATTTTTGTTCTACTCTTTACTTTAACACGTATATTTTGAGAAAATACCTTCCCCATCCCGGAGGAAACCGGAGCTTTTTTTGTAGCACTACCTTTTCAAAATGTTTATGGTAGTTCGTAACTTTGGTCTAGTAACGTGATGAAAAATATTTTTTTGACCAATTCGTCTTATGTGTGGCATATTTAAACATCCTAGAACAGGAATAAAACATTGGAATTATTTTACTATTTTTCCCATTCATATACCAAACTCTGAAAGTTAGGTGTAATTTAACCAAAACTTCCACTATCTTGACTTTAAGCCTCAATAAATGGGGCTAAACATTAGTCCGGATGAAATTCGTGCTATACCTAGATGCAATGGCTAATATACAACAGAAACACGAGCCAGATGATCAAAATCAAAAATTTCGAAAAATCGAATTTTTTCCGCACTTGCCCCACTGTGTGCCGTCCCTCGGTTAGGACGTAAAATGAAGGTCCCAAGCCTGTGCGATGTCAGGTACTCGTTAAGGAACCCTATCCTAATACCTGGATAGGCAAAATTTATGACTCCCATTGTAGCATTGTCCCATTAGCCTTAGTGGCATACCAATGTTAAACAAACAAACAATAATCCTAAAAAGACTATTTCAATTTAAGTATTCGAAATTCTAAAGTTTGCATATGTACAAAACACGACAATGTAGATCAATGCACAATTTTAAGACCATATCTATTTGCACTAAATTGCTTTCCTCTCTCTGGTTTATTAGGCTAATTGTAAGACGGAAGGCGAAAGGAAGAGCCATCGGAAAAAAAAAAATCAGGTGCGATGCGCGCAACACACAACTTTCACTAACGAACTTACTTGGATTAGAAATCGACGTGTTTTGATATGTAAACGCCATTCCTCAGCTTCACAAATTTTTCCACATTTAAATATATACTTATATTTGTATATCTCCATAAGTTATAGATTAACTGTATAGCAAAATTTGGTAATTCTCAGCACTTTTCGATTCATTATTGGTAATTTATTTATGAAGGGACTAATTTCATCAACAGACGAGTTTTTTTTACTGCTTGCTTGTTTCTTACTACGAGTTGCTATTTGCAAATACATCGTGAAGGTGAATCGATAGGTGTATTTATGTCTCTTATTCCTTTCTGGAAATCAAGAACGATTACTGTTCCTCTAAAATCGCTTTATATTGTTTTCAAAAATTTATTATGGAACAAAAGTTCCTAGACTAAAATATACCTGTATTAATTATAGATGATTATCTTATACCATATTTTTACACACCTGCGATGATGCTGCAGAAATTTGAGCATCACGTATTTACTCTCTAAAGTAACATTAATCTTTTTATTAATAAATAAAAGTTTTTATTTTCATAATACGCTTACTAAAATTTTGGCTGTCATATATACAAACATCAAATACCAAGTTTAATCAAAATCGTTAAAGCCGTTTTTGAGTAAAAAAAAAACACGTGAAAATGGGACAACACTTATCAATTAAAGTGCCCCCTCCAATCAATCAATTTTGATGAAATTTTTACTGTCACATCGCGGGCATATAGATACACCAAATACCGAGTTTGGTCAAAATCGTTAAAGCCGTTTTTGAGTAAACAAAAAAAACACGTGATAATGAGACAACAGTTATTAAGTAAAGTGCCCCCTCCGTTTAACCAATTTCGATGAAATTTCGGCTGTCGCATCACGGTCATATACATACATCAAATACCAAGTTTGATCAAAATCGTTAAATCCGTTTTTGAGTAAATAAATAAAACACGTGAAAATGGGACAACATTTATTAAGTGAAGTGCCCCCTCCAATTAATCAATTTTGATGAATTTTTTACTGTCGGATCGCAGGCATATAGATAAACCAAATACCGAGTTTAATCAAAATCTTTAAAGCCGTTTTTGAGAAAATCGAAAAAAACCTAAAAATTAGACAAAATTCTTTAAATAAAGTACCCCCTCCGTTTGACCAATTTTGATGAAATTTGTGCTGTCACATCGCGGGCATATACATACACTAAATATTCAATTTCAGGTCTGTGCAGTTTATAGTTCTTGAGCTAGTCTGTTCACATACACACACATACAGACCATTTCGCGGGACTTGGTTAATTGGACTCAAGGGACCCCAAAACGTGTATTTCCGTTGAAAACCGAAAGTCGAAATTTTTCACGATCGCAATACTTTTCTTACTACATATTTCATATATAGGTAAGTGAAAGTAAAATATAATACCATATTAATCTCATTTCATTCATTTCAATTATATATGTTTTAAATTTATTTATTTGTCAACAATTGCCGCTTATAACGTTAAAACAAGCGGATGTGACGAAATAAAACATAAGAAACACGACAAGCTTGATCGCACCTAATTCCAAACTGAAACTACGATTATTTAATTATCGTTTCCAATGAATTAAATCAAATAAAACGTAGCAAGAATATGAAGCAATGGGAAAATACCCCCATTGAAAAATATGGTAAACGTTTTCACTACTTATCAATGGGGATTTCCAACAACATACACTGTGAAATCTTATCTTAAGCGTAAACAAAATAAAACTCATATCACAGACAATATCTAAACAAATATTTAATTTGTTCGAAACTACCAAATCATTAACTATTTACTTGTTTAGAAGGCTACCGAAACGAGAAAAACATTTCCAAAACAGGATAAGGTGTTTTCAACAGAAGAGATATCATTAATTATATATTGAGCAACTGAGGTAAATAAGCAACTGATTACATGCTACGAACTAAGTCAAGGACTCCTCGCTCTATGGTTATACTTGTTACATATATAAATATGTTTTACATGTATTTTATAATATGTACAATATAAAATATGTGTGTGTACATAAATATATGTAATACATGCGTATTTTTCCCTTAAAAAGGAGAGCAATATGATCCATTTTTGTCAAGCGGGCAAAAAGTTGGGATTTTTTTTTTAAAAACATATTTTTTTCAAGATTAGATAATCTTAGAATCAGTGCATATACAAAAAACATGTAAGAGAAAAAAAATATAAGCTTTTGATGGAGAATAGGAAAAAAAAAAATTAAGACCTTCTATGAACTATATTTTCATAACAAAAATAGTTAGGCCATAAAAATTTGCATGGCATATTCATAAAATAATTGATTATTTATTATTTTTGCTAGTAAGTTTGGATTTTGGATATATTGTATTCGTTAATAAAATATATGTGGTAAAATAAATGAAAGAATTTTTTTTCCTCAATATTACTAAATTAGTAACTACAAATTCTTCGTGAGAAAGAAAAATTTTTTCTTTTCTTCTAAATTTGGTAGGAAGATATTTATATTATAAATGATGATAAATTAGCAAATGTATCTTTCTTTTTTCACCACAAATATTTATTTATAAGTTAATTTTCTATTCAGCCTTTAGTCAATTAGAAATGGACAAGTATGAGCTGACATATAGAAATTGTATAACAGTGTATTTTAGCATATGACATTAATATATCTATTGTAATATTTATTAAAATACTATCAATCATACGATTGAGAAATTATTCATGTAAATTGTATTTAATTAATTTTTATCTAAATGATTAAACTAGTGATTGGATCATTAAATGTTAATAGATATAAATTAATGTACAGGTTTTGAGATTGGGGAAACAGCCCCGAAACGTCAAGAATGTTATGATGTAAATAAATATTTGTGGTGAAAAAAGGAAGGTACATTTGCTGATTTATCATCATTTAAAATGAATTTTTTTTTATTGACAGATTTTTTGTTCCTTTCTACTACTCTGAGATAATCCAAGTTAAAAAAAAGTTGTTTTATTGGACTTTTGATTTTTTATGAACAATAATCTCATAACAAAAATAGTTTGTCAAATAAAAATTTTCATGGACTGGTCTTAAAATAATTGATTATTTATTATTTTGGCTAGTAAAATTAGATTTTTGGTAAAGTGTATTCGTAAATAAAATAGATGTGGTAAAATACATGAAAGAATTTTTTTTTTCCTAATAATTACTATATACACTTTTTTTTGTGCAAATATTTGTTGGAAAGATTTTTCATTCATGCCTTCAGAGATATTCTAAATTGAAATAAAAGTTGTTTTTTTGGAAATCAAACTTTTTAACTAATATATAAAAATGGATAATGTTACTGTAATGGTAAAGCATTCTGTCCATTACGCCTTTATGCCATTTTTAATTTTCTTTTACTTTAATTTTCTACAAATTTTAGGCTTTTTACTATGGGGAAAAATATTGACATAAAAAGTTTTTAGTTTTATTATTGTAAAAAGCGCTTTTCAATGTAGATTTAGAAAACTTGTGTGATTTGGAGGTTATCGCTTGGTTCTTCAAAAAGGATTTGAAATTTGATTCAAAGGAGATAGAAACATCGAATAATAATTGATTTCGGTTAAAGTTGTCCAGGAACTTACACAACTGTGTGTTCTAAAAATTTGCGGCAAAAAATGAAATTCCCAATATGTATCACATTCCAAGGCCTCCAGATCCAACCGAAGCAATTATAATCGATTCGACAAAGGAAGTTATGCAATCGACTAATCGAATTAATATATTTATGAGGGGGTGACTCACATCGTGGCAGGAACGAATACAGATACAAGCAGAACGGAAATCCCCCAACGAGTGTTTACAACCAGTCCATCAAAACAGTTTGATAATCCGTTCGGAATTAAGTGGGTGTAAGATATTGAGCAGGTCTAATAAGGATATATTTTAACGTAAGTACAACAAAAATTGTTAAAAGGGTTTTTCCAACTTGAAATCGATGAGTAATGGTAAACATTTGGGAATGTTAATACTGACAATGGTATTGATATTGATGCAACAATTAAAGAGGGTGATAAGATTGATTAGAAAAATATAACCTTAATTAAAAAAAAGAAAGAAACCTGTACCACTACAACCCCTTGAAGGGTCTTGGGTTCAGTACTGTGTAAGGAAGGACTGTATCTTGGTCAGCGGTCGTGCAAGGAGGAGATTTCACCGTGATCACGCTCAAGCGCCAGGTTTTACTCCCGCATTTTTCAATCAAGGGTAGCCACTTTAGAGAGGCTGGGTTTGACCCAGGAGGGTCTCTCGGCCACCGAGTCTATCTGTGACAGAATATTAAAGGTATCAATCCAAGCCAGATTCGCACTCGGGACCCTGAGGACATCAGCTCAATGTTTTGACAATGAACTACCTCCCCCCCCCCCCCCTCCAGCTTTAATTTAAAAATATAAATAAATAAATAATGAGGAAGATACACGAATTATCTTTAAAATTTGCCTCAACATACAGTTGTTTTTTTTTTTTTTTAATTACGTATTGAAATTTACAACTTTATTTACAATATATTAACTATTGGTAATATAATAAAAGAAAAATGAATAACCATGTATAGAAACAATCCACTGATATTTTCTAATTATTTAATTCCCTATCCGGTTCATTTTTAATTTTATTATTATTATTACACATACATTTTTTACACACGTATATATTGTTTATACTCTTTATTTATTCTTCACTTGTTTATTATCGCGTTTAAATTTTATTTTGAATCGATTAGAGGTGAAATCTTATAAATAAATATTTTGTACGTAACATACATTTATTATATGTATTTGACACCAATAGGTTAAATAATGGTCAGGATTTTCAGTTTACAATGATATTTATTATGGTAAGCCAACGTTTCGATCCAGCTTGTGGATCTTCATCAGGGCTAAAAGAAAACAAATATATGAGTATCTATGCTAGAGGGTGACAATAAATGGATACATTACAGAACTGATAATAATATAAAAGATGGTATACATAAATATTAAAATAAGAGGCTGGTTAACAAGATAAAATAGAATATGATATTTACCTACTGAGTCCAGGTGGATACTAAGACTAAAGGTAAAAATAAGGTGAGAGGTAGTGGTAGGGGGTAGGTTTGCCGACTTCATAGGTTTATGGCGGGGAAATCCAACGCTTTTGAAGTGAAGGCACATGACAACTGAGTGAACAAAATATTTAAAAACTAACAAAATATATGGTACTGTATACAAATAGTTGTGTCTGGACTGAATTTAGTTGAATTTGATTGAAATTTGAACTTCTTTTAGCCCTGATGAAGATCCACAAGCTGGATCGAAACGTTGGCTTACCATAATAAATATCATTGTAAACTGAAAATCCTGACCATTATTTAACCTATCGTAATTGAAGAACAGTTGACCATCTCTCATCTCTACTAGTATTTGATACCAAGTAATCCTTACCAATATGTATCATCAAATAGCCCAGCTAGGCATATGTGAATGGGGACTTCCTCCTAAGACAAATAAATAAATTTATGTCTATCTATCTATCTAACTATCCATTGATAGCACTCAAGTTATAATATCTATCTTAAAAGATCTCGAGACCATCTTCTTTTCAGACGCCTTGGAGGATTGTCAGGAATCGAGGAGAAAAGTGGATTCGAAAGGGTTGGGAGTTCAATATGGCACCTATATTATATACTTAGGCGACATATGGAAAATTAAGATTTTTGTGCATTATTTTATTTGTTAAAAATCTGGTGCGTGCGCGCAACACACAACTTTCACTTACCAACTTACTTAGATTAGAAATTGACGTGTTTTGCTAAATATCATTTCCCAAAGTCACACATTTTTCTACATTCATATCTTATTTTTGTTAATCGTTAAAGCCGTTTTTGAGTAAATAAAAAAAAAACCGTGAAAATTATACAAAATTTATTAAGTAAAGTCCCCCCTCCCGTAGATCAATCTTGATGAAATTTTTACAGTCATATCTCGGGCATATAAATACATCAAATACCAAGTTTGATCAAAATCGTTAAAACCGTTTTTGACTAAATAAAAAAAACACGTGAAAATGATACAAAATTTATTAAGTAAAGTCCCCCCTCCGGTTGATCAATTGTGATGAAATGTTAATTATCACATCATTGGCTTATAAATACATCAAATACCAAGTTTGATCAAAATCGTTAAAACCGTTTTTGAGTAAAAAAAAAAACACGTGAAAATGATACAAAATTTATTAAGTAAAGTCCCCCCTCCGGTTGATCAATTTTGATGAAATTTTTACAGTCATATTTCAGGCATATAAATAGATCAAATACTCAGTTTAATCAAAATCGTTAGAGCCGTTTTTTAGAAAATCGAAAAAAACTTAAAAAGTTATTAAATAAAGTACCCCCTCCCTAAGAGCAAATTTGATGAAATTTTTGCTGTCACATCGCGGGCTTATACATACTCTAAATACCCAATTTCAGGTTTACACGATTTATAGTTTTTGAGCTAGTCTGTTCACACACACACACAGACCATTTCGCGGGACTTGGTTATTTTGACTCAGGGGACCCCAAAACGTGTATTTCCGTTGAAAACCGGAATTCGAAATTTTTCACGATCGCAATACTTCCACTTACTATATATTTCATATATAGGTAAGTGAAAGTAAAAATAAGGAGCCTTAAAGATTCGGCGAAGGATTTTGGATTGTAAGGATTGGATTCGAGAGGAATTAGATACTTTTGTGGAGCAACATAGCTAGACCTTGTAGGTCCAAAACTTAATAGTGACATATGAAGGAGCCTTTTGAAATTGATCTGTAGTTTTGAGCATTAGTCAATAAGTGCTGTTATAGGCGGTAGCGGCGAGCGGTTTACTGTCGTTTCAATTTTATTTGAGGATTCCAAGTAAGACGTTTGTCCTAGTGGAGTCCGTGAAAAAATAAATTGGTTGAATGATAATAAATATGCAGCGTGTCCCTTCGGACAAGGATCTGTCTCTTTAGATTATAAAGTTCTGGGGCAGTGTCCGAGCGGGTTAACTGGCAACATCTAATAACCGTGGTCAGTTCTAACATAAGGTTCTTCAGTTCAAAATCCCGAGTGCATGTGTTCTTTTAACAACATGGCATTGATATCCGCTCTCTTCTTAAGCCTGGGGAGGGGGAGGGCGATTAGTTGAAAAGACTAGAAATGGGAAGAAGAAAAACGAAAATGAAAATCGAAGAAGAGAAATTTCTATTTCCAGTTTTCAACGGAAATACAAGTTTAGGGGTCCCCTGGGTCCAAATAACCAAGTCCCGCGAAATGGTCTGTGAATAGACTAGCTCAAAAACTATTAACCGTACGAACCTGAAATTGGGTATTTAGTGTTTGTATATGCCCGCGATGTGAGGGCCAAACTTTCAGCCAAATTGGTGTAAAAATAAAAAAATACTCAGAAACGGCTTTTACGGTTTTGATCAAACTGGATATAAGTATGTATATATGCCCGCGATTAGACAACCAACATTTCATATCCCAAAGTATCACTGATGAAAATAAAAAAACTTTATTTAACCATACAAAATTATACTCAAGAAAGTAAATACGTGATGCTCAAATTATTTATAGTATTTAAGGTGTGAAAAAATATAATATAAGATAATCTTAAATTAATCATATTTTAGCTTAGAAAATTCAGTTCCTTTATAGATTTCTGAATGCAATACGAAGTGATTTTAGAGTAACAGTAATCGTTCTCGATTTCCAGAAAGGCTTAAGAGACAAACTTTACTAAGAGTCGTAAATGCACCTTCATCGATTCACCTTCCATAAAAAACTCGTGAAAACAAAAACCATCAATTAAATAATAAGGAAGACAAACAAATTATTTGGAAAATTGGGAACATCAGGAAAATATAAATGCAACTCTAGCATTTAACGTTACGATAAATCTCATTAAAATCGTCAACAATTCAAAATTTGCAAACGGGAAATGGCTATTTGTGTTGGTTCAGCGACATATGCCGGAAATTAGCGATGCGTTTTCGCAAATTATATACTTTTCTTTTTCCCAATCTCTCATACGTATCATTATATAGCATGCTATATTATATACATTATATTTGCTTGTTATATTAGGGACTATGGGTAGACATATCATAATGGAATATGCTAAATATTTTTCCTTTTGATTTGCTCATGCATTAAGGGAGAAATTGCGGAATTTTTAGGTCAACAACTGACGGATGAAAAAATGTATAGCTTTTATCAATTATAAAGATATAAAGCAAAAAATATAATAAAATATGTATAAAATAAGAGTTTAAAATTGAAATATTGATTCATGTCCAGGACATAATTCAGAATTTTTTATTAAGATTTTGATAACTTATTCCTTAGAAAACCAGAAAGTATTGAATAAAATAATTATAAATATTGGAATTACTATAAAAAATCTAGTGCACATAAAAAAATCGTTCTCAAATACCCCGGTTTAAATAGTAATAAATAAATTTCGGCCGAAACTGTTCTTAAAAAGTAATTCAAATTATTTTAGCTTTTAATATTTTTCCTTCGGATATCCTCCCTTGTTAGGGAGTAACCAACACTACCTTAACTCGGAATCAAATAATTAACAGGAAAATTTATATAACAAATCGTTTTTACACTAAATTTTACACGACACTAACATAACGTAATGTATGTAATGGTAAATAACATAACCGTCCTAACACTAACATAACCGTCTAAAGGTGCCTTTACACTCTACGAACTTTACCTTCGAACACCACCCTCGAACAGCCTTCACGTCGACTGTTCGGATGTTATAGGTACTTCATCTGTTCGCCTGTGTTCGGGGGTAGCGCTAGTGTCACTTTTGATTCGGGTTTTCTCCCAAGTGACAGGAGTTGTTTGTGATATCAGTGCGCCGTTCTAATTCTTCTCCTATTTTTTTATTTTTCAGATAATATAAAATATATTGATACTGAAAATTTTTTCTTCATCATATGCTAGCGTTTGGTGCGTCAGCCATATTGGTTCGCTTTACGTCACGTTAAGTATAAATATATGTTATATATCGTACGGAAAGGTTCGAGGGTGAGGTTCGTAGAGTGTAAAGGAACCTTAATAATTAAATAGCCCTAGTAATCGGATCAAGCAGGGGAAAGGTAGGTACTTTCCTAACCCCTGTCTTAAGTGTTTCTTTTTTACTTTCACTTACCTATACATGAAATATATAGTGTATATATACATATATATATATATACATAGTAAGTGGAAGTAATGCGATCGTGAAAATTTTCGACTTCCGGTTTTCAACGGAAATACACGTTTTGGGGTCCCCTGAGTCGAAATGATCAAGTCCCGCGAAATGGTCCGTGTGTGTGTGTGTCTGTGTGTGTGTGTGTGTGTGTGTGTGTGTGTGTGTGTGTGTGTGTGTGTGTGTGTGTGTGTGTGTGTGTGTGTGTGTGTGTGTGTGTGTGTGTGTGTGTGTGTGTGTGTGTGTGTGTGTGTGTGTATGTGAACAGACTAGCTCAAAAACTATAAACCGTGCGATCCTGAAATTGGGTATTTAGTGTAGGTATATGCCCGTGATGTGACAGCATAAATTTCATCAAAATTACTTACAGGGAGGGGGTACTTTACTTAATAACTTTTTAGGTTTTTTTTTATTTTCTCAAAAACGGCTCTAACGATTTCGATTAAACTGAGTATTTGATCTATTTATATGCCCGATATATCACTGTTAAAATTTCATCAAAATTGATTAACCGGAGGGGGGACTTTACTTAATAAATTTTGTAACATTTTCACGTGTTTTTTTTATTTACTCTAAATCGGCTTTAACGATTTTGATCAAACTGGGTATTTGATGCATGTATATGCCCGAGATATGACTGTAAAAATTTCATCAAAATTGATAACCGGAGGGGGGACTTTATTTAATAAATTTTGTAACATTTTCACGTGTTTTTTTTATTTACTCTAAATCGGCTTTAACGATTTTGGTCAAACTGGGTATTTGATGCATGTATATGCCCAAGATATGACTATAAAAATTTCATCAAAATTGATCAACCGGAGGGGGGACTTTACTTAATAAATTTTGTATCATTTTCATGTGTTTTTTTTTATTTACTCAAAAACGGCTTTAAAGATTTTGATCAAACTGGGCATTTGACATATGTATATGCCAAAGATGAGACAGCCAACATTTCATCAAAATTGGTCAAACGGAGGGGGCACTTTATTTCATAACTTTTTTCCAATTTTTACCTTTTTTTCGATTATCTCGAAAACGGCTTTAATGATTTTGATAAAATTTGTCATGTTAAATGAAAATTAGGTGTTCAATAATATCAGGTAAGTTTTATCAGTATTCAAATTTTTGGAGAGGGCTTAAATGGGGAAGGGACCTTTTTTGTTTTCCTATAAAGTACCTTTGTTTTAGTTTACATTGTGAAATTAACTGTCTCTCATCACGCAAAAAATAGGAAATGGCTAAATATGATATATGAAAAAAATCAAGTAAACAAATGCAGGCGAAAAAAAGAAAAATATTCCGTCAACTCATAAAACACCTTGTGCTCACGCATGCACCATACGCCTTTAATGACAAACCAATGCGTTATAATTAAGATGTTCTGTTCATTTAATGAGAATTATTTGCTTCATGGGAACTAAATGAAGTATTCAACAAGTACATAGAAAATTATAAAATCAGACGACTTGGAATATTATGCTTGCATTGCCGAATCATCACAAGTAAAAACTTTTATTTAATAATAAAGGAAATTAGTGCTGTTTTTTTTTGAGCAAATGAAAACAAAAATAAGAAATGAATGTGGAAAAATGTATAACATTGAGAAGTGGCAATTAACAAAACGCATTAATTTCTAATCTAAGTAAGTTGGTAAGTGAAAGTTGTGTGTTGCGAGCACGCACCAGATTTTTCTTTTTCAGACAATCGCTTGCATATTGTTGAAGAATGTTGAGCAGGCCCAAATATATACTCATTATTTAATATTGTAATACTTCTGTGGGTAAAACAATATTAATTTAAAGAATAATAACAATTATCAATGTCACACGAATCAAAACAACACAAATATTAGAACAGGTTTCAAAAATTATCACTTTGGAACACAAATAATCATATGGCTAGAGCTTCACAACTCAGTCAAAGACTAAGCCTGTCCAGTCAATCGCTCCTTATATATAGTCGTAAGGAGATGATCCAGTTCTCGAACACCGATGTCACAAACACGTGCTATGACAGTTCACTCCAACTGTTAGTTCATTCCAAGAAAAGGTTTGGGACTTTTAAACTATATGTTTTTGATTAATGTAACACTATGAAAAAAAAAAAAAAAATGATTTTGATGAATATACTCAACAAACAATATCAATGCAACCGCAGGATATTACCGATAGTAGAAAACCAATTAGCGGCAGGTAATTGTTGAGGTTGATATTGCAACCGTACTACCTGGGATACGGTCCGCCGGCCAGGTGTACCATGGGGCCAAGATCTGCCGAGAGGAAGTGTAGCAAGAAGGCAAGAGGACGTTACGTTAGAGGGAGGTACTAATTACCTAAATGAGGTGCTACGAAAGTAGGTCCCGTACCGCAACCATGGAGGCACTGATGTACAAAAGAAAATATCGTTACATTGAAAACAGTTCTAGACTTTAGTTGGAGCAGTTACTAACTGTTCTAGTACCTGTTCTTGATTGTTCTAGAATCTTCCAAGCTTTTAGAGAACCTTCAAGAATGCTCGGTTTCAGGCTACATATAAGAAGCAATGAATGGATATA
Source organism: Aelia acuminata (assembly GCA_911387785.2). NCBI lineage: Eukaryota > Metazoa > Arthropoda > Insecta > Hemiptera > Pentatomidae > Aelia > Aelia acuminata. Next base: position 117,334,728 of record OU426983.1, on the reverse strand, counting down.
TGGATATAGAATCTTAGTATGGTTCTGAAGATCGAATAATATGGTTACTCTTATGTTACGATATCGTTACAAGTAGTTACTTGTTGAAACATTGTTAATCATATGAGTTTGTAGGGATCACCCGTGGTGCAGTAATTAGCATGGCACCTACAATACTAACGGTCGCGGGTTCGCGTCGCGATGGCCCTAGGGTTTTTTTTATGGGATAAGGGAGTCCCATTCAAAGTCTTATATGAGGGACCTAATTGTAACTGGATAGGCAAGACATAGGACTCCCACTGTAACATCATCCGATTACCTTTAGTATCATAAAGGGACGTTAAACAATCAAACAAACAATATACGAGTTTTTATTGTTTGTCCGACATGTGAATTATTATTTTCATCTGATAAAAATTATTTAAGCCCCTAATAAAATTTTTAAACTTTGGGATTTTTTTTTAATATTTTCATTCTAACAGTAACCCTGCCAGAAGGGAGTTTATTTCGTATACTGTACATACCATACATTTCTGTATACAACGTACATGTTAAGGTCTGGCCACACATGCCCGCACCGGATCCGCACCGTAGCAATAATATAGGTTATGTTCAGAATATTTTTAATTTAACTTACATATTACCTTTAATTATGCCTTAAGTGGCCTGTGTCTGACATGTGTGGCCTGAACTTTAGGCATAACTATAGGTAATATGTAAGTTAAATTAAAAATATTCAGAACATAACCTATATTAATGCTACGGTGCGGATCCGGTGCGGACATGTGTGGCCAGACCCTCAGTTGTGTCGCCGGGGGTACTCCAGAGGGCCGCCTCCAGCGATATTAGTGTATAGACCTCTGCAGTATCAACAACGACACATGTTACATGAGACGTATTTATATTATAGTTTTATACAAATAATATGATTTTAAAATAAATAATAAACAAACTTCAATAAAACAAAACAATGCCTAATGAAACATGTCAATAAGAAGTAAATGATTAGGTGAAGAAAAAAAGATTAGACAAAATAGTAGCGTTCAGCAACTACACAATAAATACCTTTTACATTCATAATGACGAACATACGTACATACATTCATGCTTACATATACTGAAACATATAAACACATATGTTATAACATATAACATATAAACACATAAACATATAAACACATACTATAATAACCTTTAGTTTAGTTTTATCGCAGATTTATGCCCACTTATTATGGAAAACTGTATTAAGCGTCACTTTGGTTCATATATTTGGACCAACGTGGGAGCAGGCCTTTCCGCTCGGTTACCAACCTGGTAACCGAGCCTTCAACTTCGGCACTTTACTTGCTTATAGGAAATTGGAAAGAACCGCTGGTATAGGGTTGCCCTAAGGTACAGCGGGGGGAAAGAAGGACAAAAAAAAAAAAAAAAAAAAAAAAAAAATATAAAAACATATAAACAACATATAAATACATATGCACATATTAAAACATAAAAACATAGATAAGCACTTACATTCATAACTACATTTAAACATATAACTTAAACAGAACATATAATCACATACCAAACTTACAGTAAACACAAACTTGAAATAATAAATGAATGAAACTTGAAAACATAAAGTAGAGAAATTATTATAACTTAGATTAATAGCGTTCAGCAGCAAAATAGAGCAAATTTTTTTTTTTGTTTTTTGTTTTTTGAAAGCCAGAAAGAAGTTATAAATCAAAAATATTTTTCATTAACTTCTTTAATTTTAAGTAGTGCTTTTTTAAAAAATAATTTCACGTCGACAACTATTTTTTCAAATAATAAGTGATTTTCTACAGGCCATCGTCCCAGTTTCTGTATAGTTTTTGTTATTAGCGAATTTCTGTAGTCAGTAAATAGTCTACATACATGTATTAGGGGATAATACTCATATACATTAAACTTTGGGATAATACTCATAAGGGATTTAGAAAGTAAGAAACGAAAAAGTTACCACCACTAGGAGGCGCGCTCCCCGTTTACTCCCCTAAATTCTAATGTTTTCACTTTTTAGTCTAAAAAGTTTATATTTCGAAGGAAGTCTGATATGTAAAAATAAAATTTCCAGCAAAATTCTTCTTACAAATGATTCGGTGTATGTTTGAGCGAGAAAACCCGTTTTGGATAAAATTTTATAAGAAACTTATTAGATTAGATGAGGCACATTTCAAGTTAAATCTGAAATAAATATATTTTAGAGTAAAAACACTCATCCAGTTTTGTATTCTAAATAAATCAAACAATAAAAGGTTATTGTTGAAAAAATAATTTAAGGCTGATTAAAAATTTATAATTTTGTGGTAAAATCATTGAAACGTTCACGCCGGCGTGTACCACCGGTGGCTCACACTAAATTAATGCATCGGACACTTTCCACGACGATTTATAACGAGATAGGATGGTATTGGTTATTTTATTAATGTCGGATTCTCAGTACTGCATAATGCCCTTGAATAACTCCCATCCGATAGAGCAAAAAAAAATTAATCATTAAAGTAAGCCACCAATGGGCGAGAAGCATGAATTATAGCCCCAGCTTGAACGTGTTAAAGCATTCGTTTGAGAAACTCGCCATTTCCAAAATAAGTAGATTTTTGTTTAAATTTTCATTACACTGCACGGAAAGTAACTACTTTCGATGCATGCAAACAGTACAGAAAACAGCTGTTTCCCGTTTACTTCTAAAAGTGCACCGAAAATTTGCACGCGCACGGAAAATTTATAAGTACACCGAAAATTTTCGGTGTACTTGTTATTTCGTTTCCCGGCCACCAGTAGCGCTTGCTGATTGTATTAAGAACAGCTGTTTAATGAAAAATTGAAATCAAGAAAGCTGAAAATCCACCGGTTACAATAAGTTTTTGTGTCATAAATATTTTCAAAAGTTGTCAGTTAACTTAGTGCTTTGAAGAAATGGCATTGCCCGATGAGTTAATGAAGAATGCATGCAATGATGCAATGATGCAAGCATGGAATGATGAAAACAAATAACGAAAGAGCAGGAAAGTGTCAAGAAATACACAAAAATTTAAACTTACTACAAAATAAATTAGCAAATAAAATCATAAATATAAGCAACAATCAAAACTGTACAGTAAATATTAATTTCAATTTCTAAAATTCTTAGAACCCTTATTTATTTCAGTATTTTATTTAATTTGTATTCAGCTTTTGTTTGTTGATCAATAAACTAATCAAACAGTATACTAGTGTTTGAAGATATAATTTAAGTTAATTAATTATGTTAGTTTGAGATTTCTGTAATACTGCCCGTTTGCAGTGTAATGAAAAATATCGTTCATAAAACGTACCAAAAGTGCTTTTCCCGAGCTTACTCAAACTATTCCCGTACTCGGCTTCGCTCTCACACGTGAAATTCCGTAGCGCACGGGAAAAGGCCACTTTCGGTACTAGCAATGAAATATACTATTGCAGTTTCCGTATCTGAGATTTGTTTTTCACTCGCTTTTCCATAAATTTAAAGCAGTAGCCTTGCCAGGAGTTTTGAAACGACCGATTCAATTATTGCTTAGCATAATTTTTTTTTTCAACTTTAACCTGTTTAAAAGAGAATAAATAATTAAATAACTTAAAATTTTAATATCCGATTTTCCAAAACCTGTAAAACACTACATAATGAGTCCATATTTTCCCTTTAAATTACTATTCAGACCAGGCAGTTGTTTACGGTAAGGCAAGACTGAACGTTACGGTAAATAGTCGCAACTATTCAACTAACGGAAAAGGAATCAATGAACGTTCGTGGGCTGAATGGAAAACTTGCTGAACTGGCGATTCCATTCTTACGATTCATAATAAATCACTTACGTAGTAGAACGGTCAAAAAGATATTTAAAATTAGGTCAATTTACATTAATTTATTTTATTTGATTCAAGATCACCCCCCACCTAAAAAAAAATCTAGTCTAGATTTGATTTTGTTATAAAAAACTCGGTTCTCGAAGAGTTTTACGGTATTCAAAAATATAAATAAAATAAACAATCAAAAACAGTTTACGGAACACCTCAAGAATGATTGTTTATGTTTATTTTTGTAATTGAGAAAAATTTTTATTACGAATTGTGCAAATATTGACGAATCACCCGTGAGAAACTCCACACATGGTAAGGTATCTAAAAATTTTAAAAAAATAATGAGAGTATATTTTGGATTATAGCTAGTGGAGAGGAGTAATTAATGATTGCATTAAAACTAGTATAGAAAATAATCAAAGTACACATAAAGGGTAACCTGTGGTGTATTGGTTAGCCTACAATATAGGACGTAAAATGTAGGTCCTGAGCCTGTACGATTCCAGCTACTCTTAAAGATCCCTATCCTAATTATTATACCTAATAGACAAAATTTATGACTCCCACTGTAGCCTCGTCCGATTAGCCTTACTGGCATCACGTGACTTTAGTCAAACAAACAAATCACATTTTTCATAAAAATGAAGTTTTACGAAAAGAATTTCTCCTTCTTTAAAGCCATTTCTCAAAAATCGACAATTGCTGATAAGCCAATCAAGATAAAGAAATTAAAAAAAAAAATCTTAATAGACTATTTAAAATAAAGATTCTTCCGTTCTTCTTGAAAGAAAATTCATTGTGTGCTGCATTATAAAAAGTTCAATTGGAGGCTTAATATCTAGTTTGATTCCATACTGCTTCTAAACTTAAAGATACGCAAAACTTCATGCAATACAACTTTACTTAGAGATTTGAAGGATAAACATTAACTTTTGCATTATCAATGAAACCTAAAGAAAAAAAATCTGGTGCGTGCGCGCAACACACAACTTTCACTTACCAATTTATTTAGATTAGAAATTGACGTGTTTTGTTAATTGCCACTTCACAAAGTCACAAATCTTCCCACATTCATTTCTTATTTTTTCCTTTTATGAGTAATTTAACACACGTGAAAATGATTCAAAATTTATTAAGTAAAGTACCCCCTCCATTTGATCAATGTTGATGAAATTTTTACAGTCATATCTCGGGCATATTAATACATCAAATACTCAGTTTGATCAAAATCGTTAGAGCCGTTTTTGAGTAAATAAAAAGAACACGTGAAAATGAGACAACATTTATTCAGTAAAGTACCCCCTCCAATTGATCAATTTTGATGAAATTGTTATTGTCACATCGCGGGCACATACATATACTAAATACCAAGTTTGATCGAAATCATTAAAGCCGTTTTTGGGTGAATGAAAAAAAACAAACATAAAAGTGGGACACAATTTATTAAGTAAAGTACCCCCTCCGGTTAATAAATTTTGATGAAATTTTTACAGTCGTATCTCGGGCATATAAATAGATCAAATACTCAGTTTAATCAAAATCTTTAGAGCCGTTTTTGAGAAAATCGAAAAATACTTAAAAAGTTATTAAATAAAGTACCCCCTCCCTTTGAGCAATTTTGATGAAATTTTTGCTGTCACATCGCGGGCATATACATACACTAAATACCCAATTTCAGGTTCGCACGGTTTATTGTTTTTGAGCTAGTCTGTTCACACACACACACACACACACACACACACACACACACACACACACACACACACACACACACACACACACACACACACACACACACACACACACACACACACAGACACACACACACACACACACAGACCATTTCGCGGGACTTGGTTAATTGGACTCAGGGGACCCCAAAACGTGTATTTCCGTTGAAAACCGGAAGTCGAAATTTTTCACGATGGCAATACTTCCACTTACTATATATTTCATATATAGGTAAGTGAAAGTAAAAAATCTGGTGCGTGCTCGCAACACACAACTTTCACTTACCAACTTACTTAGATTAGAAATTAATGCATTTTGTTAATTGCCACTTCTCAAATTAACAGAACATTTTTAATTATAACGCATTGGTTTGTCATTAAAGGCAGGCGTACGGTGCATGCGTGAGCTCAAGGTGTTTTATGAGTTGACGGAATATTTTTGTTTTTTTCTCCTGTATATGTTTACTTGATTTTCTTCATATATCATATTTAGCCTTTCTAATTTTTAGGCGCGATGAGAGACAATTAATTTCTCAATATAAACTAAAACAAAGGTACTTTATAGGAAAACAAAAAAGGCCCCTTCCCCAACTAAGCCCCCTCAGAACATTTTAATAATGATAAACCTTACCTGATATTAAATAGCAACTAATTTTCATCAAACATAACGAATTTGATAAAAATCGTTAAAGCCGTTTTTGAGATAATCGATCAAAAAGGTAAAAATTGGAAAAAAATTATGAAATAAAGTGCCCCCTCCGTTTGACCAATTTTGATGAAATTTTTACAGTCATATCTCGGGCATATACATACATCAAATACCAAGTTTGATCAAAATCGTTAAAACCGTTTTTGAGTAAATAAAAAAAACACGTGAAAATGGTATAAGATTTAACAAGTAAAGTCCCCCCTCCAGTTGATAAATTTTGATGAAATTTTTCCAGTCATATCTCGGGCATATAAATAGATGAAATACTCGGTTTAATAAAAATGGTTAGAGCCGTTTTTGAGAAAATCGAAAAAAACCTAAAAAGTTATTAAGTAAAGTACCCCCTCCCTTTAAGTAATTTTGATGAAATTTATGCTGTCATATCGCGGGCATATACCTACACTAAATACCCAATTTCAGGATCGCACGGTTTATAGTTTTTGAGCTAGTCTGTTCACACACACACAGACCATTTCGCGGGACTTGGTCATTTCGACTCAGGGGACCCCAAAACGTGTATTTCCGTTGAAAACCGGAAGTCGAATTTTTTCACGATCGCAATACTTCCACTTACTATATATTTCATATATAGGTAAGTGAAAGTAAAAATAAATTAACAGCAATGTTTTACAAAGCAAAGATTTTTTTAACATCGATTTTTTGACTAAACATCAATGTTGTCAATGTCGCATCCCTATATGTAAGCTGAGATATCAACGAGCGCATTTTAGCCCTACTTTTTTTAAGTCCCCAACTAGAACATAAATTTTCAATGGGAAGACCCCGTACTCCATGTAGATTCCCGATGTAGGAGGTGTCATATACCTCATGGAACAACTCACTTTCTATTACAAAAAAAAAAAATCCCAAGGCCTGCGGAGTGGCAGACTGCTGGGTACCAACCAACAACCCTCAGGTGTGAACTCGGCCATGTTTAATAGCCTTCCATAAAGCTGTTTATGGATTAGAATTTTATTGCTGCTCTGCCATAAACTCAAACTCTCTAACAACTCTGCCTCTGTCAGCTTTATTGTTGTTCCTCTTTCGGTCAGCACTGAGGACTTCCGTCCCAGCCCTGAGTCGTAAATGTCCTTTCTTCTTCCTGCCGCTCAGGATGTCTGCCTTCAGGTCTCTATATTTGGTGGCTTAGAGGAAACTACGACATGAGCAAAGTGGCTTAATGGAGGAGTACCTGAATAAATTACGATTTTATGAAGTCGTTGATACGGTATTTGCTAATCAATTAGCTTAGAATCATAAATTGAGATAGAATATATTAAATAGTGATTTATCTTACTTTTTTATTGCCAAAGGGGCTTATAAAAGTTTATGACTACGTTCTAGTCTATCATGTCAATTTTCATTTTAACAACACTGCGTAACTAATTTTACAAATTACTCACTTAATTTTTTATCTAGGGCCATTCCACGTCGAATCAACACAAAAATATATCATTTTGAACCTCACCGTCTCAGATTTTCTTGAAATTTGGTATATGGGTACTACTTGTTTCTACTAGAACAATCGTGAAATATTACTCAGATATATCGACCCGTTTTAATTTTTTTTTTAAATTTATTTATTGGCTTATAATAAGGCGTAGCCAGGGAGTCTGGCCCAATCAATGTTAGTAGAGTTAGTTAAAAGGTTAGAATAAAACTAAAGCAAAACAAAAAATTAAACAAATAAACCAATGAGCACTGTATAAGAAGAAGATATGAGAGATACTCTAATATAAAGAAAATTACTAACATAATCAGGATTAAACTAAACTTAACTATAGATCAACTAACAAAATAAACTGAAAAACTGCACTTTTTTATAACTACCCCATTTCTACAAAATAAAATATTATCCATACTCTCTTAAATATAAATTTCTTTTAGCTACAATGATGCAATGCGCTTGTTGCCATTTAAAAGGGTACCAAAATATACACTGTATTTATTTGTATGAACCTCAAGCTTACAAATAATTAAAAGATTATTTTATTGTTATGGGTTTGCAGGTAAATTGTTTAAAATATTAACTGATGACATAATGAAGTAGAACACACTGTCCAAATGTTCTAGGCTCTTAAAATCTAGAACCTTCATCAGTGATAAATCATCCGAGACCGCATTGATATATTTGTCGAGATATCTCGTTCCTTAGCTCTCAACAAAAAAACATTCTAGGACCAAATGCTTTAGAGGGTTAGTGATTAGGAGGCCGCTTACAGACTTCTTCAGCTCTTAAAAGATGAGCAATATTCCCAAGGTACAGCGCCAGGCTGTCTTCAGGCGACTCACAGTTCGCAGCTTTCGTAAAGTGGACCCGTTTTTAAATTATTGGTCTCTAAAGTCCTCCAAAATAGGTATACAAACAGAAAAAATCATTATTAAAAATAGTTGTAAATGTTTTCCAAGTTTGACTTGGAGTATGAGATTGGTGTCTTTAAACAGCGCATTCCTTGCCATTTCATATGATGTACAATGTATAGGTATAAGGAGGATGATATATAAAAAAAAAAAACTTTGAGAAAATTGAAATTAAAATTTTAAATTTGGTTTTAAGAAAATTTCTTTAGTATCAACCTATACATTTTTGTATACCATATGAAATGGCACGGAATGCACTGTTAAACGACAACAATCTCACAGCCCTAGTCAAATTTGGGAAACATCTACAGCTATTTTTAGTCATGAAATGATTGATTTATGGAATTTCATCGCTGGTTTTCAATTTTTTAGTAACAAAGAAATGTTCATCCCACTTTTATATTTTTTTGCATAAATACATTTAATAATACCTACTTTTTAAAAAAATATAAATTTTTTAAAAAAATGCCCTTTTCGAGGAAATCGAAATAAAAATTTTAAACCAGGTTTTAAGAATATTTCTTTAGAACCAACCTATACATTGCTGTATATCATATGAAACGGCATTGAATGCGCTGTTGAAACGACACCAATCTCATAGCCCTAATCAAATTTGGAAAACATCTACAGCTATTTATAATATGCGTTTTATGTTTCGGTCCCTATTTTTGAGGGTTTCAGACCAATAATTCAAAAACCGGTAGACATAATTCAGTGATATTTCACAATTGTTCTAGTAGATACAATTAGTACACTTATACCAAATTTCAAGAAAATCTGAGATAGTGAGGCTCAAGCCTGTGTTGAATTGACATGGAAAGATCCTCTCACTTAATTGTGGTTCGCAACATCGTACGGAGAAGCGGTTACGCCTGAAAGTTACTGAGTCTATCAATTCCGTTGCCAAGTAAGTCGAGCAATATGAAAAAGACATTTTCTGATAGATGAAAAAAAAAAAAATGTGTCCTCTCATGAACTGAAAAGCTTATGATGGATAATTTATACAATAAAGAGAATAAACCCGTCAGCGGAAGTCATAAGGTGCTTGGGCAGCAAGGAAGACTTCCGGAAGCTGATACACAAGGCAGCGGATTGTACTGGCCCTTATCTCTTTAGAAGGCTGTGGAAGAGAGGGCCCCATTCACAAAACTGATAGTCTCCTTCTTAATGAACTGCTCCATTCAACGATTTCTGTTCATCATTCATTCATTCAAAACGAGTTCAGTTTCAGGGCACAAATAAATCTCCGAAGTACAGTAAACTTCCAGTATTAGTATTAGTATAGTGAGTATTATAAGAAAAATGCCACGTGTATAATTTACATGCACTATTAAATTGACCTAGTTTGAACAATTGTAAAAAATTAAAATCTAATCAAAAATGTTTTTAATAAATTCCAGTCAAATAAGCTTTCATCTACAATTCAAAAGTACAAAAATCGCATAAAAAATCTATAGTAATCCTATGGATACAGGTCTAGGCTGTGAGTTCTGGAGATTGATTAGTGTTGATATATTCGAGAGAAAAGTCCTCCGAAAGATAACCGGTGCGACCTGAAAATCAACTATTCTTTAATATCAGGTAAGCTGTATCATTATTAAAATGATTAGAGGGGGCATAAATGGGGAAGGGGTCTTTTTTGAAGTACCTATGTTTATCTGTAACTCGTTTCGCTTTAAAATAAGAAATGGCTAAATATGAAATATGAAAAAACCAAGTAAACATATACAGGAGAAAAAAAGAAAAATATTCCTTCAACTGATAAAACACGCTGAGCCCACGCATGCGAAGTAAAAGCATTGTTCATAATTAAAGCCGTTCTGTTCATTTAATGGAAATTATTTGTTTCATGGATACTAAATGAAGTTTTCAACAACTACATAGAGAATTATAAAATCAGACGACTTGGAGTATTATGCTTGCACTGCCGAATTATCACAAGTAAAAACTTTTATTTATAATAACAAAAAATTAGTGTTTTTATAGAACAAATAAAAACAAAAATAAGGAATTTATGTGGTAAACTGGGTGACTTTCAGAAGTGGCAATTAACAGAACACATCAATTTCTAATCTAAGTAAGTTGGTAAGTGAAAAGCACGCACCTGTTTTTTTTTTTTTTTTTTCTAGGAATCCTAGACTTCAAAACTTCTATAGTTATTTTCTCTTATATTTATACGTTAAGATAACTAATTGTTTTAAACTTTTTTGATCTATTGATAACTTTATATGCTTCTAGAGGTATTTACAATTTTCATCAACTTTCTCTTCAGTTACCTCAACTTTACTAATAATCTATCAAATCACCAATTTTTTTAAAGGCATCAAACAAGAAAACATAATGGAAGCTATTCCGCATTTAAATGCCCTCTCCAGAAACTGGTTAGGTGGAATTAGAAAAGTAGAAGAAGGTAGAAGAGGAATTGAATCGCCTGACTCAGAGTACTTAGGGGAAGGAAATGTGCTCATCTCTGTAATATAGTCGCACTTATCTGCCCCTAGATCTCTCCACAGATAGCATCTAGCAGAGCCAGCCAGCTCTTACAGTAGAAATAGTCTAATCAATTTAATAAATGGCCACATAGTCCAAAAATATTAAAAGCATTATTGTGAAATGCATTTTCACTTTTTAAGAGAAAATGCATTGAAATATCTAGAAAATTTACGTAGAGGATATTCAAGCAATCTAAGATAATAAAAACAGAGAGAACTGCGTCATTTAAAAATCGTTTCAGGGAAGTTATTTTATCCTTCCACGGAAAATAAGTTAATCTATTCTAATATTTCTTTACGAGTATTTTTAATTTTTTTATTTATCTACAATTCTGTAAGGATGGGGGTTTTAGTTTATATAATTTTAAATTATGATCATTTGTACTTTTAACAGGAAAAACAAGTGAATAAAATTCATCAAATTTGTTTTCACGTTTCGAGGCAAAACAATACGAAATAGAATAGAATTAAAATATTTTTTCCGCCGTCATTGATTTTGACACCTTTAAATATTCCAGGCTGGTTGGTTCGTCCTGTCCAGCTTCCAGTCTGGAATGTTTGGGAGTATTACGTCCAAAGTCGGAATTCTTGCCCCGCGTCAAAGGGATGCCTCCAACATTTACCAGAAATTGTGTACATATCCTACGTCGGTAAGGAGATAGTTACAAATCAAATTTTTTTTTCTTTTGGATAATCACACGTTAAGTTTCAACTGCGTTCTAAATTTTATTATGTACCTACAAACTGGGATTAGGGACAATAGTATTTGATCACAAATAATCTACCATCGGAGTAGGGAGGAATTGCCGGTTCTGGGACCACAATTTGCGGAGTCAAATTGGACTTTGGACCCTGGGCTTGCCCAGCCCTAACCACCACGTGGTCCAGGGCCAAACCAACCTTAACCACCACGTGGTCTTAATCCCCTAATTAATCCTTAATCCCCTAATTAATCCCTAATCCCTAATTAATCCCTAATCCCTAAAATATATTATTTTGAAACTTTTTCGGACATGTTTGAACTTGTCGAGTGCATGACGGAACTTGTCGAACATTTTTATTTTATCTAAATATTCAAATGCCACCGCCATATTGATAATTTTTCGAAATATTTTTTCGAATAAGCACTGCCATCTATATAATTTTTCGAAATAAATTTTCGAATAGTTACCGCCATCAATATAATTTATCGAAATATTTTCGAATAGTTATTGCCATCTTGATAATTTTTCGAATTATATACCTCGAAATATATAACATATGATCGACATAACCTTACATGATAACCACATCAGCTGTTACCTTATGATCGTAATATATTTTCGAATAAGCACAGCCATCTTTATAATTTATCGAAATATTTTCGAATAGTTACCGCCATCTATATAATTCATCGAAATATATTTTCGAATAGTTACAGCCATCTTGATAATTTTCGAAATAAATTTTCGAATAAGCACAACCATCTATATAATTTTTCGAAATAAATTTTCGAATAAGCACCGCTATCGAAATAACCTTACATGATAACCACGTCAGCTGTTACCTTATGATCGTAATATATTTTCGAATAAGCACTGCCATCTATATAATTTATCGAAATATATAACATATGATCGACATATATATAATTTATCGAAATATATTTTCGAATAAATACTGCCATCTTGATAATGTTTCGAAATATATATAACATTAAGTTTTTCATTATTTCATTAGGTTTTTCGCGATGAAATCGGCTATGATTTTTATGACTAGTACCGTTTCTGATTTCAAATCTCAAATTGCGCGTAAGTGAATCCAATTCAAGTTTTGTAAATCGAAAGATCGATCTATAGATCGATACCATATTCAAAATTTATAACTTTTGTAACACGTAATTTGATCTTAAAATTGATGTGACCGAAAATTTTAAAATTATCAATACATAGAACCAAAATCTGATATCAAATTCAGTATCAGCATACTCAGAAACCATATGATTGATTAATATAAGGAATCAAAATTACAAACGAGTAGTGAATCGAATGGCGCATACGCGATCGAAAATCTGATATCAAATTCGGAATCAGCCTCCTCAGAAACCATATTATGGGCTTATATAACGAATAAAAAGTAAAAAGTAACTGTAAATCAAATCGCGCATGCGCGATCGAAAATCTGATGTCAAAGTCGGAATCAGCATCCTCAGAAACCATATGATTGATTAATATAACGAATGGAAATTAAACAGTAACAGTAAATTGAATCGCACATGCGCAATCGAAAATCTGATGTCAAATTCGGAATCAGCATCCTCAGAAACCATATGATTGATTAATATAACGAATAAAAATTAAACAGTAACAGTAATTCGAATCGCGCATGCGCAATCGAAAATCTGATGTCAAATTCGGAATCAGCCTCCTCAGAAACCATATGATTGATAATTATAACGAATAAAAAGTAAAAAGTAACAGTAAATCGAATCGCGCATGCGCAATCGAAAGTCTGATACTAAATTCGGAATCAGCATCCTCAGAAACCATATGATCGACACTCGTATCGTTACAATATATGTATAGAGGGCCAAAACATGCAGGTTTTGACAGGAAGGAACTTGTTCAGACCTGCGCACGACCTATTCGGACCAGTTAGTAGTAGTGGGGAGCTCGGAGAGTGGTGGGGGAGAGTAGCAGCCAATCAGCTTCGAGGATTCTCATCGAGTCCCTGACGTGTATACCCCCTCCACTTTCATTCTAGCTCCAGCTTTCACAGAGGCAACATCTGCGCTCCTCGAAATCGCTCTCTAGAATTTTCCCTTGTGTTCTTGTTCTTATTATTTTTCTTAAATCAGTTATTATTTTTCTTATTTATTTATTTTTCTTAGTTATTTATTTTTTTTAAGAATTTGAAGGTAAGTTTATTTATTTTTTTTTAAATTGTATTTGTGTTTGTTTTGTAAATTATATTTGAGTTTGTGTTTTTCAAAAGCAGGTTAATTTTTGTTTAATTTGTATATATAAATTATAGTTATTCAGTTATTTTGTTTTTCAAGTTTTATACACCTAAGTTTTTTGTTTATCAAGAAGGTATTTTTGTTTTAATTTTTTTCTTGAAGTGTTACTTTTCGTTTGTATAGTTGAAGTAAATTTTAGTTTAATTTGAAGTGTTTTCTGTTCTTATAATTGTTTAAATTTTTTTCATTAGAGTTAATTTTCGTTTAATTCAAAGTTGTTTCTTTTTTGTTCATACATGTTACTTTTCGTTTATAGATAGTATTCGTTCGTAGATATTTTTCGAGTAAATTTTAGTTTAATTAAAGTTCTTTGAGATTATTTTTTTTTATATAATTATTTAAATTTTGTTTTCATTCTATAAAGTTAATTTTTGTTTAATTAAAAGTTTTTCATAGTATTTTTTTTTTTTAGATAAGTTACTTTTTGTTTATATTTTTCTTAAATTTAAATTTATTTAAAGTGAATTACTTTAATACCAAAAAAAATGGAATCTTCTTCACGTCAATGCGCAAATTGTAGGATGGTGTTTGCCAGTCACCGTGAATGTATGGCGCACGAATTAACCTGCTTTTATAGTCAGGAATTCACACCAGCAGCCTCGTGCGTCTGTGGTAAATGTGGCAAAGCATTCACAAAAACTTGTAATCGTTTGCGACACGAGGCTGTTTGTGGGGATTCCTCACAAACGCAAGAATTTTCCCGCGATATAAAGTTTATTTGCTCATATTGCGGGAAATCTTTTAATAGTGAATACCATCTTTTAAGACATGAACATTCGTGTAAACACCTGTCTCGAGTAGATGATTTTGATAAAAAGTTTGATTTGGTCTGTGGTAAATGTGGACAGGTGTTTACACGAAAAGATGCTAGGTTAAGACATGAAATTAAGTGCAAAGTTGATTTTAGCAGGTCCTGCCGTTTTTGTCAAACAACTTTTACGAATTTACATAATTATTTTAGACATCAGCAATTTTGTAAAAATGAACCCCCTCTAAAAAAATTTAAAAGAGAACCTCAACGGCAGGACCTGTTAGCTCTTAAACCCGACGCAGTAGGTTTCACCGAGTATGAAACAGCTTTTAGGGGGAGGTTGAAGTCCTATTTTATCCGTAGCGACGAAAATCACGACATGTCTATGTTTTTTAATAGTATTAGAAATCACACTTTTAATAAGATTAACGCTTCCCTCCGACAGCATAACGCGATAAAAGTAAACATATGGGTAGACAGTATAATGGTAAATCAGTTAGGGGAAACGATCGACGTTGCTTTTAAAACTTCAAACAAATCAATTTTAAAAGAGACAGATATAAATAAAATAATAGAAAGTTTTTTTAACAAGATAGAAACCGAGCTAAGCGAATGTGAACTTAAGAAGAGCGGCTGGCGACTCTACGCTATCGACGGCTTAAGATTAAAAGTCAATCAATATAAACCATTAAGAGGTAGCACATACATCAAATTACCAGCTAAAATTGAGAACAAAAAAGCTTGTATCATTGTCGAAAATTATGATAACTATTGTTTTAAATATTCTATTTTAAGTAAGTTTGTAAATAACCATCCGGAACGTGTTTTAAATTATGAAGGTATGCAGCATAGGTATGACTTTTCCTGTATTAGTTTCCCTACACCACTCCATGAAATAAAAATGTTTGAAACATCAAATAATATATCGATTAATGTTTTCGGCCTTGATGAAAAAAATAATGTATATCCATTAAAAATAGTAAAAAGAGAATTAGATGATCATAGAGACCTTTTACTGATAGAAAAAGAAGGTGTACAGCATTATGTTTATATAAAAAATTTCAATAAATTAGTAACATCACAAATAACACATAATGAACATAGAATAAATATTTGTAAAAGATGTTTCATTCATTTTTATTCGATGGAGAAATACGCCGAACATTTAGCTCAATGCTCTGAAAATAAACCTGCGAGGATCGAATTGCCGGGGGAAAATAATTTTATTCATTTTACAAATGTTGAGAAAACTCTCAAAGTCCCCTATGTTGCATACGCAGATTTCGAGTGCTACCTCGAACCAGTGTCATCATGCCAGCCGAACCCGAACAATAAATATACACAAACGAAAGCAATACATAAACCAATTTCATATTGTATTTATATAAAGAAAGATGAAACTTTAAAAGATATCAATGATTCGCTTAGCTCGTTTCCTATAATTTATAGAGGTGTAGACGCCGCATCACATTTTGTACGTACTTTGAAAGACATTGCCCTCAAAATTGAAAATATTTATAAAAGAAATATTCAAATGAATCCCCTAACTGATTCGGAGATGGAAGCGTTTAACCAGTCCTCCGTCTGTTATATGTGTAATCGTTTATTAAATGGAGATAAAGTTAGGGACCATTGCCACTTAACAGGGAAGTATAGGGGGGCTGCACATTCAAGTTGCAATTTAAGATTCCAAAACCCCAACTTCCTCCCTGTATTTTTACATAATATGTCCGGATACGATAGTCATTTGTTTGTTAGGGAATTGGGGTATGACGAGAAAAGAATCGATGTGGTCCCGAATTCTGAGGAAAAATATATAACATTTTCGAAATACGTTAGTGGTAATTTTAAAATAAGATTCTTGGATTCATATCGATTCTTATCCGACAGCCTCAATTCCCTAGCAAAAATAGTGCCGGATACGCCTACTATAAAATCCTTGTTTAGAAGGGAGGAGGTTGAGGTTTTAAAGAGAAAGGGGGTGTTCCCTTACGATTACATGACAGCCCCCGAAAAATATTTAGAAACAGTATTACCCCCTAAAGAATGTTTTTACAATAGTTTAACCCAGGAGCATATAACAGGCGAAGACTATAGGCATGCTCAAAAGGTATGGGGTACGTTCAATTGTAAGACGCTGGGTGATTACAATGATATATATATGAAAGCCGACACACTGCTGCTTACAGATATTTTTGAAACTTTCCGTAATATCACAATTAGATCGCATAAATTAGACCCAGCGCATTTCTTCAACGTACCCGCGATGACGTGGGATGCCATGTTAAAATTTACTGGGGTTAATTTGGAATTGTTAAACGACTATAACATGATTTTAATGATTGAGAGAGGAATTAGAGGGGGCATCTGTCAGGTCTCCCATCGGTTCGCCAAAGCGAACAACGAATGTATTGATGGTTATAACCCACACTTGGAAAAATCTTTTATTTTTTATATAGACTGCAACAATTTATATGGGGCTGCCATGTGCAAGCCCCTCCCAATTGGCGAATTCGAATGGGTAGACCCATCCCACGTCATCATCGATGCATTAAATGAAAATGATGAGTTTGGGTATATTTTAGATGTAGATATTAGTTACCCGCCTCATTTACACGACGCTCACAATGATTTGCCATTTTTAGGAGAAAATACCAATTTTAATGATAAAAAACGAAACAAAAAACTTTTAACGCATTTTAAAAATAAAAAAAATTATGTTGTTCATTATATGGCTTTAAAACAGGCGGTGGGTCATGGTATAGTTTTAGAAAAGATAAATAATGTTTTAAAATTCAAACAAAGCTGTTGGCTAAAACAATATATAGAATACAATACAGAATTACGTAGAAAAGCAACAAATGATTTCGAAATAGACCAAATTAAATTATATATAAATGCTATATTCGGTAAAACAATGGAGAACATAAGAAAAAGAATTGACATTAAATTAATTTGCAATGCCAACAGCTTAGAAAAGTTAATAAAAAAACCAAATTTTAAAGATAGAACCATCTACAATGAAAATTTATCCGCCGTACATATGGAAAAAACTAAAATTAAATTCGACAAACCAATATATGTTGGCATGGCCATATTAGATATTTCTAAAACAATTATGTATCATCATCATTATGATGTCATGTTACCTAAATATGGTCATGCCAATATAAAATTACTTTACATGGATACAGACTCTTTTATTTATTATATAAAAACTGACAATTTATGTAACGATATTTTAAATATGAAACAATATATGGATACATCCAATTATCCAACCGATCACCCTTGCTACGCAATCGAAAATAAAAAAGTGATGGGGAAATTTAAGGACGAGGCGAGAGGGGACCCCATTTTAACTTTTATTGGTCTCCGACCAAAAATGTACCATATTAATATGAAGAATAAAGTTATAAAAAGAGTAAAAGGGGTAAACAGAAATGTTGTAAAGAAAGAAATTAGTTTTATTGATTTTATTAATTGCCTGAAAGAGCACACAACATTGCGTCATAAAATGAGACATATAATTTCAAAAAGTCACGAAATTGAAACAATAGAAATAAATAAAATATCTCTTTCATCGAATGACGATAAACGTGTAATAATGGAAGATGGAGAGAGCACCCTTGCGTTTGGACATTATAAGCTCGATGAATAGTTCGTCACTAAGGCCTCTGGCGAGGTCGAAAGACCCGTAAGCCGTATGAATGTGTATGATTCGGGGCCGGGATAGCCGAGAACGTTAGAGCGCGACCCGCTTAACATTCTCGAGCCGAACGGCTACGGTTCAAAAAGACGGACTTGTGTTTGATTCGGGGCCGGGATAGCCGAGAACGTTAGAGCGCGACCCGCTTAACATTCTCGAGCCGAACGGTTACGGTTCAAAAAAGACGGACTTGTGTTTGGTTCGGGGCCGGGATAGCCGAGAGCGTTAGAGCGCGACCCGCTTAACATTCTCGAGCCGAACGGTTACGGTTCAAAAAGACGGACTTGTGTTTGATTCGGGGCCGGGATAGCCGAGAACGTTAGAGCGCGACCCGCTTAACATTCTCGAGCCGAACGGTAACGGTTCAAAAAAGACGGACTTGTGTTTGATTCGGGGCCGGGATAGCCGAGAACGTTAGAGCGCGACCCGCTTAACATTCTCGAGCCGAACGGTTCAGTGTGAATGTGAGTGGCGAACTATTCATAGACCTTAAACTCTCCTCTTACAAATATTTTAAACTGTTTTATTTGTTGCTCTTTCAGGTAGGAGGTATTTTATGATTTTAACACTACCCATTAATGGATCGGTTGGATGTATAATTTTTATGTTTTTAATGATTTTAAATTGATTTTATCCGTCTTTTTTAATGATTTTAGATATTTTTAGGGTGATTTTATCAGTCGTTTTTATGATTTTAGATATCAGTGTTTCTAAACTTGTTTTTAGACACTTTTTTTATGTAATTTATTTTACCTCTTTTAATATTTTTACTTTTTTATCGATGTATCCATAGTTTTATTCCCTCCTAATTTTATTACTGTATCCATTTTTTTTTTTAAATACTACGACTTTTAGTTATTTTTTAAAAACTGATTTTAGAGTTTTCTTATAAACTATTATCAATTTTTAACAATTTATCGATTTTTGCGTTTTAGTTTTTTCCAATGAATTTTAAAGTGTATTTTTAAACTGATTTTAGCATTTTAGTTTTTTCTAATGAATTGTAATATGTATTTTAAATTGATTTTAGCTCTATTTATAACTGTTTTAAAATTTTATGATTTTTAGTAGACTTTGTTTTAAATCGACTGTTTTAGAAAGTTGACGACGATTTTTATTAACTTTTCTAGATGCTTTTATCAGTCGTTTTTAGGTATTTTATTTAAATTTAAACTGGTTTTAGTAAATTAGCGACGAATTTTAGTTATTGGTTTTTAGATGTTTTAGTTACCATGACCCACCAAACTCATCATTAGCTTTCAATGCATCGACTAATATCTTTTGAGTATGTCTATTTGACTGGTTGGACTTCAACCTCTATATTTTAGCATTTTACTTATTTTATTTTTTCTTTAATTGATTTTAGCTGCTTATTTTTAGTCCTCGTATATATTTTTAAGATTTTATTCTGTTTAACATTTTAGTGGGGCTTTTATCTGTGTTTTATTATTTCAGATATTTTAGGGGGAGCTTTTATAATTTTAGATATATTTTAGGAGGCTTTTATCTATTTTTTTATGATTTTAGATTTTTTAGGGGGCTTTTATCTGTTTTTGAAATACCATTTTATATAACTTATTTTAACTGTTTTTAATTATTTTAGCAATATTTTAATGGTTTTAGATAGTTTTTAGGGATTTTAGCTATATTTTAATTTTTAACACAGTTTTATATTTTTAGTTTTTACCATATTTTATTAGGGCTCCCTGGCAATTCGATCCTTATATAGAGCAATATATATTTAAACCACCAGGAACCCACATGGTTGGTACCATTTGGGTTCCTGACAGTCCTAAGTCTGTGAAAAAGTGTGAAGGAATCTATATTGCTGACATACACGAATCTATATAAGAGAGCTGTAGTATTGTATTCTTCCAGTCTTTATCATGCGTTTGTTGAAGCAACAC
Source organism: Aelia acuminata (assembly GCA_911387785.2). Taxonomy (NCBI): domain Eukaryota; kingdom Metazoa; phylum Arthropoda; class Insecta; order Hemiptera; family Pentatomidae; genus Aelia; species Aelia acuminata. The sequence continues at coordinate 117,314,246 of OU426983.1, read as the reverse complement.
TCATCTTTCGAAATAGCGAACGTTGCTAACCTTCGTGAGGAAGGTACCGGATCCAAACATGGTTCCTTGTTCCCAAATAGTATACGATGTTTAATTTGCGGTCCTTCAAACTGTGGTAAGACGAACCTAATGTTGAGTCTATTATATAACTCTAACGGATTAAATTTTGAGAATATTTATCTGTTTAGTAAATCACTTCATCAACCAAAATATAAATATTTGGCTCATGTTTTATCAAATATCGAAGGGGTCGGATTCCACCCATTCGACAGTAATACTAATATTCCTGATCCGAAAAACGCTGCTCCAAATTCATTATTCATTTTCGATGATATTGCTTGTGATAAACAAGATCGAGTGAGATCTTACTTTTGCATGGGTAGACATAGTAGCGTTGACAGCTTTTATCTCTGTCAGAGCTATACTCGTGTACCGAAACTATTGATTCGGGATAACGCCAACTTTCTCATACTATTCAGACAAGATAATCTCAGTTCTAAAAGGATATACGAAGACCATGTTAATTCTGATATGACGTTTCCTGAATTCAAAAAATTATGCTTGGAATGTTGGAAGACCAAATATGGGTTCATGGTAATTGATAAAGATCGCGATTTGAACAATGGTCGATATCGTAAGGGGCTCGATACATATATAATCATCTAGGAGTCGCTAGTCTTTCAGTAAGCTTCTGGTCATGGATGAAGCAACATCTTATGCGCTAGCTAAAGAGACCGAAGAAATTCGTAATATCATTCGTGAAAAATGTAAGAATTTGAAACGTAAGAGAGAGGAGAGAGAAGAGTACTTGAAGGAAAAATATAAGCCTTTAATACAACCGCTTCAGTCTATCGTATTACCTCGAGAACCGGCCCATGAACTACCAAACATAAAAAAAGAAGAAGAGACTCTGACCATACTCCCCAAGGAGTCGATCGAGACTCCTCCCAAGTTTTCCACACCTATCCCTATTATCACATCCTCAAGAATCAGACCCAATGTTTTGGATATTTTTTCAACATCTGCCACCTATGAGAGTACTTCACCTTTAGAAGAAATAAGTCAACATGCGTCAACACCTCAAGGAGTAGAAACAGTTTATAGCTATTTAGACCAGATTGGTAAAGAGGCTACGAAATATATAATAAAATTTACTACGAATCAAACGGAGGAACTGGATCAAATTTACGGAATATGTTATAACGGGGAAAATTTCACTCTCGGTGACTCGGTTATAACCATTAGTGACGATTGGCTTGATGTGGATGGCTCGCTACACAAAATTACTCCAGGGCTTTCCCAGCTATTATTCTTAAAAAACCCTGATATGGATGAAGTAACAGAAAATGATAAACATATATACAAAACGCTATTAACAAAAACTAATGCCCATAGATTAGATTATAGCTCTACGGGGATCGTAAATGTTCAAAAAGGAAATCAAAAATATAGGAAGGTAATTACTAAACTTTTCCCTCCTAAAGACAAAATCAAAGGGAAAGGATTTGAGGACCCGAATCAGTTGGTTGAAAAATTGAAAATATTACTGGAAACTGACGGCTCTGAAGAAGAAATTTCGAAAATTGAAAAAAGACTTAGAACGTTAGGTATAATATTATATAAAAAAAATAGTTAAAATGTCGGATATCAAGAAACAGGTAGTAGAAGAATTGCATAAACCGGCTAGACGGTCCTTTCAGAGGAGAAGGGTAATTCTAAAGGGTATCGATGACCTGTGGATGGTAGATTTAATCGAACTTTGTTCATATGCTAAAGAAAATAAAGGATATAAATATATTTTAGCGGTGATTGACTGTTTTTCCAAATTTGCATGGTTAATACCATTGAAATCTAAGTCCGGAAAAGAAGTAGCATCGGCATTTGAAACTATTTTGACTCTCAGTGGTAGAAAACCTCGTAATCTACAATCTGATCGAGGAAAAGAATTTTACAATACATTTTTCCAAAAACTAATGAAATCCAGCCGGATAAATCATTACTCTACTTTTAGTAATATGAAAGCCTGTATCGTAGAGCGATTTATAAGAACTATAAAAAATAAAATGTGGAAGCAATTTAGTCTCCAAGGATCTTATAAATGGATTACGATATATCAAGACTTAGTTAAAAGATATAACAATACGAAACATCGAACGATCATGATGAAACCATCTTCCGTTAAGGGTAAAAAAATTGAAGACCGTTTACTAAATAAGGTTTACAAATGTAAGCCATCGCCGATCCTAAAGGCGCCCAAGTATCAAATCGGTGATTTTGTTAGAATTTCAAAACATAAAGCCGATTTCACCAAAGGGTATCGCCCCTCCTGGTCGACTGAAATCTTCAAAGTCGATCAAGTGAGGAAAACCGTTCCTACAACCTATCTTCTTAAAGATACATCGAATCAAAAAATTGCTGGTGGGTTTTATGAGCAAGAAATTCAAAAAGTAAAGTATCCAAACGTTTATTTAGTTGAAAAAATTTTGAAACGGAGAGTTGACAAGGTTTTAGTAAAATGGTTAGGCTTCGATTCCAAGCATAACAGCTGGGAGAACAGTAAGAATATAAATATATACGGGTGCTATTCAACCTTCTCAGTCGCCCACCGACGCTTCGACAGATAACATCGGTATGGCTAAAACTAAAGAAAAAAAGAACGTTCGTGTTATTCGTCCTCCGAAAAAAATCGGTGGGGCCTTCAGCGGAATAAGGCTAACCAGATGTTGAAGACCTTACCAAAAATGAGTTTAAGTAATACGGATCTTATATCTTTGGCTAAAAAACATGAAATCCCTCATTTCCGCGGTGTCTTTGCCAGAGATAAGTTGCCATCGAAGCCGTGGCTACGTGAGCGCGCCATTTTGAATCTGGATAGTATAAAGGGCCCGGGAACGCAAGCGGTAAATATGTAAAATTCTTTGATAGCTCCGGTAACAGAGGACCTCCTTCGGAGCTAGTCAAATATCTCAAGGATTGTCGGATAAGTTTCGTTAGTAAAAGATATCAAGACCCCGATACAAACATTTGTGGGCACTTGTGTTTATTATTTCTTTCTAATCTTATCTAAAAAATGGATCTAGACTTTCGGAGAGTGTATAAAAAGAAAGATAATTCAGGAAAAAAGCTCATTCCCCCATCCGACTTCAAAGGAGTAACATCTCTAACAAAAGAAAATATCGAGTTTCTCAAGTCGGCAGGTTATCGTGTAATATGGAGGAAATAACTGATCTAGGTTCAACCGCTGCTTTTACCGATTCTATCGAGGGTATAGAATATCATTCCCATTTCCCTTACGCATCGACTAAACTACTTCGAGGTGATGAAATTAGAATATTAGTCCAGCATCAGGATATTATGACCCTACCATCGAGAAGTTTATTTCGAGGGACGGTTTTTAACAGAGGATGGTAGAGCTGTACCCGCATCGGCTAAATTAACGAATAATGCTTTGGCATATTTATTCGATGAAATTCGATATGAATTATGTGGAGTTGAAATAGATAGAGTTCGAAACTTGGGGATTACTAGCACCATAAAAGGGATTTTGTCTTTACCGGGTGGATCCTCTGTGGAGCATCTCGGTTGGTGCTCTCCTGCATCCGATACACTCGATGTATTGAATGACGGTTATTTCAACATGTGTATCCCCTTATCACAATTACTAGGATTCGCCGAAGATTATCAAAAAATTATTTTTAATGTTAAACAAGAGCTAATTCTCATAAGATGTCGGAATGATGACAATAGTTACATATCTAGGCATACGGCTGCGGCAGAGAAAGCCAAAATTGAATTAACGAAGCTATGTTGGAAATTACCTTATGTATCAGTAAACGAATTTACACGATTAACATTGTTACGTAGACTCAAGTCGGAAAAAGTGGTTTCGGTAGAGTTCAGAAGCTGGGAATTGTTCGTTTACCCACTTCTACCATCCACACAGAGACAGGTTTGGGCGGTAAAAACTTCTAATCAGATGGAAAAACCGAGATACATAGTACTAGCATTTTCAACAGATCGTATTAACAAAGTCGAAAAGGACGCTAGTCAATTCGATCATTGTAATATATCTAACGTTAAACTGTATTTGAATTCAAAATCATATCCTTATGATGATTTAAATATCGATTTCGATAGGAATCGATTCGCGGTACTCTACTACATGTATTGCAATTTTCAAAAATCCTACTATCCTGGGGGATATCCGACTCAGCCGCTTCTCTCGCTAAAGAATTTCAAAGAAAAAGCACCGATTATCGTAATCGATTGTTCTAAACAATCGGAATCTATAAAATCAGGACCGGTCGATGTCAGGTTGGAATTCGACGCATCTAAAGCGTTTCCGGCTGAAACAACAGCATTCTGCCTCATTATACATGACAATGTGGTGGAATATAATCCACTAACAAGTATTCTTAGAAAAAGGATATAAATAGACTTTTATTGTTTCTATTCCTCCAGTCTTCACCATGTCATCGAGCAGTGCGGTTGTAGAATTCCAGTGCTTCATAGACGATTCCAATAATTATATTGTTAAAGAATTATCAATTTTCGATTTAAAACATTATGCGACTAGTCATTGGATTTTCAAGCCGCCCTCTTATCCGGTGGTAATCAATTATAAAAGCATAATCACGAACCGCTGGCTAGCGAGAAATTATCATTGTTTACATTGGGAGGATGGAGAAGTTTCTTACCACAGTTTAACATCGATTTTGAAAAACTTGGATTCAAATTATAATTATGTTTTTGTTAAAGGTCTTCAAAAAAAGGAATTTTTGTTAAAATTTCTACGCTCCTGCGTTGTATTCAACCTTGAGGATTTTCAATGTCCTCAAGTCGATAAACTGCCTAGTCTACAAATAGCTCCATGTATTATTCATAAAGATTTAAAATTAATGTGTACACATTATCGCTCTCATTTATTAGCAGAGTGGGTGTATTCGAATCATGATTTGATTTCTAAATTTATGTAGGTTAGCTTAAAAAAAAGATACAAAAATTTAAAAAAAAATAAAAAATACTTATAAAAATTTAAACATGCTATTGGAAGCAATTTTGTTTCTTTTTTTTTTTGTTTCTGCACAGCGAATGTGTGCTATGGTCACTGGCGTGGTATTGATTTACCCGTAAACCAATGTGTGTTTGCTGGTCACTGGCGTGGTATTGATTTACCCGTAAACCAATGTGTGTGTGTTGGTCACTGGCGTGGTATTAATTTACCCGTAAACCATTTTGTATGATTTGAATTAGAAAAAAAAAAATAAAAAAAAAATAAAAAACCTCCTTGATATACCCTCACCTTGACGTGGTAAGGAGGCTTAAGTAAAAAAAAAAATGACGAACAAAGAGGGGTATAAAAGCTGAGACACCCTCCTGCCACTCCCGCAAACATTGATTGAACTGCTTTGTATATGTATGAAACCTTGATAGGTCTGTTGTTAGCTAAGTTTTTTTGGAGTCATTTCGTAACTAGCACTCACTTACGGTAAATATGGCTGATCTCGTATCTCTCCTCAATGATGCTAACAGAAAACGTGAAGAGATAGCGCGGATTTCGGATATGGTATTAGACTTGACTTATGAAGTTGTTAAGTTCCAAAGAATTCTAACGATATACGGTGTAGCCATCGTCGCACAGTTGAAATATCATGGACCTACAAACCTTTTTGATAGTCATCCAAAATATGTTTTCTTACCTAAAAGATTTACTGAAATTTTGACAAGTGAAAAAATTGATGAATATAATTATACAAAAAGAAGAATTAATATTATATACCGAGGAATGAGCAATGGTAGACATGAGGTGGATTTCGTATAAGTTGAAATATTTAATTTGTTAGAAGTTAAGTTTGTTTGGATGTTGGTCACTGGCGTGGTATTAATTTACCCGTAAACCATTTTGTATGTTTTGAATTAGAAATAAAAAAAAAAATAAAAAATAAATAAAAAAAAAACCTCCTTGATATACCCTCACCTTGGCGTGGTAAGGAGGCTTAAGTCAAAAAATTGACGAACAAAGAGGGGTATGCAATTCTGTGAATTATTAATGAAGTATATAAACCCGCACTTGCCATATTAATTATATATGTCGGTAGAAAAATCATTCTTTTAAATTTAAAATTGACTGAATGATTGAAAAATATTATTCACAACCTCCCTAACCTCATCTAGAAAAGTTAATGTAAAAAAAAAAAAATAATAACGAGGTCGGTATTCGATCCCATGATCTTTACTTTATAAGTCGAGCGCGCTAGCCATCCCCCTATACCGACCTCCCGAGTTATAGTATAAACAGTAGGAAACATATGGTGTTTTCTTAAAGAAATTATGCATGGTATGGTCACTTGTTATAGATTTATTGTCTTTACAACAGGTTTTGACAAGTTTCGGACAAGTTCTGGAAAGTTTTGGACAGGCTCTGACAAGTTTTGGACAAGTTCCGGCAGGTTCCGACATGTAGAGTAAGATTGTATCGATGATATCAGCTAGTGTGGTTATTATTTCGAAAAATTATTAAGATGGCAGTAACTATTCGAAAATATATTACGATCATAAGGTAACAGCTGATGTGATTATCATGTAAGGTTATGTCGATAGCGGTGCTTATTCGAAAATTTATTTCGAAAAATTATATAGATTGTTGTGCTTATTCGAAAATTTATTTCGAAAATTATCAAGATGGCTGTAACTATTCGAAAATATATTTCGATAAATTATAAAGATGGCTGTGCTTATTCGAAAATATTTCGATAAATTATATAGATGGCAGTGCTTATTCGAAACATTATCAAGATGGTTGTGGCATTTGAATATTTAGATAAAATAAAAATGTTCGACAAGTTCCGACATGCACTCGACAAGTCCAAACATGTCCGAAAAAGTTTCAAAATAATATATTTTAGGGATTAGGGATTAATTAGGGATTAGGGATTAATTAGGAGATTAAGGATTAATTAGGGGATTAAGACCACGTGGTGGTTAAGGTTGGTTTGGCCCTGGACCACGTGGTGGTTAAGGCTGGGCAAGCCCAGGGTCCAAAGTCCAATTTGACTCCGCAAATTGTGGTCCCAGAACCGGCAATTCCTCCCTACTCATCGGGGAAGTTAGTACCACTGGTACTAACTGTAACTCAAGACTATCCCTATAAATTATGCTACAACCTATAAATATCCGTTTTCACGATCAACCCATGATTTTTTTTTTTTTTTTTTTGGTTCCCCTCCTTCCTCCCCTTGTAGGCTATACGGGGTTTCCCGGGCCAGGGGAGAGGGTGGGGGATTGATGCCGAGATTAATTAAATTTTCCCCTGGCTCCGGGTATTGAACTTGCTATCTTCATGTTTCCAAACAGACGTTGCCATGGGCAACGCGCAACGCGTTTGCCCTCTCGGCCATCCCGCCACCGATCAACCCATATGTTTAAGAATATGGCGAATTGCGCCTTACGCTAACGGAACTATTAATGCTATAGTATTTATGCATAACTCAAAATTGACATATTTCCATCTTCTCCCCGACATGCGATGAGTACGCCAGTGTTGGGTTTTTTTTTTTACTTTCTCTTATCAATATATGAAATTTATAATAAGAAAAAGTATTGGGTTCGTGAAAAATTTCCAACATGCACTTAAAACCCGTCGAAAACTCTTTCGCACACACAGTAGGTAGGCCTTTACTAATAGTCCATTCTAAATACCTAAAGGCGTACTGCGCATGCCAGATTTGTCATTTGAACATGGATATTTAATAGTAATTATTGGTTTACACGGAAATTTTTATTAAACGTTTTTTTTTTTTTTTTTTTTTTTTTTTTGTCTTCATAACTTTAATTTGCGCCTGTCAATAAACATCAACAATCAGCAAATGTGAGGTGTGCTAATATATAATATAATATATAATATATAATAATATATAATATATAATATATTATATATAATATGATATGGGGTCACCTGTGGTGTTGTGGTTAACATGGCAACCTACAATACTAAAGATCGCGGGTTCAATTCCAGCGGTGGCCCTAGGATTTTTTAATGGGAGTAAAAAATCCTTAGCTATGCCGTCCCTCGGATAGGACGTAAAATGGAGGTCCCGAGCCTGTACGATGTCAGGTACTCGTTAAAGATCCCTATCCTAATTATACCTGGATAGGCAAAATTTAGGACTCCCACTGTAGCATCGTCCGATTAGCCTTAGTAGCATAGAAATGGACGTTAAACAAACAAACAAGCATAATATAATATGCTAATTTAACGATAAAATTTTAATTTTTGTTAAGAGAGGCAATGCGTAGAAAAACTATATAAAAAAAAAAAATCTGGTGCGATGAGCTCAACCCACAACTTTCACTTACCAACTTACTATGATTAGAAATTTACGTGTTTTGTTAAATTCTATTCCTCACAGTCACACATTTTTCCACATTTATTTACTTCTTTTTGTTTGTATTTGCGCTTTAAAGTACCTACACTAAATTTTTTTATTATTAAATAAGAGTTTTTACTTGTGATAATTCGGCAATGCAAGCAATAGGACTTCAAGTCGTCTGATTTTATAATTCTCTATGTAGTTTCTACTCTGAAGAAAAACAAGGGATCGTAAATTATTTAAAGCTGTTTTTGTTGGAAAAAACGTATAGTACAAGATAATCCGTATTTATAGTGTAAAAAATAAGTATTTATTAGTTTACAAAGTTCTGAATAAAATATAATGTGGTGTTTCTGGAAAAGTAGTCATTTTCGGCTGCTGGAAAAGCATCAGAGACAAAGATTTGAAAATTAAGTTTTAATTTACTATAACCAATAAATACCCCTTCTTTCGATCCCCCTTATATATTTAAACTTATTGTAAAGAAAACAAAACTCGATTTTTTATGAAATTAAGATTTTTTCTAGGCCCCATAAAAATAAGAAATACATAATTATGAATCGATAGATATGGAGGAGTTTCAAGTTTTGCACTACTTATAATACTCTATACCCTTTAGAGAATAAAAAAAACAAAAATAAGTAATTAAATAAAGTGGCAAAAGCTATTTTCTGTGCATCGAAAGTCATACGGTTATTTCTATGTTACAAAGGGATATTTTTTGTAACCTGTTTAAATATTTGTGTTTTCATAATTTTTGTCGTCTTGTAAACTGTTATTTCCGTTCAATACAAATTGTTTAACCCACATAAGAGTTACAATATTAATTTATAACTAGTTAGTGGTGATTCTTAAATATCAACTGATTAAAACAGTTTACTATACTGTTTGACCAAATACCTAATCCCCTGGATTTTCATTAAAAAATTAGCCGTTTTTCGGGATTTTTAAAATTGTTTCAGCGAAGCAGAATCGTCTAGTCCCCTGTACCAATGCTTCACTAGTCAAAAACATATTATTTTTCTTTATATTACATATTCCTATCCAAGTTTACCTTGGTAAGTTTGTGAATTTCATAATGTCTGGTAAAAAATAACCTCCATTTTCGAAATATGGCAATTTTAGTTGAAGTCAATCCCAGACCTTAAAAAAATCATTTTTTGTGCTTCCTTTGAGAACCTCTTCAGTTAACTAATTGAACTATTCTGAGGTCCATAACAAAACACATGCGCAGAATATCACGCAACAACAGAACACTCACGCACCCACCCAAGAAGGCTCTCACACGCTAATATAAATAACGAAATTCAGTAGTTATCTTTCACAATAGAAAGAAAAAAAAAACTAAGCAGACTGCAAGTCGGATTGGAACCTCCTCGGCAGTAATCTGCTCAGTTTACGAGGCAGATGTTTGAATGATCTGCAGCTGGCAGATATGGTGGTGGCATGTGCCACGAGTTGCAATAGGCCATCTGCGTACGGGTGGTGTACCATCTTCCACCATCTGAGGTAGGACTCACGCAGATCGAGATATCACTGTAATAACTTAGAGCCACTTACTAAGGGATACGACGTAAAATATAGGTCCCGAGCCTGTACGATGTCAGGTACTCGTTAAAGATCCATATCCTAATTATACCTGGATAGGCAAAATTTAGGACTCCCCACCAAGGGCGTACCCAGGATCAAAACTAGGGGGGCAAGCAATGGTCGTTCAGGTTGTAACATCTTACCGCGGAAAAGGTGAATGAAACCAAAATTACGTATAATTATAGCAGTGCTTTATCAACTAAGTTATTACAATTATTTGCTAGGAAAAAATTATTCTATTACTGCTTCCCGCCTGAAAAGCTTAAAAAATTATTGCCTTCCAGGGGGGGGGGGGGCAGATGCCTACGAAGAAACCGCATCAATTATTCTTTTTAGCTACTTAACCTATTTAGGGCTAAAATCTACTGAAACATTTATTCTTTGGAATGACAGATATAACAATCATAAATTCATTCGTAGTTTAAAAAAAAAAAAGGAACATTGAAATAGTTGAACCTACGTAGGTTAACTCTCTCTTTTTGAATCCATATTAACAAATAAAAATAAAATAATATTCGGGCTAGTAATAAGGAATGTTATTGAAAGAAGGCCATCAACTTAATATATGTTGAATTTCTAAAAATAAAATCAGGGATGTGGAAAACCCTCCTGAGAATTATCCTGTGAATTTAGAAAACCCACGAGAGAGCTAATTACAGTGAAGAGAGAATGACCTGTTGGCAGAAGGAGGTTCCCAAGAAGACCGAAACAAATGGTCGCCATTAGGGGAAGCAGCCACCGAACCAGAGCGAGCGGGCTACGGCACTTCGGTTCGGCATAGACCATCCTCTAGGACCTTCTCTTCTAAGCTGCTGGTTGTACAGTTCATTGAGGACTGTTATATTTGATTATACAGTTCCTCCCCGATGTATATGGAGATAGTAAAGTAATGTGGGGTAGTTGGTTGAGTCGAAATGATAAGGTGGCGGGATGGCTGAATGGGCAAAAGCGTTAGGAAATAACATTTTTTTTTGGGCAGGAAAAATAAATCAATGCATAAAAAAATCAGTCCCTCCCTCAGTCAAACATTGTCCACCTCCCGTAGGTACTCGCAAAATTTGCGAGATCGTAGAGAGAGGTATCAGTGAAGAGGAAGGATTAGCTCCGCTTGGAAGAGAGCTCTGTTATGCATTGGTTAGCACACCGCGCATGCCACGCGGAAGACCCGGGTTCGACTCCCGGCGGAGCCCAATCTTTTCTCTTCAAAAAATAAATTATTTAAAACACGGTGGTTACCCACAAAAATAGATTAAATTAATATATTCCATATTTAAGTTATGACTTGAGATTAAAAATTATTTATTTAGCTTGAAAATAATCTGTCATCTTTTTTTGTCTCTTTCGAGCACGAGCCTTCTGAGCGGATATAAAACATTTTGCTTATACCTGTCAGAAAAACAAGTGACGGTTGATTAAAGTTTCTCTGCATAATAATTTTTTAACGAGCATTTATTGATCTTTTTTTATTCCACAAGAAAACAACAAAGCAAAACAGGCAACTGTATTCAGAGATGTTTTCTGGGTAAATCTCATGATGGCTAGATTACTATTTATTTACGTTCCTTAAATTAAACAGTAGACTATCAGTAAACCACAGAAAATCGTGACCGGGTTTACCTCGCAAATAGATAACAGGGTAAATAGATAAATGATGCTTTTTGTTTTTGATAAAATTTATGTGCTATTTAAGGGCTACTAGGTATGAGATCTCCTAGGATTCCACTTGGTAAATAACTACCCGAAGCGATTAACATTCCTTCCCCGGGCAGATAGAGAAAGGACATAAAGTACGAAGCCATCTCCTGCCCACACCACTCCGCAGTAACACCACAGGACCAAGGACTCCACAAAAAGACCAAAGATCGGGAGACCATCATGAGGCAGGACTCCCAACAGGATACGGCTCCTTCTTCCAGCTGCCAGCGGCCTTGGGGGGTCCTCAAGGAGATCTTTTATTTATTTAATATTTATTGCGGGGTCATGATTTCACCGCCTCTCCCTCTCATTACATCGATTGCGCCGGAAAATGGCCATGGCATTTTTTATTTTCTTGGAAACTGCATTACAAGGAAAGTCAATTTAAACGAGCAAAATAATGAAAATAAATTAAAAGCAACCTAATGATTTCAATGTTATTTTATATATATATATTTTTTTACATATTATAACTTATGACATTTTCTATCTACTAGCGTAATAAACAAAATATGGTGAAATATGATATGAAGGTAAAGGTCGCGGGTTTCCGTCCTTTGGTGGCCCTAGGATTTTTTAATGGGAGTAAAAACTACTTGGCTCTGCCGTCCCTCGGATAGGACGTTATAGATCCCTATCCTAATAAAGGGTTATACCAGGATAGGCAAAATTTAGGACTACCACTGTAGCATCGTCCGACTAGCCTTAGTCGCTTTAAAGTGACGTTAAACAAACATCAATAAATAAATTACTGTTTTATATAGTAAATCTGTAGGGCCAGCGCTTTAAGTCTTCTTGGCGGCTTGTAAGGGTTTGTAGGCGTGTAAAGAACGTGAGCTAGTGGGTTGTAATTTGGAGTAAGTCTGTCATGAAAGCCACGGTTTTAATAGGCTATAGCTGCTACTTGGACGTAAGGCATATCGAAACTAAAATAATTAAGATAAATATATTTATTTGCATCATTTAACATTTTTCAACAATCAACAAAGGTAATAGTCTAAAGGTCTTGTTGTACGGTTAAATTTTTGGAACGGAGTTTAGAACCATGAGTAGTTTAACCATTGAGGAAAAAGTTTTTTGCTCCCTTTCCAGTAGCATTAAAAAAAATAATGTACTTTTGTAGTCAAGAAAGGGAGATGGTAAGTAAAAGTTGTGTGATGCGCAAACCGCAACAGATTTTTTCTATCTTGTTTTGGTTGCCTTAATAATCATAATGAGTAAAGGTAAATGTGATCGCTTTAAACATCTCTACGTTAGCTATGAATGTTTGCAAGTATTAGAGGTTTTAATTTTACCTTCAAGTAACGTTACATAGAATTATAATTTATCTATTAAGGTTAAGTATCGCGTTTGAGAAAAATTTCGATTTCGTATTTTCAACTGAAATGCAGTTTTGGTGTCGCTTGAGTACAAATAAGTTTGGCCCAGGAGATTAAACGAAAGTTTTAACTATAGGTTTTTTTTTGTTTTTTTTTATTCGACATCTCTCTATATATAAGAGGCTTTGTCCTGACTGACAGAATCAATGCAGAGCAAAAACTACTAATGGTAGAAACTTGAAGTTCAGAATTTAGATTTTAAACGCGATGTAGGTAACCACTAAGAAAGGAATTTCAAAAATGTAACCCCCAAGGGGTTTAAATGGCGAAATTGTCATTTAACTCTAACGGACACCCCCGGACCCTTTGGGGCGTCGAAAACCATGTTTTAAAGCCGAAAAATGAAGCGTTCACGACAAGTAAGGAATTATTTGTTTAGGCGGTTTTAATGAACTCTCTCCATTGCGCGTCTCCCTCTCTTCTACCGAGCCGGCAGCTTCCTCCTCCAACATTCCACCTACCGTAAGCTCCGATTCTACTAAATCTCCTTAACAACAGTTAACATATTGTATTAAATCAATACCAAGATAATAATCACAGAATTGATTTTAAAGGCTCGCGGGCAAAGCCGCGACGGGGAATGCAAGTATATTATAATATGCTTTTTGTAATCTAACTCGGAGATTCTTGTTTGGTTATGAATACAGAATTGAAACAAGGAACTGCTCGAAGCTAGCGGCTACTAAAGCACTTACTGGACAAATGATCAAAACTACCAATTACAGAAGGCTCATTTACATGGAAGTAGGTAATAAGAACCAATTGAACTGTAGGAAATTGAGATTCGGAGCTGCACCAAACCTCCTTATTCCTCTCGCAACCAATCCATACAACCCAAAATCCTTCGCCAAATTAAATGCTCCTTATTTTGTACAAATAATATTGAAATAATCCACTATGCTCTTCTATATGTCCATACGATGTTCCATATGCCGCTGATTTAGCCAATCCAGATACCAGTCCTATCAAACATGGGCATCACCATCGGGGGGGGGGGGCAGGGGGGACGCGTCTCCCCCAATATTTTGGCAGGATAGGACCCAATGTAAAAAAATATATAAAAATGCGATTTTTTTCGCATTTCTATAAGTATCGTCAGGCGTATTGTCATAATGTATTTGATGAACTCTCCTTCTCATTTCCAGACAATCCTTCTAGGCGTCTGAAAAGAAGATGCCCTCCAGATCTTTTAAGATAGCTAATATTAAGTAAGTGACATCAGTGAATAGTATCTCTACATGCTTGTTCAAGTCATTGTTTTATCACATTTACTTAAATCATTATTGTAAATAAATATATAAAAAATGTAAAAGGACAAAATATTTATATATTATAATAAATTAAAAATATATACCTTCAAGGAGATTTTATTTATTCAATAACAAACATTTAAAAATTATAAATTTGCTATCTGCAAATTACTTGCAATGATCAAATTCTGCTGACTGCTACATGAGCGTTCCTTTTGGAAATGACAAATTAGCTCAGCAAGTATCTTGGCCACCGCCTGCGTAATCGACGTGGTGGACTGAAAGGGTTCTGTGAACATCTTAAGGTGCCTTTACATCTTACGAACCTCACCTTCGAACAAGTTCACCATCGAACCTTGCCGTACCGACGTGAAGCGAACAGCCATTTATACTTCACGCGACATTAAGCGAACCAATATGGCTGACGCACCCAAAGCTAGCTTATGATAAAGAAAAAATCTCTATTATCAATATATTTTTTCTGTAATCGTTGAGTAATGGTAACATTACTAAACTGAAATGAGTGAAGAAAGTGAAACATTTTGCAATAGAGTGAAGAAAGTGAATTGCCTTCTTAATTATTATTAAGTATAAATTAAAAAATAATTTGAAGTTGGAAATTAAATGCTTTTAAATGTTTCTTAACATTGTAAGAATTTATTTTAACAAAATAAATTTAAATGTGAATGAAATATTGGTGGAAATAATCAATATATTTTAAAATTTAAATATAATAATAATTACCTTCCTTGTTTATAACCTGCACTTGTTTATAACTATGCTTATAACCTTTCACAACCATGCTTATAACCTACCAACAAGATACCATAATCTTCACAACATCCTAATTTTGTTCATATTCTGGTTAGATCTGATCATGTATTACACGATTACAGAAAAAATTTAATATTACACTTGTGAAAAAAGTAGAATTTACAACTCTCGTGAAATTACCACACTCGCTTCGCTCGTGTGGGTAAACGTTTCACTCGAGTTGTAAAATGATCTACTTTCGTCACTTGTATAATAAATAACTATTATATTATCTGAAAAATAAAAAAATAGGAGACGATTTAAAACGTTTCACAACTAGTATCACAAAAAACTCCTGTCACTTAAGAAAAACCCAAATCAAAAGTGACACTAGCGCTACCCCCGAACCCAGGCGAACAGATGAAGTACCTAGAACACCCGAACAGTCGACGTGAAGGCTTCACGAAGGTTGTTCGAGGGTGGTGTACGAAGGTAAAGTTCGTAAGGTGTAAAGGCACCTTTAAGGTTTCCGTAAGAGGGTTTGTATTACTGGTCACTCTTTGGTGAAAGATATTATAATTTCCTTTGGCTGTTTCCGAAATTGTTCGCCTGTCTAAGTCTTTGTGTATTATATCGTTGCTAAAAAAAAATGGTGCATCAACTATTCTTCGCAACACTTTTGACTGAAAAGACTGTATTCTTTGGATGCTGGTCGATTTAGCAGAGCCCCACAACTCTATCCCGTAAGTCCATATCGGTTTTAGTAAGACTTTGTATAATGTGAGTTTATTTGCCAAAGATAATTTTGAACGTCTATCAAGTAGTCTGGATTAAAGACTGCATCGTTTGTTTATTTCTTTACGTTTTAGTCTGATGTGAGTTTTCGAAGTCGGTCTTTATTCCAGATAAAAACCTAAATATCTAAACTCATCAGATGGCGGAAAAATATATACCTATATTTTTTGCAAGAACCCGGGAAAACATTACTGTGGCGTACTGGATGGTAGTAAATAAATATATATATTTATCTATACCTAACATAAATATTTATGATAAAGGGAAGGAAGGGCAGGTACCGGTGCGGACGGATACCTAACCGGCGATGGGGAGAGACCAGTCGACAGAAGACCAATATTTGCCAAGGGGGGTCCGTCCTATCCTAAGCCGCAGTCCTCTTGTAGCGATCACGTCCACAGCACCTGTTCCTCCATACCATCAACTTCTTTGTGTCGGCTTCCCTGTTTCCGGTAGGGGACAAGTTTTAACGGTAACTCTGTGGAGATAGCAACATCCGGTACCGTAAAACATCAACACATTTAGATTATAAAACTCCTATTGATTGAAATTACAATCTATATACGAGTATTAATGATGTTTGGGTAAAAGAGATCAAGTCATGAAATGTGAAGTTTACAGGAAGATTTTCCAATGTTTGTAAAATCATTTTAAATCCTAAGTATTTCTTTAATTGTGAATCACTAGATTGCACGTCGTCAAGAATATGGTTAAAAACTAGAAAAATATATCAATTTTGAGTTATGCATAATGTTGGAATCAGAATGGCAAATCCTGAAATGTCAGAATATAGTTACTGTAGCATTAATAGTTCCGTTAGCATAAGGTGCATTTTAATGTGCTTTTACACTCTACGAACCTCACCTTCGAACAGGCTCTCCTTCGAACCTTGCCGTACCGACATGAAGCGAACAGCCATTTATACTTCACGTGACGTCAAGCAAAGCAATGATAAAGAAAGCCCTAGCTTATAATAAAGAAAAAATCTCCATTATCAATATATTTTATATTATCTAAAAAATAAAAAAATCTGGTGCGTGCGCGCAACACACAACTTTCACTTACCAACTTACTTAGATAAGAAATTGACGTGTTTTGTTAAATATCATTTCCCTAAGTCACACATTTTTCTACATTCATATCTTATTTTTATTAATCGTTAAAGCCGTTTTTGAGTAAATAAAAAACCCCGCGAAAATGATACAAAATATATTAAGTAAAGTCCCCCCTTCGATTGATCAATTTTGATGAAATGTTGGCTATCACATATTTGGCATATACATACATCAAATACCCAGTTTGGTCACAATCGTGAAAGCCGTTTTTGAGTAAATAAAAAAAGCATGTAAAAATGATACAAAATTTATTAAGTAAAGTGCCCCCTGCGGTTGATCAATTTTGATGAAATTTTTACAGACATATCTCGGGCATATTAATAGATCAAATACTAAGTTTAATCAAAATCGTTTGAGCCGTTTTTGAGAAAATCAAAAAAACACGTGAAAATGTTACAAAATTTATTAAGTAAAGTCCCCCCTCCGGTTAATCAATTTTGATAAAATTTTTACAGTCACATCTCGGGCATATAAATAGATGAAATACTCAGTTTAATCAAAATCGTTAGAGCCGTTTTTGAGAAAATCGAAAAAAACCTAAAAGGTTATTAAGTAAAGTACCCCCTCCCTTTAAGTAATTTTGATGAAATTTATGCTGTCACATCGCGGGCATATATCTACACAAAATACCCAATTTCAGGATCGCACGGTTTATAGTTTTTGAGCTAGTCTGTTCACACACACACACACACACACACACACACACACACACACACACACACACACACACACACACACACACACACACACACACACACACACACACACACACACACACACACACACACACACACACACACACACACACACCCAGACCATTTCGCGGGATTTGGTCATTTCGACTCAGGGGACCCCAAAACGTGTATTTCCGTTGAAAACCGGAAGTCGAATTTTTTCACGATCGCAATACTTCCACTTACTATATATTTCATGTATAGGTAAGTGAAAGTAAAAAAATAGGAGACGAATTACAACGGATCACAAATTACACTAGCATCACAAACAACTCCTGTCACTTAGGAAAAACCCAAATCAAAAGTGACACTAGCTCTACCCCCGAACCCAGGCGAACAGATGAAGTAACTAGAACACCCGACCTAGTCACGAAGGTTGTTCGAAGGAAAAGTTCGTAGAGTGTAATGTCACCTTATAGTTACAGATGGTACCATTTATACTAACCGCCCCGATGGTAGACTATTTCTTATCGAAGACTATTTTTCCTAATCCTTGTTTGTAGGTACATAGTAAAATTTAGAACGCAGTTGGAACTTAACGTGTGATTATCCAAAAGCAAAAAGATTTCGAGTTGTAACTATCTTCTTGTCGACTTGCGATATGTACAAAATTTCTGGCGAATGTTCGAAGCAACCCTATGACGCGGGGCAAGAATTTCAGACTGGAAGCTGGACGGGTCAAACCAACCAGCCTGGAATATATAATGATGTAAAAATGAAGGACGGCGGAAAGAATGTTTTATTCGATTCAAATTTCGTATTGTTTTGCATCGAAACGTGAAAACAAATTGGATGAATTTTATTTACTTGTTTTTTTTTTCTGGTAAAAGTACAAAGGATCATAATTTAAAATTAAATAAACCTAAAGCCTCATCGATAAAGAATTGTAGATAAATAAATAAATTAAATATGCTAGTAAAGAAATATTAGAATGAATAAATTATTTTCTTTAAAAGGATGAAATATCTAAAGTGCGAATATACCATATTCTTAAGGTTTTTCTGTTAATATGTCCTTTACTGAAGCCAATCAGAAGTGTTTTCTTACATAATTATACTAATAAAGATCGGTCGTTATCTAATGTACTGCAAATAAATGAACTCAAAAAATTAAAGGATATATTGTTGTTCACAAGTGAAGCAATTAAATTAAGAAGTTTTGTATTATATGAATAAGGACATTGTTTCTACAAAAATATTATTTATTATTATTATTATTATTTTTATTTTTATCATTGATCAGGTGTTAAATGATGTGTACACAGGTTATTTTATTTTATGAATTAGGGCTCAGTTAGGTTTACTAGAGATTTACTTACTAGAGATTTACTTACTTAGAGATGCTAGGTTTACTTAGAGATTTACTTTTACTTTTATATATATTTTTCTTTTTATTATTTGTTATAAATACTTAATGCAATAGTTCTAAGATTAATAGGAATAATTGTAATTTGTATATACCATTAAATAACTATAAGATCTTGCTAAAAGTTGTAAACTTAAAAGCAATAAAAATTTATTATCAATAATATTATATTCTTAAGGTGCCTTTTACACTCCACGAACGTTACCGTCGAACAGCCTTCACGAAGTCTGTTCGGGTATTCTAGGTACTTCATCTGTTCGACTGTGTTCGGGGGTAGCGCTAGAGACACTTTTGATTTTGGTTTTCCCAAGTGACAGGAGTTGTTTGTAATACCAGTGCGCCGTTTGTAATTCGTCTTCTATTTTTTTATTTTTCAGATATATAAAATATATTGATAATGGAGATTTTTTCTTCATCAGAAGCTACCGCTGGGTGCGTCAGCAATATTTGTTCGCTCAACGTCACGTTATGTATAAATAGCTGTTCGTGGAAAGCCGATTCGGCAAGGTTCGGGGGAGAACCAGTTCGATGGTGAGGTTCGTTGAGTATGAAGGCACCTTTATATAAAGGGGGTGGTCTAGTTAACGCAGCAAGAGGGCTTCTTTTTTCTCAACGTTTGTACCAGTAGTACTAACTGCCCCCCACCTCCCCCCAATGGTAGACTATTTGTGATCAAAATAAAACTGGATAGAATGTGCTACTGGAATGAAATATAGCCAGAATTTTCATTCCGATTTTTTTCATATGAGCTAAACCTTCAATCCAACCTTGTGGGTCATTTAGCAATATTTAAATGCCTGTTTGCTAATTTAAAAAAATCTAAAGGTGCCTTTACACGTTACGAACTTTACCTTCGAACACCACCCTCGAACAACCTTCGTGAAGCCTTCACGTCGACTGTTCGGCTGTTCAAGGAACTTCATCTGTTCGCCTGGGTTCGGGGGTAGCGCTAGTGTCACTTTTGATTTGGGTTTTTCCTAAGTGACAGGAGTTGATTCTGATACTACTGTAATTTGTGAATACTAGTGTGATTTGTGAAACGTTGTAAATCGTCTCCTATTTTTTTATTTTTCAGATATATAAAATATATTGATAATGGAGATTTTTTCTTTATCATAAGCTAGCTTTGGGTGCGTCAGCCCTATTGGTTCGCTTAACGTCACGTGAAGTATAAATGGCTGTTCGCTTCACGTCGGTACGGCAAGGTTCGAAGGAGAACTTGTTCGAAGGTGAGGTTCGTAAGGTGTAAAGGCACCTTAAAAGTGTTCTTTACTCGCTAGGCAATACCTGTCAACCAAATAATATATACCATACGACTTTTCCTTATCCCCAGAAAACGAATTCGATGAATACACATGAAGGTTATCTCATGAGGAAACTAGGGGTACTTCAGTACTATAAAGCATTGCGAACATTATGGATGAGAGAGAATTAATTGAATTTAGAATAGGATGGACGTGGTCAACATCACGTCGCAACCCCATCAGTAAGCTGTGCGAAAGGTTAGACCTTCCTCAAGACGTGGCGGAAGTCACATTTCGCCAGCCTTTTCTTAGAACCCAGAGACTACTTTTTTATTTAAATTAGGGTATTAAAATATAATAATCGATAGTTATTAAAATATAGGACATATCGGTATACAGACTAACCTCTATTTTATATTTTTGCCTTACTAATTTCATGTGGTGTTTCTTCTGTATTACATATTATTTTTTAAGAATAAACGTTATTTTTACCGATGGGGGTTCGTAGGTATATATATCTGATAATTTATATATTTTTTGATTATTTTTAATTAGACTGAAATAAATTCCTATCTATTTACTAAAAAATCTGGTGCGGTGCGCGCTGCACACACTTTAACTTACCAACTTACTTAGATTAGAAATTGACGTGTTTTAATGAATGACCTTTCTCAAAGTCACATTTTTTCACATTCAATTTCTTATTTTTGTTTGTGTTTGCGATTACTAGAGATAATTCGGCAATTCAAGCATAATACTCCGAGTCGTCTGATTTTACAATTCTCTATTTAGTTGTTGAAAACTTCATTTAGTTACCATTAAACAAATAATTTCCAGTAAATGAACAGAACTGCATTAATTATAAACAATGGCCTGTCATCTAAGGGATACAGTAAACCCTCGATATAGCGAACTTGTAGGGGGATTGATATTCATAGTTCGCTATAAAGAGATTCGTTATAACCGAGGATTCTTTTTTTTTATATTTTTTTTTTTTTAGACAATGGCCGCACTAATTTGATCATCTTTAGAAGGAAATTCATTCATTAGAACTATTTAAATTATAATGCATGTACGTAATTTATTTTTAGATAAACTACATATTAATTTAACAATGAGATTCATTACTTTACCTGCCAAGTTCACTTGAGAGTTCTTTAGCCTTAGCTTTAATAAGAGGGTCTGAGATTGGTATTTGAGATCTCATTTGTTTAAAGCAATTTATCAATTTTTTTCCAAAATATACAGGAGCCGCAGAGCGCAGTCGTTTATTAGATGCTGAATTTAATCCTTGGACTCGAATCTATTTTATGTTTGTTTTTTATAATGGTTGATTTTGGAATTTCGTATTTTTCTGCGATGATTTCTTACTTGGAATTCCCGATTCAATATCCTGTAGAATTTCAATTTATCCTCGATTGATAAGGATTTACACACGTATATTGATTTGTGACACAGGTTTACCAACGAACTCATTGTGTATTAAAAAACAAAGAGTATAAACGACTACAGTACAGTGATTCGAATAATACAGAGGTCGAAAAAGAACTGAGCTAGTTTTCAGAAAAAAGTCAATGGAATTCTCTCTGATTTAGATAGATTACTCTGAAAGAGTAAAAGAAAATCGGATTAGTTAAGAGTAAAAAAAACACCTCAATTCTAGAAACTGATGCTATTTTGTCTTCCTGCGCTCATCCTACGTAATACAGTAAAAAAAAAAAAAAAAAAAAATAACAATTCTAGCAGTTCGTTCTAACAGAATATAATAATTCTCAGGCATCAAATTTAGTTCGTAGTTCGCACTAACCGAGGGATTTCGCTATAACGAGGGGTTCAGCAGAGA
Organism: Aelia acuminata; assembly: GCA_911387785.2. Classification (NCBI taxonomy): domain Eukaryota; kingdom Metazoa; phylum Arthropoda; class Insecta; order Hemiptera; family Pentatomidae; genus Aelia; species Aelia acuminata. Next base: position 117,292,114 of record OU426983.1, on the reverse strand, counting down.
TATTCCTAACGATAATTTTGGGGGGATAGTATTTTGGTTCGCTATATCGAGGTGTTCGTTATATCCGAGTTCGTAATAATGAGGGTTTACTGTACCGCGCATGGCAATTTAATGAATTGACGGAATATTTTTTTTTTTTTCTCATGTATACATCTATAGCCATTTCTAATTTTAAGGCATAATGAGAGACAGTTCATTTCTCCATACAAACGAAAACAAAGGTACTTTTTAGGAAAACAAAAAAGGCGCCTTCCCCATTTAAGCCCCATCAGAGCAGTTTAATAATGATAAAGCTTGCCTGATACTAAAGAAGACTTGATTTCCATTTAACATGAAGAAAATTTGATCAAAATCGAAAACAACGTAAAAATTGTAAAAAATGTTATGAAATAGAGTGCCCCCTCCGTTTAATTAATTTTGATGAAATTTTTGCTGTCATATCGCGGACACATATCAAGATTAAATACCTAGTTTTATCAAAATCGTTAGAGCCGTTTTTGAGGAAAAAAAAAAAAGTTATGAAATAAAATCCCTCCTCTGTTAGACCAATTTTGATGAAATTTTTGCTGTCACATCGCGGGTATATATATACACTAAATACCCAATTTCAGGATAGGACGGTTCATAGTTTTTTATAGTTTTTCATAGTCTGTCCACACTCAGACGCATACAGACCATTTCGCGGGACTTGGTTATTTGGACTCAGGGGACACCAAAACGTGTATTTCCGTAGAAAACCGGAAGTCGAAATTTTGCAGGATCGCAATACTTTACCTTACTTACATGTCATGTACAGGTAAGTGAAAGTAAAAATATATATGTCATTTCTTTATTACGGGAGCGGGGTAGCCCAAATTGAAAAATTAAGGGGAAAAACCTGGCGGTTGAGCGTGATCACGGTCAAATCACCTCCTTCCACGACCGCTGACCAAGAAACAGTGCTCTTCCTTACATAGTACTGAACCCAAGACCCTGTGTTGTAGCGGTACAGGTTTTTCTTTATTACACATGATTAACTTATAATAACAATTTTTCATGGTTCTGGCTATGGCTATGACAATGATTGACATATAAATATACTACATCGACAGTACATTTCCAATAGAATATTTTATAAAAAGTTGACCTGATTCAACATCATCTCTAAACCTAAAACAGCTAATGTGGCGCTTTCCCTCCCATTCGTAACCATCTGTCCTCCCATTCATAACTTGGCCATTAATAGGATTATCAAAGACCGACTAAGCAGGGGATGTACCTGGTGGACAGAGCGGAGTAATATGTTAACATTTGGAAGTAAACAACAGAGACCCGCAAAAGATTCTCTATGAATTTCAAAAATTATAAACGGACATTTCATGTGAATCATCCCAGTATTATTTAAAATCTTCGAAAATAAGTGTTAGTACCCCAATGCAACTAGTCATCCTCAACAGATCTTCGGTTCCTCCCGCTGGGATGAACGAGGTTCGATTACCGTACTTCTTAACCGTGACGGAAGTGACCCTACCCGAGTACTATAAAGAGATTAGTACCTCGCTGCTATAATACGTGAGTCAACAGAGCATAGAGCCAAAGGAAAGAAAGGCCAAAAGAGAGTCCGTCTTAGAGAGATAAAACAAAAAATAGCCGGAGGAAGAGGTAATTTCCGAGGGGATCTGGGCAGCTACCTGATAGTGTACCAACCCCATCCCTCAGAGGTAAAAACCGTAGAAGATTAAAGTTCTACTGAGCCAGGATCACCAAACAATAGCTGAGTCCGTTTCGAATCAACGAGCTCTGACAAATGGTTGACGGATAGAGGTGCAGGGCTGTCATGACTTGCAACGGCGGAGACAGCTAACGATGCGACAGTAAGGCTATCAGCAGTCACAGTAATATAATACCTAACATAGAAAAAAAATTAACTGTTTACTACTGGGGAAAAAAAAAAAAAAAAACGCTTCCATCAATATACATACTAGAAATAATCATTCTACAACATAAAAAAGTTTTAGATATGATATTTAATTTACGACAGAACGTTCCCTCCTAACCCAGTACTTAATTCAAGACAGTATTGTTTGTAGTGTTACAGGTATTAACAAAAATATACCATCAATAAATTGCAATATTTATGCAATACTTTTTAAACTATTTTATTAGAAGATAAATACATTTTTTTTTCCTCCCCTCCCTAGCTTTTTAGGTTACATGCCAACTTTTCATGACAGTAAAACAAAGCAGCATCCATCACCTAACAGGCCAATTTAGGGGACGATTAGAGCGAATGGATTTCGTGTCAAAGAGAAAAAACTACGGACAAGTCAAGCAGAGAAAACCGTATCTATTCTTGTTCCTTTTACGACTAAATGTTACTAAACCGTGATTTTTCCAGGAGATGGATATAATAAGATGTATAGTATCCCGCCACTCATTTAGACGATACAATTTAAATACAATTTTACAAACAAGCTGAAACACGTTGACAAGCTGCTGAAAAAGCGTTTTGGTGACGAGTGGAGGGCCAATGATTCATGGAAGTATTGAACTGCCACAGACGAGGGAAACAAGGTACAACAGGATGATGAAGCCTCTATTACTGAAGAAGACGATGGCCTTAGGATCTAGTCTTCTTGCAGTCAGGTGTTTTATATCAGTAGGGGAGAGCGAGGTTGGTTGGCATAGGGGGTAGGTTGGCCAATAGCTTATAATTTCTGTCACACCTGATGTGAAGGCCCCACCATTGTACCATGTGACGCGCTCGACCTCGGGAGTCTTGTCCTGAGTTTTCAATCCGATGCTAACAGTGTAGATAAGAGTGTGCTTCATTGATTGATTTTACAACATGTAAGTAATTTTTTATATTTTCAGTTAAGTTGGTTTAAAGGCATGGAAAAACATTTGACTTTGATTCTGTTCACAAAGCACCAAACTCCTTTGAAAAACCTAACCATTCGACTAACCAGTTTCTTGTTTGATTGTTCTTCCCTGTCCTGGCAGTCATCTTTCATATGATCTCTCCTGTGGGGTTAGTTGGCTCTCTTCAACTTTTTTTTTGGCACAGTAGCAATTCAAAAACGCAAGGTAAACATAATCAAAGGTGAAACTACCATTTGTGTTTAGTTCCAGCGAGGAAGATGAAAGCAATTTTTCTTATGCAAAAAGTGACGACAGCCTAAACTTCTATCTTCTATTGTCATTCTATTTTCTGCTGTTAAAAACCGATTCAAAATTATTATACTATTATAGTGCAGCTTTTAATAACAATAATATGTGTCAGGCAGTACTTGAATGAAATGGTTAAACAACCGCACCTTCTAGGCCAACCTGCCCCACATAGGGGGTTAATTGGCATACTCTGGATTGACGAATTCTTCAATTTTCTATGATCTTAGTATTAAATATTATGAGGTGAAAAACATACTTGAAGTACTCTAATACTTGGTGTTTACTGTGGTATTAGCCCCATTGGGATTATATTAACAGGAACGACTCAAAAATCAAAAAAGTGAAAACTGTTGCCAACCAACAGCTCTCCCCTACGCTGATATTTTTGAAAAATTCATAAAAAAAAAAAAAAAAAGTTTGTTAAAATGCTAAGTCAGTGGGTGATATTATTTTGTAAAATAATACCGAATTTATTAAATATTAACCTATACAAATATTACTTATTAAAAAAACTTCGCTTTTCTTTTCTCCATCTCATATTATAATCCTTATTGGAAGATCAACTTAGGCTGTGTGAATTAAAACTCATTCGTTCCAATGTGGTGTGCAGTATAAGTCTTTCCTTTAAACATTTTGTTGCGAAACTTTCTCATTTCATAACTACTTTGGAACTTTTTTTTTGTTACGTTTAAATTAGTATTTTTTTTTTCATTCCAAGCTTACTTTCAGAGGGCAGCTGTACCTTTCAAAGGCAAAAAAATACATTTTTATCTGTCCACTCTACAAGACGTGGTAAGTTTTTTGAGTTTCCTGAAAAACTTGTTCTTGTGGAACGAACGAGTTTTGCACCTCACCTCTACATATATGTATCAAAATAATGAAATAGCTGATAGTACACGAAAAGAATTTAGTAGCTACCAATGGTGACAAACAACAGTACCTAAGTAAAACGTAGTAACGGACTGCTCATTCGTTACGTTACGTAAATATAAGATTACCACTTTCGGATTCAAATGTCTTCGTTTTCCAAACGTTAAATGTCATCCCTATTAGTTGTTATCTCAAGAGGTAATACACAACTGTAGGAAGAAAACTTGCAAATTAGATTGAAAGGTCTATCTATCTATCCTGGGAACTTTACTTACTTTACCGTGAGTGATCGGCGATAAAACCAATATTTTATTCTATACCTTACTGTTTGACATTCAAAACTAAATCAATTTATATATTTTTTAGTTATTTATAATAATTTATCTAACCAAATAAAATATGAAATAGCTATGCCGCTTGTAGCATCAGGAACGGCCACATGGGGGATATAGTGGATCTGTTATGGAGTTAATAAATATTTATTTTAGCCATATTATAAGAATTTAAAAAAATAGAATGTAAGAAATAAATTAACTGCACTAATTAGATATTATGAAAGTAGATGCCTACGTGTCGGAAAATTCTTGAAGTTAGCCGATCTCTTGGCCCAAAACTAGTAGGTACGGTTTAGTATTCTTAACTTTTCCATAAATTATAATTTGTGGACAGGTGGGGTTGTAACTTATACGACTGACTCTACCATATTCCATGTAAACAAATTTCACTAAACGTAGTATAGTATGGTCATATATAAATTTTACTCTTTTCTCATTCGTTTAAGTTAAAAATGTTCTGTAGTCAAGGTAACGCATTGCATTTATATATATATATATATATTTCATATTAAATAAAATTCATTTCATATTAAATTCCATTCCATAACTCATAAAAAATTAAACTATTCCATTATTTATTGATATTTGAATCATAACTCATAATATTAGAATAAAATAAATAATTAAAACTCACCAATTACAGGACAGAGTAAGATTGCAATACTCACCTGGAAATTAATAAAAATATATTAATTTTTATTAATCTAGAATTAGATTAAATAGGTATAAAATAACAAGGAATAAACAAACATGTATTGCACAATATAAAAGAATGTGTAGATTATTTACTTAATATGTAATCATATGCAAAGAATATTCGGTAGATTTTGATTCGTATTTGATTTGTTCTTTTTCAACTTGTATTAATTATACATTTTATTAAATAATAATGAAAGTTCACCATTTAATTAATGATCCGATCAGCCCTCGAGTCATAAAGTGGACGTAATTAGTAGTAAAAAAATAGTATTGTTTAAAAATAGTAAAAAAAAAAAAAAAAAAAAAATGGTACCAGAGAATCGAACAGCTGGTTTATGAATGGAAACTAATCATTGTAAATGTTTGTTTGTTGAACGTCACTTTAAGCCATTAAGGCTAAACGATGCTACAGTGGGAATTCTAAATTTTGTCTACCCAGGTATAATTAGGATAGTGATCTTTTAATGTATACCGAAAATCATACAGGTTCGGGACCTCCATTTTACGTCCTATCTGAGGAACGGCAAAGCCAAGGATTTTTTAATCCCTTTAAACAATACTAGGTCCACCTCGAGACGCGACCCGCGACCTTTAGTATAGTAGGTTGATTTAAAATATCCACTTTTCGAGAGGTTAGATACTTCAGTAAAAACCTCTTTGAGCACGAAAAACAAATACAAGTCACTTAACCAGATACTCTATGCTGAACTTAAGTCCAGTTATTTAACGTGCCCTACATGTTCTTATTATATGGGCCAGAAAAGACTTGATTCGTTAATAAAAGTGAAACCGGGTATCAATGAAACGATAGGCTCTTATCTATCGAGATCTGTCAACACCATTGAAGTGAGAATATTGCTAACTTCATATACTCTAACTGTTATCTAATTGATCGCTCAATATAAAACCAAACTCTATCCTTCTGTTCATATTGTTGTTGGTGCTTTTATAAACTGTTCATATTGTTCCAAGGATCAGGATTACCGCAGATTAAACATTTCATTTCTAGAAATTAAAAAATATAGTACCAAAAAGGACTTGAATGGTATTTCAAATAATAAAAAAAAATAATTTAATGATGAATTCTTACAGCGGAATGCTTATACAGGTCTAGTTAAACATAGCCACACCGCAGCTGGGCTGTGTTTGTTTAACGTCACCTTATGCCACTAAGGCTAATCGGACGATGCTACAGTGGGAGTCCTAAATTTTGCCTATCCAGGTATAATTATGATAGGGATCTTTAACGAGTACCTGACATCGTACAGGCTCGGGACCTGCATTTTACGTCCTATCAGAGGGACGGCATGGATAAGGATTTTTGACTCCCATTGAAAAATGCGAATCTGCGACCTTTAGTATATTATATTGTAGGTTGCCATGCTAACCAATATACCACAGGTGACCCCAAAAAATTATTTATTCATTGATTTAAAGTCCATCAAAGCAATTAATATAAGTTCTGATCATATGATGACCAGACTTTAATGCAATCTGTGACCTTGAACATGACTGAACCAGGCCCCTTAATTGTGATCCCTATAATTTTCAGGCCCCTTGATTTGTGAACTGAATTTTTTTTGTAATAAGTCTTAAAAAATGATGTACTATATGGAAGTATCCGCAGGGCGGGGCAGTGGAAGGTTTGCCACCCCCCCCCCCCAGAAATTTTGAGAAACAAAAACTACCAATTAAATCAATTCGTATTCATTTACTATTTACACTATATTTATATAGCTCTAAAACAAACACACATTTTAACTTTTAAGGGGTCACCTGTGGAGTAATGGTTAGCATATAAACCTACAATACTTAAAGGTGCCTTTACACTCTACACGAACACCACCCTCGAACAACCTTCGTGAAGCCTTCACGTCGACTGTTCGGGTGTTCTAGGTACTTCATCTGTTCGCCAGGGTTCGGGGGTAGCGCTAGTGTCACTTTTGATTTGGGTTTTTCCTAAGTGACAGGAGTTGTTTGTGATACAAGTGTAATTTGTGAAACGTTGCAATTCGTCTCCTATTTTTGTTATTTTCCAGATAATATATAATATATTGATGATAGAGATTTTTTTCTTTATCATAAGCTAGCTTTGGGTGCGTCAGCCATATTGGTTCGCTTAACGTCACGTGAGGTATAAATGGCTGTTCGCTTCACGTCAGTACACAAGGTTCGTAGGAGAACTTGTTCGAAGGTAAGGTTCGTAAGATGTAACGGCACCTAAGGTCGCGGGTTCGCGTCCCAAGAAGGTCCTAGAATTTTTTAATGGGAGTAAAAAATCCTTGTCTATGCCTTCCCTCGGATATGACGTAAAATGGAGGTCCCGAGCCTGTACGATGTCAGGTACTCGTTAAAGATCCCTATCCTAATTATACCTGGATAGGAAAAATTAAGGACTCCCACTTTAGCATCGTCCGATTAGCCCTAGTGGTATAAAGTGACGCTAAAACAAACAAACAGTTTAACTTTTAGATCTCATAAGTTTTCTTTTAACAATTAATTGAGCCTTACAAGGAATACATGGGACCTTTCGAGAATTTTACCAGCCTTTCGCCTTATAGAAATATGACGAAATCTTGCGCACGCCCTTATTGTACACACTAATACACTAAGCTTTCTTCGAACATTTTAAAATATAACTGGTGGACAAATTTTTTTAGATAAGATTGTGACCAGCCCTGTCCCACAAAATTTTATTATAATTTTCACCGCATTTTCAGCCTAAGATCTCCATCAGGAATAAATTTAAAATAATGGGTCTTGTTACGACTAAATGTTATTTAACCGTAACATTTCAAGGAACAGGTTTAGTTTTAGGCATTTTATAATGCATTAAACTTATTCGCCTTGACAGATATTTGTAATCTTAGATTGGTTGTATGGTAGAATGAGAACAAAACATATAAATATAAGAAAGGGGGGAGAGGGCTTGTTTCCGAAAAGTCGAAACCCCTTAGTAAAAATTTTGCGGATGCCACTGCTGTAAACTTACCCTCCTCACAGTCTATTTTTTTTTTTTTTTTTTTTTTTTTTTTAAACATTTTTCACAGTTCCAATAGAGTCCACACAATATTCAAAAAGGGTCTCGTGTCTCAGAATTAAGTTTGAGCCATGAAATCCATACAGGGCTAATTTTTAATGTTTTATCAGAAACACATTTCTTTCTTGAGCGTTATACCAAGTTGCATATTACATAAATTTTATCATGGATAGGTTTTGAGAGGGGAGGGGAGGGACAATTATTAATGTGTTACCTGTTAATCAGATTTTAACGAATTTTGACATAGTGATTTTTACAACTTATTTATTTAAACTTATCACTGACATTAAATCCACTTGTATCTCTTTACCAATCAAAAATAATGGTATTTTTTTTTTACCATATTCTGCATGCTTTTAAAATCTACATATTATATTAAAGAAAAATTAACTAGTCAGTAAGGGTCTTCAGCTTAATGGCGTAGTGCTAATTTTGTATTTATTTTTTCTTTTGTCTTATAAGAAATACTGTAGAACCATTATCCGGGGTAATGATGGGAATGGGGGTGTCCATGGATAATCGAAAACTCCAGACAATAGAATTAAAACATTTTATTGACTTAATGTGAAAGAAAAAAAGGTTAAAAAATCGCATGTAAGGTATAATCACTCTTTTTAACAAACGAACGTTTTATATACATTAAATTATAATATACAAACATAACAAAAAAGTAAATGTATGTTTTTTATATTAAGGGCCGATGACGATACGAAGTCGAAAATGTTTTTTTTCTTCTTCAAAATATCCCGTAGAGTTTGTTCGCCCTTTTCAATCTGTTTTTTCTCTTCAAGCGTTAAAACGGCACGTTTCCCTTTTTCCGAAATTTTGCTACTTCGTATGTATTTAAATCGATACTGAATCACAACTGAATATATTTTGTTTTGTAGCCAAACAGGCCAGAGAAGGAGTTTCCTGGAAAAACTGGAAAACAATACCGTTCCTAGATTATGAATTGGAGTATTAGATACCGGAAACATCTCATAATACAATACTCGCTTTCTGTGTTTTTTCATTTACAGCCAACTCCGTTTTATTGGGACAGAAAGGGGAAAATTAGTTTTGTCCCAATTAGGCGGAGGACCCAATAAAACGGAGATCATGAATCCACGTGTTAATGCAAATAAAAAATGCTTAAATACGTCTAATCACTGGGCTACCGTACATGTATGATAATTGATGTCAAACATTAGACATATTTAAGATTAATTTAAACATATAATATATATGTATATTTGGGGGAAAACCCAGTTAATAGGTGCATTTAGGTGAAACTATTCTCGTCTATTAATTTAATGATGGGCTCAAAATAATATGATTAACTTAACTCTTAAAATGTATTTTTATTAAATAGGTATTTTCATATAAGAAATATGCAAGATGAAACAAATTAAAATAACTATTTGTGTACAATATAAAGCATACTGATAAAGACGAAATAAGAAATGAATCAGAACATGTTTTTACGTCAATTTTTTTAACAGGTAAGAATCAAGTGTGCATTGCCACATTCATACTAAACTACGACCAACATAATTAGCGCATTTCTTTAGGACGCTTATGGAATTTCTTCACTTCCTTTTTGTGAAAAAAAAAGCGACTAGCGGTGTCTTCTTGCTTCTGATTGAGAAACAGGCGTGGTCTCAGATACTTAGGTTATTCGATTGACACCGGGTCTCATAGTTTTTTACATTACGTTGCAGAAAGTTTTGGCCCAATTAGTCGATGTTTTGTCCCAATAAAGCGGTGATATTATACCTATATTTGATTCCGTTTTATTAAAAATGGCTCAATTAAGCGGTGGTCCAAATTATCCGATGGCCCAATTAAACGGAGTCTACTGTATTGTTTTATTTCATAATAGATAGTTAACCATTGTGTAATCGTTAAATATTTACGTATACATTTTTTTTTAAAATATTATACTTACAAATTTAAAAAAAGCTTATTTAAAAAAAAAAATTGGCTCCTCGGCACCCCGGTTAATCGAGGCCCGGATAATGGAGGTCCACTGTATTATTACCATTCCTAAAACTGGTGGACAGACCCTGAATGAAGGCATCCTGGATTTCCCTCCATTGCAGAGAGAAGGACAGGAAGGATACGGAGTGACAATTTTCCTTCCAGTGACTGGCGGGGAGGCGGAAGTGTCCCGTGGGAAGAGCCGTCACGGGCCATGAATGGGAGCTGTTGTTACTTTACGCCGCCGTTCATTCACAACTTGTCCATTCATTCATTCATTCATTGTTTTCTTTGATCCCTTGTTTCGCCAACACTGCTCCAGACTAATACAGGCTTCAAAGGGCGCCGCTACAATGGCTGAAACGCGAGACGGCTAGGGTGTCCATTTAACTCGTCGGCTCTGTTGAGCTGTGGTGTTGAGTAGCAGTCGCTGAGTTTCCGATTTTTTTTTTTTTTTTTTCTGGTGTAAAAGGTTTCGGAAGCTTTGTCAAGTTGGAAACTACTTGTGGAAGTGGGATCCAGTTCCTCTTTAAATGTGAAAGTTTCCCCAATAATCCCTACTAGCGTACTGTCGGGGGGAGGGATGTTATGGGGTCCACACCTGGCCTAAATAATATTTTTTTAAACAGGGGTCTGTTTGCGAAGACCATATCCAGTTACTTTCATGACGCGACATCCAGTTACTTTTAGTAAACTGTTACTTCTTTTAAACACTTATTTTGGCACTAGTACTGAAGTGCGGCTTCAAATTGAGGCCCGATCTCAACTGAAAAAGACCCTTTTGGGGGTTTATTTATCTCTGAAGAGCGAGCGCAGCGAGCGAGAGTCGAAAGCTAGAATCTATTAAAGCCAATCAATATTCATAACATGACGGTCACATAACCTCTCAAAACAGGCCATGCCCATAAGCCGCTCTTCAGCACCTTTACCCTTATTTTGATAACAATATTTATAACCTGTATGTGCAAATAATGGCCTAGATGAGAATAACAAGAATATATTTCAGCTATGAATATTTATTTATAATAGGACACACCCTAGTTCTATGTAATATATAATTTTCTTGCAAAAACTGAAATGCCTCGTTATTGTCAGAAATTGTTTGAGCTAATTTCAAAAGACCCATTTTTATTATCACTGAAATTACAAATTAAGGTTATCACTGTTTATAACCACTACAGATTGTTGAAAGTAACTGTTTACTAAAAGTAACTGGTTGTTGCGCCGTAAAAGTAACTGGGTTTTTAGGCGTAGAACTCCAAGGTCAACAAGATATGGATCTCGAAGTGAAAACAAAATCAAATATACAGTGGTGATCAAAAGTATCCGGCTGTCTGTAAAATTTCTATGAATTTGAAAAAAACGTACTAATCTTGCTCTGAATTTAACAAAAGGCACAGAAATAAGAAAGAATTGTTTGAAACTTCAGAAAATGAGCTAGATGCAGCTAGGGGTATGGCTACCAACTATTAAAATATTTAATAATTTTTTTTTAATTTTTCACGTTTATTGTTAAATTAATTCGTTACTTTCTCTGAAATTTTTATTTACATTTGTCTACCCATATTATTGATTAATAAACGCTATTTAATTGAAACACTTTTATTACAATTTTATTATTTTAAAAAAAATTGACTGGCCGGATACTTTTGTCACCACTGTATATGAAACAATATATATATTTTTTTTTTTATATTAGCTTAGCATTCGCTCAACCACAATCACGAATTTAATAAAATCAATGCCAGCAGTCATGGCTACCAAATATTAAAATATTAATAATTATTTGTTCTTTTTTTCATGTTTATTGTTAAATTAATTCGTTGGCCGGTTAATTTCGTTTACTTATTTTTAAAAATTGTAAACGTTTCTGTAATTAAACAAAGATATATTTACTCTGAAATTTTCATTTTCATTTGTCTACCAATATTATTGAATAATAAATGCTATTTAATTGAAACACTTTCATTACAATTTTATTATTTAAAAAAAAATTAACTGGCCGGATATTTTTGTCACCATTGTATAAGAAAAAATTTTTTTTTTTTTTTTATATATGTTAGATTGTATTAGTATAAGAAAAAAAAAAGAAATAATCGATAGGTAGTTCGTTACACGACATGTACATTGACAGTCAGGATCAATCGAGAAAACTAAATGGTTTGCTAAAATTAGTATAAATAAGTATGTAAAAAAAATTATAAAAAAGAAATAAAAAAAGGATATAAGAATAAGTAATGATAATAATAATTTTTAGAAATAAAATAATAGAGTACTGAATGTAAAAATAAAAATATATATATATATAATAATGGATTTAAAAAAAAAGTAATAATAATTAAAAAAAATTGAAAACAACAGTAATGCATATATATAAATGTTGTGCAAATATAAAAGTTGTTGGTAAACCACCTTCTCCAAACCCGTTGCACGCTTAATTGTATGGTGGAACGCAAAAAATAACAATAAAAAAATAAATGATAAAAATATCATAGTGACATTTTTTTTTTACTACCATTCATATAAAATATTAAGAAAAAAAAATCGAATTATAATAAATGTAATTTACCTGTACACTTAATACGCCCAAGAATCTTTGAACCATTTACATATTTTATAAAAACGCTTGTTTATGATAAGACAATATACCTACTTATCAATTGATTTTGTTATAATTTATGTTATTACTTAAAACACCTGGAATAATATTTAAATACGAAACTTTTCATGGATTGCAGTGGTAGTCGCTTGGATTTAGGTCTGGGTTCTTCTGATTTCTTATTTTTATTCGAAAAGAGAGACAGATAATTTCTCCACATAAACAAAACTTAAGGTACTTCATAGAAAAACAAATAAGGCTCCTACCCCATTTATGCCCCCACAGAATGTTTTAATAACGATAAAGCTTACCTGATATTAAAGAATATTTGATACTCATTAAACATTACGAGTTTAATCAAAATCGATAAAGCTATTTTTGAGAAAATCGAAAGAAACGTAAAAATGGGGAAAAAAAAGTTATGAAATAAAGTGCCCCCTCCCTTTGATCAATTCTGATTAAACTTTTGATGTCACATCGCGGGCATATACATATACCAAGTACCCAATTTCAGGTTCATAAGGTTTTTGAGTTAGTCTGTTCCCATGACTTGGTTATTTTAAGTAAGGACCCAAAAACGTGTATTTTCGTTGAAAGTAAAAACCGAAAGGACTTATCTGCCACAACAATATTATAAGATTGCACTAACATTATACAGTATAGTAACCAAGTGATGACTACGATAATATATGGTTGCACGGTGCCTGGATCGATTGCTGTGGAGGGTAAGTGAGATGAACCATAGATCCCAGCGCTGTTCCGCACGGACACCTGCCCACTTTTTTTTCATGCCCCCCCACCTACCTGGACAGCTGCCTCGGGGGTGGGGGGGGGGGGAGGGTGGAGCTAATTCCTGTCCACCAGGTACATCCTCTCCTGTGTCGGTCACTTTGGTAATCCTATCAATGGCCAAGTTATGAATGGGAGGACAGATGGTTGATGAATGGGAGGGAGAGCGCCACATTAGCTATTTTAGCTTTATAGATGAAGTTGAACTAGGTTAATATTTTTTTTAAATATTCTATTGGGAAGTACTGTAGACAGTGCCTAAAATGGTGTCCCACGAATGAAGTGGTACCAATACACGTGGGACTCAATTGTAGGATATTCGTTAGAATTGACATATATTCATTGTCACTCATAGTCCCGACCCATGAAAAATTGTTGTTATAAGTTGATCATGTGCAATAAAGAAATGACACATATATTTTTTTTGTATATAACAATTATATGAAATATGCCGATGATTTGGTATAGCTTGGGGAGGACGTGGAAACCATAGAAATGAACACAAAAACGTTGATGAAAGCCGGACAAGAACTTGGACTGGAAATGAATACGGATAAGACAAAATATATGGTTAGTCGTAGAAGTGGTGAGGATTTCGCTGATATCAGTGTAGGGGGGAATACGTTTGAACAGGTAGAGAAATTTAGATATTTAGGGGCGATGGTAACTAGAAAAAACGAAATCGATGAGTAAATTAAGGCTAGATTAAAAGCCGGTAATGCTTGCCACTTTTCAGTCGCGAAATTGCTTAGCTCCCGCCTTCTGTCCTAAAACTTAAAAATTAGGATTTACAAAACTATTATTCTTCCAACGGTCGTTTACGGATGCGAAATTTGGCCGCTGACATTGAGAGATGAGCAACGGCTTAGAGTTTTTGAAAATAAAGTACTGCGTAGAATATTTGGACCGAAGAGGGATGAAATAACCGGAGAATTTAGACGCTTACACAACGCCGAACTGAGTGAACTTTACCCAGTAAATATAATTGACTTGATTGCAGCAAGACGAATAAAATGGGCGTGTAAAACTGCAAAACTTGGCTGTGAACGTATTCCGAAAAGATTAATAAGCGCGGTGCCGAATGGGAAACGTCCGAGGGGCAGGCCGAGACGGAGGTGGGAGGATTGCGTTAGGGCGGATCTATCGAAGTTGGGTCTGGAAGACGTTCGATGGATGGAGGCGTGCAGGGAGCGAGTGGTGGTGTCGGCATCGAACCTTCGGGTTCGTTAAGCCTTTATTATTATTATTATTATTATTATTACGATAGTGTATAAATTATATTACCTCCGTAACATTTCATTCATACACCAATTTTGCATTTTTATAACCGATACGTACAATATTATCGAAATGGCATTTTATCATATACCATTGATCAATTAGGTAGTGTACATTCTTAGTATCGACGTTTTCGAATAAATATCAGTCTGCAGTGGCTAATATCGCATTAGTTAAATGTTTATAATATCATCAAAGTTCATCGACTTTGTAAACACGTTTCTACTATTCAAGGAGACAAATAATTTCTTATGCACTTCCCCAATAAGTGATCAACTCACAGTAATTTTTTTTAAAACAGTTTTGTGCACTTTCCTATTTAGGTAAGGCAACTGTGTGAATCGGACCTGAAACCGTATTCCATTCACCGAGCTAGTAATTGTTAGGATATAGAAAAAAAAAAAAAACTGTACTGCTGAAAATGATGAAAAATGGTTTGCACAATATGTCAACCAGAATTCGTCAATATCATTCATACACTAATAGGGGAAAAAAATGTAAGTTATGCAACGCATGAGTTCTCGCTATGGTATACGCACAGTATATATAAAGGAAATTACTCATTTACGTGTTCTGTGCGTATACGAGGGTCACATCGCTTCATTAACTAAACGAGGTTCATCTGGTAATGCGTGTCACGTTAAAATAAAATTATCAATCAAGTGATGATGGTAATTATGTGATAGGATAATAAATAATATATCGAACAGTATAAAGCAGGCCGCTTTTTGGGCGCACGGTAAGTATATTAGGCTGTGCATAATGTTTTTCGCTCTATCGGATGGGAGCTATTCAAGGGCATTATGCAGTACTGACAATCCAACAATAATAAAATAAACAATACAATTACCTAATACCCAACAGTCGTGGAAAGTTTTGTGATTGACTAAAGTGTCCGATACGGCAGTCTAGTGCGGGCCACCAGTGTTTATCGTACAACCGTACACCGTACACCGGTGTACGATAGTTAAGTACGAATATCTTTCGGAGAAAATAAATTAATTCATAAATAAATTAAGTTACAATAATAATTGAATTTGTGGACATGTCGGTTTTCTTAAACGACCAATTCTAATTATAATTGACACAGCATTTTTAGCTCAATTTATTATTAGGTACTCCATTGAGGCAAAATAAATTGTTTTCGTTTTTTTGAAATAAACAATACAATGTTCAGAAATTTAAGATAATACAGGCATTGAAAACCTTGACTGAAGATAAATAAATGATGTTTGAATGTACATTTCGTGACTAGATAATTAGGAAGGATTTCGCATAGCGTCTTCAAAATATTTTCATAACAATATTTGAGGAGCTTAATATTTACATATATATATATATATATATATATATATATATATATATATATATATCCAATTATAGAGGTGATCGCTTCCAAGAGTTCGACTCACATAGGTGGACATCCAAGAAACAATCTCTCAAGACCAATATTTTTAGTCGACTTATTTGAAAAATTTCCCCCACATTTTTTGCCTGAAATTGACTTATTGATGGGAAACTTGCGAATAATGAGTAAGGAACGGACAAGGGCCAATCCAGGAGGGGGGGGGGGGTTACGGGGTCATGACCCCTCTTCAAATATTTTGAATTTTGAATTTTTAAGCGAATAAGGCAATCAAGTAGTTACCATGCCCTAAACATATAACACTTTAGGTTGTTTAGATGACAATCCTTCTTAATACATGGTAATAATCTCATTAAAAAATGGTGCTGTCAGCCACGTGATTATGAGACTGGAGGGTCGTAACCCCCCCCCCAAAATAGGCGTCACCGGCACCAAATTTTTTCCTAGATAGGGTAAGTACAAATTAGGGAGGCTAAAAGTTGAATTAATAAGTCCTAAAAACAACTGTTGGGACATTTAATCATCCTCCAAAGATGTATTTTAAAGGTATTTACAGTCTCTTAAAACTTGTTAATTTATGCCTCAGTTATAAAATAGAGAGATGTTAAGGCTTAATGTTGAAGGATGTGGGCCAAAATTTCCTAATTGAATTTTATCCAAGTTTTTCTTCTGATCCTGATCCCACAAATTTCATTGCTTCCTATCAACTTCTGTTAGCTTCATCGAATTGATTGAATGTAGGATCAAGCTGCTTAGTTTAAAAAAGAAATGGAGACCAAGAATACAACATTGTTAAAGAATTCATAAAACAAAACAGCTCAAGCTGAAATAAAAAAGATATAATTCATAAAATATACAATACGCGGCTATGCTTTTAACAATAGAGTGTGCTGTAATTAACTAAAATTTTACATTTAATATAATTTGTTAAACTTGGTCAGATTAATTTTTATTTATTTTTCTACATTTGGTCGTAGTTAATTGGGTTGGGGGCGTCCCCTCTGCCCCCCCCCCCCCCCGCCCTCAGACTTCGTGCTGGATCCGCCCTGGGACCTGACTTATTTAAGGATTCGAATACTTTGGAAGTTGAACACATCGATAGTAGGATGTATAAACATCGATATAGCGAAGGGCGTATGATACATCGCCATTTCTTATACATCCGTTCCTAGTAGCATTAATGCTGTCCATTAATAAAATACAACTTTTTTTTTTTTGTCGTTTCCTCCTCGAAACCATTCTGCTTCCGTTTTAGTCACCCATCTCTTAATAAGCCAAAACGAAACACATGACCTAATTACGTGATGTTGACCATTTTTTCACAACTCACCAGTTCTGCGTCCCATCTATTTTTTTTTCTTTTTTCACAACCAACTCATATTCATCTATTAAAGAGAGCTGCGCAATTAGCATAACATCTTATTAGGTAGGACTAATAGGACTACGTAGAATATAACTAATTCTAGGTAACAAATATTGTGTGGTTAATATATTAGTTAATCTTATAGAATGAATTCCCTCTATATGAACGCATTCCCTCTTCACTTTGACTAAAATATAGAATATACAAACATTTATTAATTTGGTTTGTTGTGCACACCGTATCATATTTTTAATTTCACTTACTAACATATGAAATATGTAGTAAGGGAAAGTAATGCGATAGTGAAAATTTTCGACTTACGGTTGTCAACGGAAATATGCTTACATTTCTTATAATAATAATGTTATTTCTAATAATAATACTATGCTTGCATTCCTAATAATTTCCATATTATCACAAATAAAAACTTTTATTTAATAATAAAAATATTCTAAGTAGGTAGTTTAGAGAGCAAATACGTGATGCTCAAATTATTTAAAGCAGTATTATGGTGTGAAAAAGGGGTCATCTGAGGTGTAGTGGTTAGCATAGAAACCTACAATACTAAAGGTCGCGAGTTCGCGTCCCGAGATGGCCCTAGGATTTTTTAATGGGATTAAAAATCCTTGTTACTCGGAGAGGACGTAAAATGAGGTCCCGAGCCTGTTAAAGTGCCTTTACACTCTACGATCCTCACCTTCGAACAGGTTCTCCCCCGAACCTTGCAGTACCTGCGTAACACGTACAGCCATTCATACTTCACGTGACGTTAAGCGAACCAATATGGCTGACGCACCCAACGCTAGCTTATGATAAAGAAAAATTCTCCATAATCAATATATTTTTTATTATCTGAAAAATAAAAAAACAGGAGACGAATTACAACGTATCACAAATTACACTAGTATCAAAAATAACTCCTGTCACTTAGGAAGAACCCAAATCAAAAGTGACACTAACGCTACCCCCGAACCCAGGCGAACAGATGAAGTACCTAGAACAGCCGAACAGTCGACGTGAAGGCTTCACGAAGGTTGTTCGAGAGTGGTGTTCGAAGGTAAAGTTCGTAGAGTGTAAAGGTACATTAAGATTTCAGATACTCGTTAAAGATCCCTATCCGAATTATACCTGGATAGACAAAATTTAGGACTCCCACTGTAGCATCGTCCGATTAGCCTTGGTGGCATAAAGTGACGTTAAAGGTCTGGCCACACATGTCCGCACCGGATCCGCACCGTAGCAATAATAGAGGTTATGTTCAGATTATTTTTAATTTAACTTACATATTACCTTTAGTTATGCCTAAAGTGGCCTGTGTCTGACATGTGTGGCTTGAACTTTAGGCATAACTAAAGGTAATATGTAAGTTAAATTAAAAATATTCTGAACATAACCTGTATTATTGCTACGGTGCGGATCCGGTGCGGACATGTGTGGCCAGACCCTTAAACAAACAAACGGTGTGAAAAAAAATATGGAACAAGATAATCTTTAATTAATTATTAAAGTTTAGCCTATAAACTTCGGTTCCATAATAGATTTCTGGATGCAATATAAAATCATTCCAGAGGAACAGTAATCGTTCTCCGTTTCCGGCATAAGGCATGAGAGACAAATATTTAAAAATTAAGTTTTAATTTACTATGAGCCGTACTTACACCTTCTATCGATTTACCTTCACTATATAAACTCACAGTAAGTAAGTAGTCGACTCTTCATAAAATTAGAATTTTTAGGCCCCTAAAAAAAGAAATAAACAATAATGGAATCGAAAAGCACTGCCAACTTTCCCCTAGAGCTTATAGAGACGAACAAAAATGAGTAAATAAATGTGAGAAAAATGTGTGATGTTGCTGAATGGCGTTTATATATTATTTATCAAAACTCAACGATTTCTAATTTATGTAGGTTGGTAAGAGAAAGTTGTGTGTTGCGGGCATCGCACCAGAGTTTTATATTTCAGATACATATAAAAAAAATAAAAACATAAGGAAAAAACAAGAGACAACATTGTGTAATACAACAATTAGTTCCTACAAAGAGGGCTACCCGCATATTTCTCACAACAAAAAAACCCAGCCGAACCACAAATTGACTAAATTGGACTTAATTTAATCTGCCCACGAAAATTTCCTTCTCTGTTCTTTATTCACAGACTAGCTAAACTTCAAGTGGCTTAGTCTAATATTAAATCTTCGGGTAAACTAAACGCATCCCGGTGAGACATAATTAGAAAATATCATTCATTACACATAACAGCCTATTGCGGAGTAGTAGAATACTATATAATGTTCACTAACACTTTTAAATCGTATACAGTAAACCCTCGATATAGCGAACTGGTAGGGGGATTGATATTCATAGTTCACTATAACGAGATTCGTTATAACCGAGGATTCTTTTTTTTTTTATATTTTTTTTTTAGACAATGGCCGCACTAATTTGATCATCTTTAGAATGAAATTCATTCATTAGAACTAGTTAAATTAAAACGCATATATTTAATTTATTTTTAGATAAACTACATATTAATTAAACAATGAGATTCATTAATTTACCTGCCTAGTTCACTTGAGAGTTCTTTAGCCTTAGCTTTAATAAGAGGGTCTGAGATTGATATTTGAAGTCTCACTTGTTTAAAGCAATTTATCATTTTTTTCCAAATATTCATGAGCCGCAGAGCGCAGTCGTTTATTTGATGCTGAAGTTAATCCTTGGACTGCGGTTGAATCTATTTTATCTTTGTTTTTATAATGGTTGACAATGTTGATTTTGGAATTTCATATTTTTCTGCGATGGTTTTCTTACTTAGAATTCCCGATTCAATAACCTGGAGAATTTTCAATTTTTCCTCGTTTAATTAGGATTTACGTTTGAGACACGTTTACCAACGAACTCATTGTGTATTAAAAAAAACAGTATAAATTACTACAGAACACTGATTCGAATAATACAGAGGTCAAAACAGAACTGAACTAGTTTTGAGAAAAAAGTCAATGGAATCAGAGAGAGAGCAAAAGGAAATCGGATTAGTTAACAGTAAAAAAACACCTCAGTTCTAGAAACTGGAGCTACTTCGTCTTCCCGCGCTCATCCTACGTAATACAGAAAAAAATAATAAAAATTCTAGCAGTTCGTTATAACAGAATATAATAATTCTCAGGCATCAAATTTAGTTCGTAGTTCGCACTAACCAAGGGATTTTGCTATAACGAGGGGTTCAGCAAAAATATAATGGTAAATTTGGGGGGATAGTATTTTGGTTCGCTATATCGAGGTGTTCGTTATATCCGAGTTCGTAATAATGAGGGTTTACTTTTTGTGTATGTTGGTTACCTTAAAAGCGAAAAGACCTTTTTTTTTTTTCATTATGAAATTATTCAACTTACCAAAGCCACGCCATCATATCGCAACACAAATAATTCCCATGCTTATTAAACTTAAAAAATAAACTTAAAATTGCAACATAATTACGTTCTAAAACTTATATTAAGACTAATAGATTTTTTAGAATAATGAAGTAAAAATTAAAAAGAAAATGTCTTTAGGATAAAATATCTAAGAAAACTGGCCGAAAACAATCAAGGTCCCTTTACACTGAGCGAACATCACCCCCGAACCTTGCCGTACTGGCGTACCACGAACAGCTACGAGGGGTGATCAAAAAGTTCCAGGACTGTTGAGATTGCGCGGCAATGGAGTGTCATAGAGCAGTGCGGTTGGCAGCATTGTTTAGCGTGACTCTTCCTGAGCTCAGCTGTTTATTCAGTTTGTTGATAACCTTCTTCATTGCAAAGTTACTGCTGTTTTCGTAAAAAAAAGTTTTTTGTGTTCGGCGATTTTGTGAAATGAATGTAAAGGAAGAGCAACGCGTTTGCGTAAAGTTTTGTGTGAAGTTGGGTAAAATGTTTACTGAAACTTTTCAAATGTTGCAAGTGGCTTTCGGTGATGAATGTCTGAGTCGGTCAAGGTGTCATGAGTGGTACAAAAGGTTCAAGGAAGGCCGGACATCGTGTGAAGATGATTCTCGTTCAGGGCGCCCATCAACTTCGACTGACGACGATCATGTTGCAAGATTGAACAGTCTCGTGCGTTCTAATCGTCGACTAACCATTCGTGAGATGGCTGAAGAATTGAACATTTCATTTGGTTCGTGTCAACAGATTTTAACAGAAAATTTGCAGATGAGAAGGGTGGCTGCAAAGTTTGTCAGTCAGTCAGTCAGTCATTCACCGAAAGCCACTTGCAACATTTGAAAAGTTTCAGTAAACATTTTACCCAACTTCACACAAAACTTTACGCAAACGCGTTGCTCTTCCTTTACATTCATTTCACAAAATCGCCGAACACAAAAAACTTTTTTTTACGAAAACAGCAGTAACTTTGCAATGAAGAAGGTTATCAACAAACTGAATAAACAGCTGAGCTCAGGAAGAGTCACGCTAAACAATGCTGCCAACCGCACTGCTCTATGACACTCCATTGCCGCGCAATCTCAACAGTCCTGGAACTTTTTGATCACCCCTCGTATTTAAACTGAAACGTGTCAAACCATACCTCGAAAAGTCGAGCGAACAATGATGTCAAACCATACCTGTGCACCTAAATACAACAATTTTCATCAAGATGGCGGCTGACTATGAACTGACGGCTTTTCTCACTTTTGCTCAAACTTACTATGGATAAAAGGAACGTCAGAGAAATGCTAAAAGATTATCTAAAAGCTTATTCTAGGGACACTAGCGCTATCCCCAAACACACAGGCGAACAGATAAAGTAAGTGTGCCAGTTCGAAAGAGATCCAATTGATACCAACATCAGTTTCATCCTATAACTGTGTTTTTAGTGGCGTTGAACATGTCGACTTTTGTGCCAACAAATCAAGATTTGCGGACAGCATTTATTTTCCGTTTCCTTCTGAAAAAAATTAGAGCATTATCACATAGGATGCTTGTTGAAGCTTACGGGGAGCATGCCCTAGGCAAATCTCAATGTTTCGATAGGGTTCAAAAAATTTAAAGATGGATTTCGATAAAAGAAACAAAGACCGTGGAAAACCACAAAAAAAAACTCTGAAAACGCTGATTCGGAAGCGTATGTTGGACAATTATTACATGTGACACCGTCTCCATTTGTTTGAAAGGCATGGAAAAGATTCAGAAGGTCGGAAAACCTCATGGCAAATGCTGCTCGCCAGGTACAGAAAAAAAGTCATTTCTTCATAAAATTGTGACTGGTGATGAAAAGTGAATCTACTTCAAGAATCCTAAGCGTAAAAAATCCTGGGTAACTCCTGGTGAACCATCGGCATCGCTTGGGGAGGAAGAAAATGCTCTGTGTCTGGTGTGATCAGATGGGTGTTACCTGCTATGAGCTGCTGAAACCTGGGGAAACTGTTATTACGGAACGCTACCTACAACAGATGATAAATTAGAATAACGATTTGCGCCAAAAAGTCCCAAATATCAAGAAAGGACACACAAAGTGATCTTGCTCCATGACAATGCCCCATCACATTCGGCTAAACGGACCAAGGAAACGATCCAAGTGTTTGGTTGGTAAATTCTTCCGCATGCGGCTTATTCACTTATTACAATCGATGGGACACGCACTAGTTGAGCAGCGCTTCACTTCTTATGAAAATGTACGAAATTGGTTAAGTGATTGGTTTGACTCAGAAGAGGAAGCATTATTTTAGCGGGGAATCCACAAATTGCCTGAATGATGGGAATAATGCATAGATAGCGAAGGACAGTACTTCGAATAAAAAAGTATGTATCATTTTTACACAATCAACTCTTATTTGGTATTTGAAAAATTCCGGTTTCATATTTACACACCTGGTATTCTACATGTGCCAGTTCGTGTCTTGCAGGCTTTTCGGCGGTGAAGTTCGTACAGTCTAAAGGCACCTTAACGTTCAACTGGGATAGAAGAATTCTGTAAATGTGTGCCTGGGTATATATTTAGGTCTTATAAAACACATTAAAACACATTCCTCCGTGAAATTAACATTCTTTTAACATCTAGCTAGTCAAATTCATGATTCCAAAAAAGAGGCCGAAAAGAGATATATGCAACTGTATTACATGCGGTTACGATTTCCAGTAATAATAATTTTGAAAAAAATATTTAACTACCTAATATACACTCTAAACCTAGGTAACGTGAAACAAAACAAAACACAAAAACATATGATTTAAAAAAGTTGACTTGTTCAAACGAACTAACAGTTGAAACAAGCTGTTCGAGTACCAACAATGCTTGCCTAGAACCTTCCAGACAGTTCTTCTTCAGACTACATACAAGGAGCGATGGACAGCTTGGTTAGTCTTGTTCTGAAGCTCAAGTCATGGTTATAGTTGTGTTACAGTTTAGTTACAAAGTGATAATTTTTGCAACCTGTATAATTATTTTTGTTTTCATAATTTGTGTGGCATTGTGAAAATCTTATTTTCGTCCAATAAAAATTATTTCAACCCACAAATTGTTACAATAATTTAAAATTTCATCTATGTAGAATAATATTTTTCTGCTATCCGGATGCGGTGAGTCGACCCTGACCATAGAAAACAATAGTTACAATTTAGTAACCGTTCCAAAGCTGTTATTTGGTAATCACTTAGCCCCTAATTAACGACTTCCTGACTGGTTGAGGAAATGTGAGCTATCATTTGGGCCAATTGTGCGGTCTGGCACCCGCATCCCTCAACCAATGAGATTACTACTGGTGTACCATGGGATCGGAGATAGGGAAGTAAGCAGCTTACATACATATATATATGTACATATTAGTAGTACATAGTTTATAGTTGTTATACTAAAATTCAAAAACACAGAAATCTGTGTTTCCATAAACCTCTTAATTTGATTTTTTGTGTTTGATCAGTGATTCATTGTAGATCGTATTTATTGTGGTTTACATCTATTCACCAAGTGAAAAACTGGTAAAGTCAAATTTTCTTACTTTTCACGTCAAGGCTTTTAAATTTTGAACAGCATTGGTATAAAATTGGGTTTTCGCTATTAAGGTTAGAAATTTCGCCGAAATACCACCAAATAGTGGTTACGAACATTATACCATCTGAATAGAGCTTATAAGTTATCATAATTAAGAGTAGAATAATTGTTCACCGACCCCCGACCATTGATATGGTATTGTAGGCTGCTACGCTAAACAGTACTGCACTGGTGACCCCTATAATACTTAAGTAATAACTAGCAATGCTATAGTA
Organism: Aelia acuminata; assembly: GCA_911387785.2. Taxonomy (NCBI): domain Eukaryota; kingdom Metazoa; phylum Arthropoda; class Insecta; order Hemiptera; family Pentatomidae; genus Aelia; species Aelia acuminata. The sequence continues at coordinate 117,267,431 of OU426983.1, read as the reverse complement.
GATTAAAGTTGGAATGTACGAAGTTCGCATTCCATACCACAGAAGGCAGTTGATGAATGTTTTCACTAAAACAAAGAGTAGATATTATCTTACATAAAAGATACTTTTATTAACCAAGAGGTTTCGCTAAAATGCGGTTAAGATTGAGCATCCAAATTGATAATACCACGCTATTTTTGTTTTTTTTTTTGTTTGTTTCTTTAACGCCACTTTATGCCACTAAGGCTAATCGGACTATGCTACAGTGGGAGTACCAAATTTTACCGATAGGGATCTTAAACGAGTACCTGACATCGTACAGGCTTGGTACAAGTTTGGGCCTAAACCATTTTACGAATACCAAATTTTGTACACATATAAATGTTATTGTAGGTAAATCACCGTTTCCAAAACTGTTATAGCGCAAGTGGCTGGTTGGTGGTAACAAATAAATCATAAAAATATCATAGTGACTTTTTCTTTTTTTTTTTTACTATCACTTAAACTGATATTAGTTACTATCTACAGTTAAAGCACTACTATAGTTTACTATCATATAAACTATTAAGAAAAAAAAAAGAAGAAAAATCGAAAAATAATAAATGTAATTTAGCTGTAGGTATAGTTAGTACGGCTAAGAATCTTTGAACCATTTATTTCATAAAAAAGCTTGTTTATGATAAGAGGATATATAAATTGTTTTTTCATAATTTTATGATATTACTTAAAACAAATGGAAGAGGGTGAATCCAAAATTATGGTGGTATTTGTGTCACAACGTGATATATCGAGAACTGCCAGAAGGATTTTTCAATTTTTTTTTCCTAATTATTACCTCATTGGTTATGAATACAGCTATCTCATTTTCAAGTGCCTAAATACAGGATAACATACCACAAAATCAATTACAATGCTCTTTTTGTCTCTCCCTAGCCTGTCACAAAGTGTAGGTCAAGTGAAAAATAATTAAACACTTTTCCATCACAATAATTCTAAAAAATCAGGCACTAATCTTATCAGCATACTTTCAGGATGCAAAATAAAATTGAGCCAGGATTCCAAAGGGTACATGCTAAGTACCACAACAGTTTTTCCCTTTGTCACTCCCTAGCTAGTTTTTCATACACCCACCAATCCCCTCAGAAAAGGAAATTTCGAGTTGAGAACATACGGGGTACCCTTGTTATAAACCTGACTATACGTCGATTCATGTCATTTTTCCCTAAGTTCTCTCAGTTGCTTTCAGGACGTGGAGGAAGGTGTAAAACTGAAAAATATTTTTATGGTGAGTCCCTCCCTATACGTTATTAATATGATGATGGTAAACAATATATGTATGAATATATTTATCATAGTTTTATAGAGCCTTCGAATCTCTACACAGCCATAACCTCTTTTAAGAAATATTTTTCAGAGTTTTACCAATATTAATGATAAATAGCCGATTTGTCCCTCCCTAGCCTGTCTCTCCCTAGCCTAATACTGATTTCGTTTCTAGCTAGGGAGAGACAATCTTGGTCAGGGAGAGACATTTGATGAAACTAGTAACTTGGTTATGTTCATTACTAATCATTTTCAGTTCAGAAAGTTAGGTTTCGATTAAGTATCAAGGGCGGATCAAGGGGGGGGAGGGGTGACATGGGTCGTAGCATAATATGGTTTATAAAGATAACAATTTTCCCCAAATATGGCATGGTTTTGATTTTATTAAGAAGAAAAATAGATGTATTTATTTCATATATGAATTTTCGCGTGTTTGTACTTATTTATACACATATGTATATGTGCATAAATAAGTACACTATAAATACACTATTGTAGTTTGATAAGAATAATGTATACATTATTCTTAACAAACTAAAATAGATATAAAAGAGGACCAAATACGCTTTCCCATGATTCGATCGATGACAAGACTAATTAGCATAAGTTACTAGGGACAAGATGTCTTGGGATGTTAGTTACCACACTAGCGACTGACCGCATTAATTATCCAATTACCGCGTTAATTAATTAACTAATACTAGCCGCAGTGACAGGAGCATTGTATAGGTACAGGTAGGCTTGTACAAAGGATAGCGTTCAGAGAGATAGGGTACTAAGGACGTTCAGTGACATTTCGCCAAGATCCGGCCGGCTGCCTCGAGGCCGAAACCATTTAACAGGATCTCGCGCATCTTCAACCAATTTATTGTCAGAGTGCTTCTATTGTTCAAGAAAAAATTTCAACGTCATCATGACACAAAATAATTAATTAATCATCAATATATATTATAAAGCATAGTGTACAATGTGCGTGACGAAAAGGCTCAAAAACGACTTCACGTAAGACCAAGAAAGCTATGTTGTCCTGCAGAAGTATAACTCCTAACCGTGAGAAGTTTTCCGTTTTTATCTTTAGGGTGTAAAATTTAAGAGAAAAGGACCGGAATTATAAGCCTCTCGCTTTTATTTATTTAATTAGCTCTCTTTTATTTAATTACTCTTTTTACTTTCACTTACCTATATATGAAATATATAGTAAGTGGAAGTATTGCGATCGTGAAAATTTTCGACTTCCGGTTTTCAACGGAAATACACGTTTTGGGACCCCCTGAGTCGAAATAACCAAGTCCCGCGAAATGGTCTGTGTGTGTGTGTGTGTATGTGAACAGACTAGCTCAAAAACTATAAACCGTGGGAACCTGAAATTGGGTATTTAGTGTAGGTATATGCCCGCGATGTGACAGCAAAAATTTCATCAAAATTGCTCAACGGGAGGGGGTACTTTATTTAATAACTTTTTACGTTTTTTTCGATTATCTCAAAAACGGCTCTAACGATTTTGATTAAACTGAGTATTTGATGTATTTATATGCCCGAGATATGACTGTAAAAATTTTATCAAAATTGATTAACCGGAGGGGGGACTTTACTTAATAAATTTTGTATCATTTTCACGTGTTTTTTTTATTTACTCAAAAACGGTTTTAACGATTTTGATCAAACTTGGTATTTGATGTATGTATATGCCCGAGATATGACTGTAAAAATTTCACCAAAATTGATTTACGGGAGGGGGGACTTTACTTAATAAATTTTGTATCATTTTCACGTGTTTTTTTTATTTACTCAAAAACGGTTTTAACGATTTTGATCAAACTTAGTATTTGATGTATTTATATGCCCGAGATATGACTGTAAAAATTTCATCAAAATTGATCAACGGGAGGGGGGACTTTACTTAATAAATTTTGTATCATTTTCACGGTTTTTTTTTATTTACTCAAAAACGGCTTTAACGATTAACAAAAATAAGATATGAATGTAGAAAAATGTGTGACTTTAGGAAATGATAATTAGCAAAACACGTCAATTTCTAATCTAAGTAAGTTGGTAAGTGAAAGTTGTGTGTTGCGCGCACGCACCAGATTTTTTTATTTAATTAGCCTACCTTTACGGGTTAGTGAGTGAAGAATTTAGTTCGAGCTCCAGGGACTACCAGGAAGCGGTAGGATGCGTTTCACTCTATTTTTATTGTGCATTCATTCAGTTTGTAAGGATTATATATTTTTTCACTGTTCTTTTTAAATTATTAAACAATTGAGCGTAATTAAGTAGTTTCTCCTTTGCCTTAAAAAAAAATAAAATAATGATTTTACATCTTTGCAGTGAATTAGAAAACCAACAGGATTCCTTACCAAATTAATTTTCACATAAAAAGGCTAAATGATCAACACATTACATTTAATCAATATATATTACATAAGAGAATTTAATGCAATATGAGAGAAAACTTCTTTAAAGTACAGTAAGTGCATAAAAACAGACATAAAAAATCTGGTGCGTGCGCGCAACACACAACTTTCACTTACCAACTTACTTAGATTAGAAATTGACGTGTTTTGCTAAATATCATTTCCCAAATTCACACATTTTTCTACATTCATATCTTATTTTTGTTAATCGTTAAAGCCGTTTTTGAGTAAATAAAAAAACCCGTGAAAACGATACAAAATTTATTAAGTAAAGTCCCCCCTCCGGTTAATCAATTTTGATGAAATTTTAACAATCATATCTTGGGCATATAAATACATCAAATACCCAGTTTGATCAAAATCTTTAAAGCCGTTTTTGAGTAAATAAAAAAAACACGTGAAAATGATACAAAATTTATTAAGTAAAGTCCCCCCTCCAGTTAATCAATTTTGATGAAATTTTAACCGTCATATCTCGGGCCTATACATACATCAAATACCCAGTTTGATCAAAATCGTGAAAGCCTTTTTTGAGTAAATAAAAAAAACACGTGAAAATGATACAAAATTTATTAAGTAAAGTCCCCCCTCCGGTTGATCAATTTTGATGAAATATTTACGGTCATATCTCGGGCATATTAATATATCAAATACTCAGTTTGATCAAAATCTTTAAAGCTGTTTTTGAGTAAATAAAAAAAACACGTGAAAATGATACAAAATTTATTAAGTAAAGTCCCCCCTCCAGTTAATCAATTTTGATGAAATTTTAACAGTCATATCTCGGGCCTATACATACATCAAATACCCAGTTTGATCAAAATCTTTAAAGCCGTTTTTGAGTAAATAAAAAAAACACGTGAAAATGATACAATATTTATTAAGTAAAGTCCCCCCTCCGGTTAATCAATTTTGATGAAATTTTAACAGTCATATCTCGGGCATGTACATACATCAAATACCCAGTTTGATCAAAATCGTTAAATCCGATTTAGAGTAAATAAAAAAAAACACGTGAAAATGTTACAAAATTTATTAAGTAAAGTCCCCCCTCCGGTTAATCAATTTTGATGAAATTTTTACGGTCATATCTCGGGCATATTAGTACATCAAATACTCAGTTTAATCAAAATCGTTAGAGCCGTTTTTGAGAAAATCGAAAAAAACCTAAAAAGTTATTAAGTAAAGTACCCCCTCCCTTTAAGTAATTTTGATGAAATTTATGCTGTCACATCGCGGGCATATACCTACACTAAATTCCCAATTTCAGGATCGCACGGTTTATAGTTTTTGAGCTAGTCTGTTCACACACACACACACACACACACACACACAGACACACACACACACACACAGACCATTTCGCGGGACTTGGTTATTTTGACTCAGGGGACCCCAAAACGTGTATTTCCGTTGAAAACCGGAAGTCGAAAAATTTCACGATCGCAATACTTCCACTTACTATATATTTCATATATAGGTAAGTGAAAGTAAAAAATCTGGTGCGTGCTCGCAACACACAACTTTCACTTACCAACTTACTTAGATTAGAAATTAATGCGTTTTGTTAATTGCCACTTCTCAAATGAACAGAACGGCTTTGATTATGAACAATGGTCTGTCATTGAAGGCGTACTCGGAATTCTTTTTTTCTCCTCTATATTTTGATGAAATTTTTGCTCCGCATGCGTTGGCTCAACGAGTTTTATGAGTTGACTGAATATTTTTGTTTTTTTCTCCTCTTTATGTTTTCTTTATTTTTATCATATCTCATATTTAGCCATTTTTTATTTTTAGGCGTAACAAGAAACAGTTAATTTCTCCATGTAAACAAAAACAAAGGTACTTAATAAGAAAGAAACAAACAAACAAAGAAGGCCCCCCCAAAAAAGTAAAGTCTCCCCTCCGGTTAATCAATTTTGATGAAATTTTTACAGTCATGTGTCGGGCATCTAAATAGATCAAATACTCAGTTTAATCAAAATCGTTAGAGCCGTTTTTGAGAAAATCGAAAAAAACGTAAAAAGTTATTAAATAAAGTACCCCCTCCCTTTGAGCAATTTTGATGAAATTTTTGCTGTCGCATCGCGGGCATATACCTACACTAAATACCCAATTCCAGGTTCCCACGGTTTATAGTTTTTGAGCTAGTCTGTTCACACACGCAAACACAGACACACACACACAGACCATTTCGCGGGACTTGGTTATTTCGACTCAGGGGTTCCCAAAACGTGTATTTCCGTTGAAAACCGGAAGTCGAAATTTTTCACGATCGCAATACTTCCAATTACTATATATTTCATATATATGGTAAGTGAAAGTAAAAAGCTGGTACGATGCGCCCATCACACAACTTTTACTTACAAACTTACTTAGATTAGAAATTGACAGGTTTCGTTAATTGCTATTTCTCAAAGTCACACATAGGTAAGTGAAAGTAAAAAAGAGATAACTTGACTTAATATAAATCGAAAACAAAAAGTTTGAAGTGTTCTTATTGTAGTTATGAAAAAGAAGTTGGTTTGATTACTATGTATGATGAGCCATCCAGTTGACAAAATTACTAACTCCAATTTCAGCATTTTTTCAGTGAGATTTTATCATCCCTTATAGTTCAGGATAAAAAGAGATATGGTAAAGAAATTGTGCCTTTATTTGCGTATAATTAATTTTTCTTTTACCATTTTCAATTCCCCCATAAAGTATATAGGGTTTCTTATTTGGGCGGAATCTGCAGATCGTGAATCTTAATATTGATACCAAGTTAAAATCGAAGTTTCAAGGAGGTGCTAATTTTTTACAACGATTAAGAAACCTCACTTGATGGACAAATTGTCCAATACACGTTTAATTCTCAAAACATTGGGAGATCGGTGGAAAAGAGGTCAGTGAAGAGAAGAGATTGACTTAACCGGGATATGTGCCAAGTGGCTCAAGTGGCAAGAGCGCCTTACTATCGATAAGGAAGTCCGTGCTTGAATCCCTGCCAAAGCCAATCTTTTCTCTTCTTATAAAAAACAATATTAAAAATTAATAAGGAAACCGGGCATTGCTGTGTCTTACAAGGAAAGTACACCTAGTCAGCCTAACTACAAGGAGCGGACCACCCACCACTTAACATAATTACAATATTTCTTAACACTTAAAAACAGAAAATACAATGAAATATTATAATGAAACAGAAAATATAATAATTATATTTAGGATGGACCTCATGAACGCATATGGCTTTCAGTTCGATCTGGAACGGAGGAGTGTCAAGATCAATGGAAAGATGCTGCCCTTACGAAGTCGGGGACCATCCGGTGTGGTAACCACCGTGGACCCGAGTGTAAAACTTCCTTCGAGGGATAAGTGCTCAAGTATTCTTCGAAAAGGCACTAAGGTTGAGACTTCAGCGTCGATTACCTCGTTGGTTCAGCGGGCGACTACGGAGAGCGAGCTGAAATACAAGCAGAAGGACAGGGTGATTGAAGGCGTCGATCCGTCATTGCCTGAAGAAGAGAATCGAAATCACCCTATCGCTGTCAATAAGAGACACGTCGCCAGTGATCGGATGAGGAGACGGAGCGGTAGCAGGGCCAACCAGGGTGGATGCGAAGAAGGAGAACTTGCTTGGCTCTACAACCCACAAGGAAGGCGAGGACCATACATGATTAAGAAGCACATTAACGATCTGGTCTACAGGGTGTTCAAGTACCCCAAAGGAAAGCCCATTATCGTCCATAATCATCGCTTGGCGCCATATACAAGGAACCACGAAGAAGAACAGGTGCAGCGGATTACAGAAGAGATCTTTCGTTCGACTTAGGGAGCAGGCACGCATGGAAAAGAAGACATCCAGGAGGAATGTCTCTAAGGAGGGGGCAGTGTAACGTTAAAACGATAATCAAATAAAAAAAAACATATGGCGTAACCTCCCGGACCGCTTGTTGGAACAGAATAAGCGGTTGGAACAAACTGTTTGGGTCTAGATCATTCCGTGGCCTAGTCCACAGAGACGTAGACCTGCCTACATTGTTCTAGAATGATCCAGACCCCACTATTTACGATATATATAAGGGGCAGAGACTGAACAAGTTAGTTGAAGTCTGTGTCTTGACTGTGTTGCTCAAGTCATATGATTTTATCAATTTTGTAACCTGCTCATATATTTAAGTTTTATTAATTCGTTGGCAGTGTGATAACTGTATATTTCTGTTAATAAATATTCTATAACCCACACAAGTGTTACAACTGGTGTCAGAAGTGGGATAATTATTATGATAATATTAATATACAAGCAGTCCCAGCCACGCGTTGCTAAAAATTATTTGGTAAAGAATTAAGTAGGGTTAAAGTTTTTATTCTTTACATCTCATATTTGACTATAGTAAGTATTAAGTATCCATTTATTTAGCACTTATTGGATTTTTTCAACAGAGGTGTACATAAAATATAAGTATCAAATGTAAAATGAACTAATAAAGAATATAATTGGAATAAGGTTTAGTACAAACACAATAGACAGTTAGCTAAAATGTACCAAATTAATCTTTAGCCATTATACATATTAATTGAATTCAGAAGATAACAAATCATGGAATGATATTAGATATGATATCTAGGTTATCAAAATGCCCTTTTGCTAAAAAAAATAGATCAGAAGCTTTCCCCACAAGTGAAAAGGCGACACATACTTGCCCAAACAACTTACACCGCCATCTGTTGGAAATTTATAGAACTTACAAATAATCTCACTCGAATGTAGAATAATAATTTAATTTGTAATAAAAGAAACATTGAGGCCAATAATCGAGATAAAAACTATCCTGTCTTTTAAGTTGGACGAAACTACACACAATGAGCCAAAGCTCATACAAATCGGTTGAGTAGCTTCTTTTTTTACCATCGACAAACATCGAGACATAAGATTTTTATATATATAAAGATTGCAAAGGGAAACAAAAACAAAGAAAAACATATGATGGAAAAGAGCTCTGGACTTGGAACAAACTGTTCTAGTACATGATCGTGACTGTTCCAGTATCTTCGAAGCTTGTCTGGAACGTACTAGAATATTCTGATTCAGACTAAATATGAGGAACGACGGAATGGAGTTTTAGTCTTGCTCTGAAAATCGAATCATATGGTTACTTGTGAGTTACTGCGTCGTTAGTTACAAGTTGATACTTTTTGTAATATCCTTGATTACTATATTTATTACTTTCAGTTACCTATACACTAAATACACAGTAAGGGAAAGTATTGTGATCGTGAAAAATTTCGACTTCCGGTTTTCAACGGAATTACACATTTTGGGATTCCCTGAGTCCAAATAATTAAGTTCCGCGAAATGGTCTGTGCGTGTCTGTGTGTGTTAACAGACCAGCTCAAAAACTATAAGCCGTACGAGCCTGAAATTGGGTATTTGGTTTATGAATATGCCCGTGATGTGACAGCAAAAATTTCATCAAAATTGGTCAAACGAAGGGGGTATTTTATTGAATAACTTTTATGTTTTTTTTGATTTTCTTAAAAACGGCTCAAACGATTTTGAAACACCTTGGTGTTTGATGTATTTATGTGCCCGATAAATGACTACAAAAATTTCATCAAAATTGATCAACCGGAGGGGGCACTTTATTTCATAACTTTTTTTTCGATTTTCTCAAAAATAGGTTTCACGATTTTGGTTAAACTCGTCTTGTTTAATGATAATCAAGTATTCTTTAATAGCAGATAAGCTTTATCATTATTAAAATGTTCTGAGGGGGCATAAATAAGGAAGGGGCCTTTTTAGTTTTCCTATAAAGTACCTTTGTTTTTGTTTATATGGAGAAATCATCTGTCTCTTGTTTCGCCTAAAAATAAGAAATGTCTAAATATGAAATATTAAAAACATCGGGAAAAAAGAAAGAAAAATATTCAATCAATTCATAAAACACGTTGAGCCCACGCCTTTGCATAGTACGTCTTTAATGAAAGACCATTGTTTATAAATTAAAGATGGTCTGTTCATTTAATGGAAATTATTTGTTTCATGGGAAATATATGAAGTTTTCAACAACTACATAGAGAATTATAAAATCAGGCGACTTGGATTATTATGCTTGCATTGCCGAATTATTACAAGTAAAAACTTTTATTTAATAATAAAGAAATTTAGTGTACTTTAGAGAAAGAACAAAAATAAGAAATGAATGTGGAAAAATGTGGGACTTTGAGAAATGGTAATTAACGAAACCTGTCAATTTTTTAATCTAAGTAAGTTGGTAAGTGAAAGTTGTGTGTTGGGCGCATCGTACCAGCTTTTTTTTATTTCGTTCCGCATCTAGACATATCTTAGTTATTTAGGGTTCCCTGCCGGTTTAGGAATAAAAAAATCCTATTTTTATAAAAGATTGAAATATAGCGATATTTCAAGGTTCAAACATTTAATACAGACGCACCTACCAAATCTGAGTGAAACTAGACGATTGCACTGTTAAAGAAGTCTATTAAATAGCAATGAGCAAGCGATTATTATATATTCTTCTTTCCCTCTTTACTATACAGCCTTGAAAAACTAATTGTAGAAGAACCCGGATTTAGTAAATACTTTCAATGCTTGTCGTGAACTTAAAGGATCTGTTTAGTAAGTTACGTAGCGTAATTACTATAGTTGTTGATGATGGTTATCGTAAGTACAACGAGGGGATTTATTAGTTATACATATTTCTGAAATTTATCATATAGCTGATTTATGGATATCCGGTTTCGTATCTAAGGATGTAATGGATATATATCTATGGTCAATTCAATTTTTGTAGAAAAAAAATTTGAAGTAAGGAACACTATATAGGAATTTGAAAGTAATAAAATAACATAATATAGAAACAAAACTAAACAGTATATACAGGCTCGTAAAAATAAATAAATAAATAGTCAGTTTGAAAAGAAATAAAGTGGAAGTTCCCTTAACGGACACTTCTAATAAAGAAACATCTCTTATAAGCGGACAATTTACATTTCTCCGGCTACGTTCCATATCCACCACATTTAATTCAACTCCTAATAACCGGATCTTTTAATAAACGGACACAGTTTTAGTCCTTTTGTTTCGAAAACATTTGTATATCACAAGTTCATCTTCTTTTTTTAGATTTGGTCAGGTTAGTATTTAAAATATTCTTCTCATAAGCGGACACTTCTAATAAGTGAACATTCTGACATTCCCCAATGATGTCCGTCTGAGGGCAGTTCCACACTTATATAAAACTAGTGACCGACCGAAGTTTCGGCTTCGGTTTCGGTTTCGGCCAGTTTCGGCCGAAAAACCTGGTTTCGGCCCCAGTTTCGGTTTCGGCCAAAAATCGGCCGAATCTTCGGCCAAAAATCGGCCGAATCTTCGGCCAAGCCGAAACAAGCTTTTGTGTCTGATATCTCCGAGAAGGAAGTAGGACTACACGATTTCAGCTTGTTAGCTCGATCTCTTTTATGAACTTAAAAAAAAAAAAAAAACTTGAATTTAATAGTGTGTAGTATTTGTTATTTTATATAATTACTCTTGAGTTGTCATTCGATAAAAGATGGATTTCTCTCAGGCTTTTAGTATCTTTAATTGATTAAAAATTAAGTTAGGTGTGGTGACAAAAATATGAGAGTGACAAACAGGGATGTGCCACGTCTTCAAGTCTAAACATGTAATGAAGGCTTTATTTCCATAATGAATTCTTAATGTTGGGTGTAAAGTATAGTATTCTTTACCTTCAGCGTTAGGAAACTTTTTGTGCTTTTTATTATCTCCCTATTAATAATGAATTTGATTTATTAAAAAATAGAGGAAACCTAAATAAGGTTAATAGCATCAAATGGTGGTAAAAGGTTTTGTTCTTTTTTCTTCTATGGAATGAGGCTCTGATTCAAGAACCTCTTTTTCGCCTTGGCTAATCCATCCCCCCCCCCTTCCCCGGATCACAAATTACACCCCAAAAACTTTTTTCTGTTTTGACCATAAAGAAGCACGTTTTCGACAAAACTATTCCATACATTCTTAAACTAATTTATATCCGCTAACATTTAAGATCAAAACTGACTCAGTCGACTAAAGTTTCTGAGACACAGCTCTACGTATTCAATCGGTCATTTTGTATTCCATCGGCTCTGTCATGGCAAAGATTTACTACATTATTTATTATTTAGATATTATAATATCAATTATTATAATATCTAAAAAATTATAAGTATATTTCAACTTTTACGGCTGTACTAGTTAAGGGAGTATGGTCTAACATACCGCGGAAATCAGCCGTACTAGGAAGTGGGGGCCGGGATTCGATCCTATAACTGAACAAGTACACCTATCATACCACTCTTCTATACCAACCACACTAAATGTATGAATAATTCAGTTAAATTACTGTCATTTTCTAAGCTTTCATCGATATTATTACTAAACTAGGCACATTACACGTTTACATATATTATAAATAAACACGTAAATAAGTTTCGGTTTCGGCCCGAAATCATGCCTAAGGCCGAAATTCGGTTTCGGCTAAAATTTTGGTTTCGGTCGGACACCATATAAAACATAAAGTGCAATTGCTACTGCGAGCAACACTGATTGGGGTAACCTGATCTTTGTTGACAGGATGTTATATTAGTGAATGAAGTGTTGTAACACAATTTTATGGTCATATCCAGAAGTATCTAATTTTTTTAATTCAAACAGGGAACAAGTGAACTTAAAAGCGGGAGAAACACATTTCGACAGTTAACAATGAAATTTGACCATGAAATATTGATTTTCTCTCAGTAAAAATCTCAGCAGTCGACAGGGAAAGTAAAAAGGCAAAATTAGATTTTTACAGCGTTTGGCCTTCTTAGGGATATTGAACGATATAAATCAGACAAGAGGCATTTCAAGAGAGGTTATCGATTAAAATTAAACCTTTTTTGGTGATAAGAGGCCAACAAATGTACATAAGGTTGGCGGGATGGCCGAGTGGGGCCCCGACAACATATAATTGGGAACCCGAAGATAGCAAGTTCAAAACCCGGAGCCAGGGGAAATTTAATAATATTCAGCATCAATCCCCTACCCATTCCTCTGGCCTGAGAAACCCGGTATAGACAATCCGGCGAGGTAACAAAAAATATTGTATATGTGTCCGAGAGAGTTATCAATGCGAACTATGGACCTATTTATTCTTCAAATGTTTTGTTAACGTTTTTCTAATGTCCCCTGCACTTATGTCCGAGAATTCTATTTTAAACTTCTTTTCAATTTTGGTAAATTACTTTGTACGTCTTTGTACCGAGTGGATTTCGAAGTTTTTTACTCCTGTGTAAAATCAGCAGTATTAAGGAGTTAAATAATTTTAAGTTTAAAAAACAAATACGCTTGATATGAAAAAGTTCAAGTAAATTATTTTTATGAAATAAAAACAAATGTTATTTGAATGAAATTGAAAATTACTTCATTAGAGGTTCATCTTGCTTTATTGCTCTTGATTAATTCATACAAGGATTTATGAACCTAAAACCTACGAAGATTTGAGGGTTTCGGTATGCCTATATTTTTGTTAATTTATTATTTTTTTAACATATGATCCACAATATCGACTCCATTCGACAGATATGACCTTAGATAAAAACGAAAACTACCATCGCGTGCAACCACAACTATAAACCCAGCTATCGAAAACCGATACGTTCCGATGGGGGTTTAAGCTTTACTCAGTTCATAGATAAAATTTTTCCCTCTACCTAACTTTTATTCTTCCATTACGGCAGGATTCCACCCACGTAGAGGAAACGACTGAGGAAAAACTTTTTCAAACTTTCCCAAGCTGGAGCTTAAATATAAAAGTCACGTAAATAAAAAGAAGGTAGCATCCTGACACAGAGAATTTATAATAACGAATATTTTATTTACAGTAGACTCTTATCCGTCCTCGTCGAGACCGAGATTCAGGCAGTAAAGCGGGAGAGCTAATACCGGGGGTATAAAATTCAAAAATAAATCCTGAGAAGTGGAAACTACAGTTTATATACATATTGATTCAAGCTGATAACTTTTTTGGGCCAATTCAATATATCGATTAACAAAAATTTCTACTGACGATTTTGTCAGTTTTGAAAGAAATTAATTATCAATTTTTTTTTTTTTTTTTCGTTTTTTATGAAGGGGTCACCTGAGGTATAGTGGTTTGCATAGCAACCTATAATACTAAGGGACGCGGGCTCGCGTCCCCCGGTGGCCCTAGGATTTTTTAATGGGAGTAAAAAATCCTAGGCTATGCCGTCCCTCGGATGGGACGTAAAATGGAGGTCCTGAGCCTATAGATGGAAATGGCACCTAAATATGTGAGCTCCATATAGTCATATATAGGTGGCATTTCCATCATAGGCATATAGCACTACATAATATACAAGAGACGGCAGCTACAGTTTATTTTTGTTAAAAATGTTGCTTTGCACTATTTTGTCCCGACCCCTTCAATTAATGTTAATTCCATGGTCTTTAATAATAAGATAAATATCTAGAATTATATATCTATCAAATAAAACGAAAAAAAAAAAAGGTCGCGAAAAAACTTACAAAACTAAAGGTCGCGGGTTGCTCCAGAATATTTTAAAGGGAGTATAAAATACTCTATGCCTTCCCGCATGGCGTAAAATGGAGGTCCTGAAACTGTAATATGTCAAATGTAAGATGCCTATACTATGGATACTATACCTATGGATGGCTCAGCTAGTCTACCGGAAAATATACGGGTAAGGGTTGCAGAGGACCCAAGCAAATGGAAAAAAGTCATACGGGAGGATACCATTGAAGAGTGGAACAGGCGGTGGGTGGCCACCGCGAAAGGTTCCACTTTGAGAAAGTATTTCTCCACCGTTAACGCACGTTTGGAAGCAAAGTGGGTCCTCCCGGACTATTGGGTCTCTCAATTCCTTACCGGGCACGGGGCTTTTCGAGCCAAACTCCATAGCTTCGGGCAGGATATTGATCCCACGTGCCCAACATGCGGAATACCGGAGACAGCTGAGCACATTGTATTAAATTGCGCCGCCTTTGAGTCACTGAGTTCGAAGTTACTGAGGGAAACTGGTCTCTACGTAATCACGGAGAACGAGTTCCCTGAGTTGATGGCCGAACAAAACTACCCGTATTAAAAAGCATTTGTATACGGGTGGAAAGATGTTCTCGGACCAGCTGCCTTCAACCTTGGAAGACAACAGCAACGACCACCTGACTGAGACCTCTGAAGAAGGAAGAAGAAAATTGGAAATGATGAAAAACGGGAAGTAATGTCTAGGGACTACATGAGAACATGCTAGTGTTTTCATGTTGTCAACACCCGTGTTGCCGAGAGGCAAGGTAGGGTGGATATAAAAATAAAATAAATAATTATAAATAAAATAAATAATTATACCTGGATAGGCAAATTCCAGGACTCTCACTGTAGCATCGTCCGATTAGCCTCAGCAGCATAAAATGACGTTAAACAAACAGACGAAACTGATGTAATATCGACGATCTCGTCTAAGGTCATTAATATATGGAGTTATTTCTTTCTTTTTTTCCTTTTTTTATGGAATAAATGAATGGGATACAATGGGAAAACAAAAAAAAAATCTGAAAAGTTATAAATGGTTTTAAGGATGTTAAACCGATTTTATTTTTATTTGACTGCTACGCACGGTTAAACCGGAGATTAGGCTAAGCGAGAGCCGGTTAAGCGGGATCTAACGTTATTAATTTTTTTTTTCTTTTGCTGTACCCTGAAGGGTCATTGGCGATATCTACATTGGCAACTCACCAATCTAAAGTTTGTTCGTTTGTTTAACGTCACTTTATGCCACTAAGGCTAATCGGCGGGAGTCCTAAATTTTGCCTATCCAGGTATAATTAGGATAGGGATCTTTAACGAGTATAAAATTCAAAAATAAATCCTGAGAAGCGGAAACTATAACAAACAATTTAATCCATAGATATACATATTGGTGCAAAAAAATAACATTTTTTGGCCAATTCAATATATCGATAAACAAAACATTTTACTAATGATCTAGTCATTTTTTCACGAAATCGATTATCTATTTTTTGTTTTGTATTACGGACTTTATTTAGGGGCCACCTGTGGTATAGTGGTTAGCATAGCAGCCTACAATACTAAGGGTTGCGGGTTCGCGTCCCGCGGTGCCCCTAGGATTTTTTAATGAGTTTAAAAAATCCCTGGCCGTCCCTCTGAGTCCCTGAGCCGTCTACTACTACGCACGGTTAATCCGGAGAGTAGCCTAAGTGAGAGCCGGTTAAGTGGGATCCTACTTTATTAATTTTTTTTTTTCTTTGCTGTATCCTGAAGGTCATTGGCGATATCTTCATTGGCAACTCACCAATCTAAAACTTTTTTAAAGATGAAGGTTATCCACCCTTCATTCAACACATCTTGAGCCTAGATCCATGATGGATGGATCCACCGAATGTAAAGAGTGACCACCGGAAGGGAAGAGCGCTAAAGAGGAAGCGGGAGAGTAGGCTGTTTACCGACCATTATCAAGGCCTTCAGGATCCGTGCTAGGACCACTTCCGCCCACGAGGAAAACCCGAGCATCATCTCGACTTGTCCGTAACGCTTGGCGGAGTCCTTTGTACCTCTTTGGGGAGGCAATCTCATCTGCCATCAAACTAGCAACTCCTCAAGTACTTCTATCAAATGCAAGAAAGGAGGAAGGATTTATCTAAAGGATTCCTCTTCTGGTTTATCTTGAAGGTACTTTGACCTTCGCCAATGAGCGATACGAAGTATTAACAATTATAATAATCAAAAGCAGTTGAAATCTATGATCGATAAAATTAAAAAAATAGATTCAACATTCTGCACGTACATATCAATTTGACCTGTGATGTAGTGGTTAGCTTAGCAACCACTACATTACAAAGGTCGCTGGACGCGCACCGCGGTGGCACTAGGATTTTTTAAATGGAGTAAAAAATCCTTGGCTATGCCGTCCCTCTGATTGGACGTAAAAGATGTCGGGTACTCATTGAAGATCCCTTTTCTAATTATACCTGGATAGGCATAAAGTGAAGTTAAACAAATAAAACGAGCAAACAAAAAAAGCAACCTGATTTCATTAATGAATTACACCTTTTTAGATGCGTCTTTGTTTTAGAACTACAGTATTGATATTTAGTATGAAGTACGAACTACTGGTTTTTCAAAAATATTTATAACTTCTATGAAAATATCGACCCTCAGAAGTATCGACATATCAAGTCAAATAATTTTTTTTTTTTTTTTAACAATGTGATTGGAGGATAAAAGATTCGACCACAGTCGGAAATCGAGTCTTCGATAATTCGATTCTGGGACGTGGTCGAATGTTTTATCTTCCAATTAAATTGTTTAAAATTGAATGGATTCGCCGAAAAACGTTCCAAGTGACAAATATGCAATGTTGAGTAATCAGTGAAATAAAATCATAGTCTAAAGTTATTGTTAGTTCTGTAGGTGAATTTTTTTTCTCATGTGATTTGTTATGTATACATGTAAAATGACATAATGGAGTACTAGATCATATTATGACGTACTATTAAACATTTTAATACATTCAACCAAAAGTGCCACTTCGGCAATTTTGTCGCTTAGAACGTTTTTCGGCGGACCCATTCAATTATAAATTAATTATCTAAAATTGATAAAAGATTAAATTTAAACAGATTACTTAACTTATTGGTATCGATAATTATAGCGTGATATATCTATCGATGGCATTATTGATATTCAATATAAAATGACTTGTATGATAATCGATATACATGGACTTTCGATATGCGACCCCAAGAAGACGTTCAGAAAGAAAGTCTCAGACAGTAACATCGGATTATTTATCATCCAAGTGGATTTAAAAAAAAAACAGCCTAACCCTTTCCATCCCAAAATTCAAGTTGAAAACGTATTTCAAAGCGTAGCAAAAAATAAACAAGGCTTTCTATGAATTATTTCAAACACAACAATCATCAGTTAAATCTTCAATACGTCAAGAAGAGAGAGTCTGGAAAATTTCTGGGATATAATTGATAGCTAAAATGCCTACTGGGGTGGAGACAGTACCTGCTTGCCCACTCCGCCAAGTTCCTCCTACTTTCCCGAATAATAATTAGACATTAAATAACCAATAATCCCACACCTAGTCTGCAAATTTCATTTTCACTCAATAAATCGTCGTCTTAACGGGGTCAATATTGTAACATTATAAGGACGTTCAACGGCCTAAATGCATATGCAATACATATAATATACCAAGGATAAAGATAAATTTGTACATAAATCAATTAAATAAACTAATATGTTTATTCAGGAATATTGGGGTTTCGCAATTTCTCATGGGGGTACGGTGGTACCACGGTAAACTTTTTTGAGGTGCCTTTACACTGTACGAACCCGAACAGCTTGTCCCGAAAACTGTTCGGCAGACCTAAATAAGACACTAACTCGAATAGGTACTTTATCCGTTCACCTATGTCACGGGCGACACCGCCGGGGGAGAAAGGGGGGGGGGGGGAGGCGTCCCCCCAATATTGTGGCAGGAGGGGACTGTCCCCCCAATATTTTGGTAGGAGAGGACGCAATGTAAAAAATTAAATAAGAATGCTATTCTACGAATTTATCCAAGTTTAACCAATAAAATATAATTATAAAGTCTTAGCTAACTATAGCACACATGGTATATTTGATGAATTATATATTTTTTCTGTAATCGTTGAATAATGGTAACATTACTAAACTGAAATGAGTGAAGAAAGTGAAACAGTTTGCAATAGAGTAAAGAAAGTGATTACTTTCTTCACAAGTGAAGAAAGTGAATTGCCTTCTTAATTAGTAATAAGTATAAATTAAAAAATAATTTGAAGTTGGAAATTAAATACTTTTAAATGTTTCTTAACATTATAAGAATTTATTTTAACAAAATAAATTGAAATGTGAATGAATTATTGGTAGAAATAATCAATATATTTTAAAATTTAAATATAATAATAATTACCTTCCTTGTTTATAACCTGCACTTGTTTATAACTGCACTACTTCACAACCATGCTTATAACCTACCAACAACATACCATAATCTTCACAACATCCTAATTTTGTTCATATTCTGGTTAGATCTGATCATGTATTACACGATTACAGAAAAAATTTAATATTACACTGGTGAAAAAAGTAGAATTTACAACTCTCGTGAAATTTCCACACTCGCTTCGCTCGTGTGGGTAAACGTTTCACTCGAGTTGTAAAATGATCTACTTTCGTCACTTGTATAATAAATAACTATTTTATTTCAGCTTGTTTTGTTTTATGAGTTCTATAACAATGTTGTATCACCGGAATTCGTCTCCATTCCTTTTTTAAACCAAGCAGTTTGATCCCACTTTCCATCAATTCGATGAAACTTATAGAAGTTGACGGAAAGCAATGAAATTAGTAGGATCAGGATCAGAAGAAAAACATAGAAAAAATTCAATCAAAAAATTTTGGCCCACATCCTTCAACATTAAGCCTTAACAACTACCTATTTTATAACTGAGGCATAAATTCACAAGTTTTAAGAGACTATAAATACCTTTAGAATACATCGTTGGAGGATGAATTAAATGTCCCAACAGTTGTTTTTAGGCGTTATTATTTCAACTTTTAGCCCCTCAATTTCTACCTACCCGATCTAGGAAAATATTGAGCCGTCCCCCCAATAATTTGGTACTGGTGACGATCATGACCTATGTGTTCGGATACAACGCTTGTACCGTTTTTGAGTTAGTTAAGATAAGCTTCTAGACCTCCTTTTAGCATTTTTCTGATGTTGCTTTTATCGATAATCGCTAGTTGCAAGTCAGCCGACTTTGTAATGAAAAATATTTTATTAAGGTGCATAGGTGCGGTCAGACATCATAGTTGTCTCGACTTCACGTTTAAGTCTAAATAGCTGTTCGTGGTAAAGCGGTTTACTTGTTCGAGGATGACGTTCGCAGAGTGTAAAGGCCCTTTGCAAAGCACATTGATCCCCTCTACCCTAGATGCGGAGTTCCAGAGACAACTAAGCTTGTCATTGTGGACTGCACAGTCTTCGAGGCAGTTAACCCCAAACTGTTAAGGGTGTTAAAGCCCGAATAAAATTTTATTTTATTTTTGTTTAGAATACAATTTAAATTTGTTAAAATATAGTATATTTTTTATTTAAAAATAATTTTAATTTTAATTACGTTTATTACGAGCATTCCATTGTAAATAATGTAATACAGCGCAATGTTTATAGCACCGAGTGGTATTACGTAGCATAAACAACTGACGCCATTTGTGTGCCAGTCTCGAGACAAAGACCAAGTGCTATATTCAATAGTGCACCACCAAGTGAATTTTAATTCATCTTCCCAATTTTTGGAAGACCACCAGTTAGCTAACCCAGCACCGGGCCCGGCCTTCTTTTATCGCCCTGGCGACCCGTGTTAAAACATCGTTCTTCACACAAGGTCATGAACTTTATTTTTTAATTTGAAGACATTGAGTTTTTTTTTTTGGTATGTTTCAAATCAGAAACATTTCTTTAAAAACCATGTAACTTAATTAATCATCAGTTTAATCAATTTTCTTTTATGTTACTTTAAATTGAAAATCAAAGAAGTTAATTTTTTTTTTGTTCATTCTTTTTACTGTTTAATTTTAAAATAAGTATATATATGTTGTTTTTTTGGTTTTATTTTGTAGAAGAATATTTTTTTTTTTTTTTGGTATTCTTTTAAGATTCATGCTATATTTTTTTTTAATTTTGTGTGCAACAATAAATGTCTTACTAATTAATTTCTTTATTCATTATTTTATGATTATTTCAATTTCATTGATAATAATATTTTTTCAATTGAATTTCAACCATATAATTCATCCACAAAACATAATTATTCCTTTACATAGGAACCATGAGAAATGAATCAGCGAATATTAGGTAAGAAGGATAGTATTTGAATTTGTAATAATACCCCTTCCCCTACAAAGGGAAACTGAACTCTACGTACTCTATTAGTATTCTTCACGTTGAATGTAATGTATAGTTTACCTTGAACATAAGAATTTCTTTTACTTTTATATATTTATTTGGGATGCACTTTAAAATAAGTGAAAGTAAAAAGAAAACAGAAACACTAAATAAGAATAAAACTTAGTTGAATTTGAGTAAATGGTTTGAGAAACCCGTCACATCGGTTTCTCAATCATCGGTCCAAATTTATGGGAAGGCGAAAAAAAATTTCTACTGTTGCCCTAAGAAATATATTTAATGCTAGACAAAAAATCGGAAGGAATTCCGATTGAATATGTGAAAACTCACTGATCACCCCCAACTGAAGAGACATTCGCAGAGTTGTTTTTTGGATAAGATGATCCAATCTGTGCCATCTGTGCAGTAAACAATTAACAGAAATGGCTATTCATTAACAGAATGAATGAGAACGATCGCATCGATTGGATACAGTCTCTTGCTCTAGGATAGAATCTCTAAATCGAAAGCCTTCTTTCATTCCTTCTGGATATCATTAAAAGAGCCAAAAGGTTTCTTGCGGAGGATAGTCGCCATTACCATAATTTTAAGGGGCGGCAGAAAGGACGGAAAAGGCAAACTTGCCGGACATGTGTAATCGAAGGACCTCCTTTTTTTGAATATTTCAAGTTTAAAAAATCTGGTGCGTGCGCGCAACACACAACTTTCACTTACCAACTTACTTAGATTAGAAATTAATGCGTTTTGTTAATTGCCACTTATCAAATGAACAGAACAGTTTAATTATAACGCATTGGTTTGTCATTAAAGGCGTACGGCGCATGCGTGAGCTCAAGGTGTTTTATGAGTTGACGGAATATTTTTCTTTTTTTCTCCTGTATATGTTTTCTTGATTCTCTTCATATATCATATTTAGCCGTTTCTTATTTTTAAGCGTGATGAGAGACAGTTAATTTCCCAATATAAACTAAAACAAAGGTACTTTATAGAAAAACAAAAAAAGCCCCTTCCCCATTTAAGCCCCCTCAGAACATTTTAATAATGATAAAGCTTACCTGATATTAAATAACAACTAATTTTCATTAAACATAACGAATTTGATAAAAATCGTTAAAGCCGTTTTTGAGATAATCGATCAAAAAGGTAAAGATTGGACAACATTTATTAAGTAAAGTCCCCCCTCCTGTTGATCAATTTTGATGAAATTTTTACAGTCATATCTCGGGCATATAAATACATCAAATACCAAGTTTGATCAAAATCGTTAAAACCGTTATTGAGTAAATAAAAAAAACACGTGGAAATATACAAAATTTATTAAGTAAAGTCCCCCCTCAGGTTGATCAATTTTGATGAAATTTTTACAGCCATATCTCGGGCATATCAATAGATCAAATACTCAGTTTAATCAAAATCGTTAGAGCCGTTTTTGAGAAAATCGAAAAAAACTTAAAAAGTTATTAAGTAAAGTACCCCCTCCCTTTGAGCAAATTTGATGACATTTTTGCTGTCACATCGCGGGCATATACATACTCTAAATACCCAATTTCAGGTTCGCACGCTTTATAGTTTTTGAGCTAGTCTGTTCACACACACACACACACACACACACACACACACACACACAAACACACACACACACACACACACACACACACACAGACACACACACAGACACACACACAGACACACACACACACAGACCATTTCGCGGGACTTGGTTATTTTGACTCAGGGGACCCCAAAACGTGTATTTCCGTTGAAAACCGGAAGTCGAAAATTTTCACGATCGCAATACTTCCACTTACTATATATTTCATATATAGGTAAGTGAAAGTAAAAAAATATCGTCACATTGAGATTCGGTAGCATTTTTTTCTTTTCAACATTAAAACCTACTTATTTTTTATCTTTGTAATTGGAAAACTGAAAGTTATGGGAGAGCGGGACATATCGATTCATACTAATGAGCGATAGCGGAGGCAGTGGGCGAGGACTATATAGGTGGCTGTGGGTGTAGCAGCAAACGTCTCGGCAGACCAAATGACCGCTTTACTGAGAGATCTTTACCGCCCACGTCTCCATTAACTTGCTTCAGAACATCCCCCGGCATTTTGTCTGAGCACCATGTTCTTTTACCGCGGTACGCAGCGGAACTAATCGTTGTCCAGTTTGGCTAGGAGTATGAGGTCAACGTTACAGGAAGCATTATACGAAACTGATATTTTTTGTTATGAACATATTGGTTATATAAAATATATAATATGCATTAACTGAGCGAATAATTTGCAATAATAGTAATTAAAGACCTTATTCGAGACTAAGTAACACACCATAGCATAAAAAAGATAAATTTGTTTCGCTTGATTCATCACTGTGAAGGCGTAAAATTAACTCTTCACGAAAATTGAATAAAAATAAAATTTATAATAAGAAAATTATCAAGAAATATACGAATAAATCTGGTAGTACCCAGACATGAGAGAACTAATGTGGACTGTAATTGAATGTTACGAAAACACAGGAGAATATACAAACAATATAAGTAAAAATGTAATTATGAATACAAATATGGTAGACTTACGGAGTTTATCTCCACTCTTCACTGCGTCCTGTTCAAGATTCTGGTCTGAAAGGAGAACCAGGGATAGGAAATAAAAGGATTTTGGTGGACCAGAGTTACCTGTATTTAGAAACAGTCTTAACTTCGAAACCTTATACACTGAGGGATCAGTCTGTTTTCTCGAGGCTCTTCTATAATGACACGAGTGTAGTAAATTGACTGTATATCGTAAATTTTCTCGTTGAAAGTTGATTTGGAAATGTCAATAAAAACATGGGCAATGGTGTTTTATATCTTGATAGTGCATTTGAAATATTTACTACTTCATAGCCATATCGTAATAACTCATTTTTTATTTCACTAAGAGGGGTGGAATGGTGCAAATTTTTTACCACTATTCGTCTATTGTTATCTTCGGGGAGTTGGTAGGTGTGGAAATCAGCACCTGCATTTCGAAGGTCGCTAACCAGTTTTCGGTACACTTAGGGCCGGTGCACACGGACGACACTTTTCTGCGATGCGGACTATAAGCCAGGTCAGGGGTACCTGAAGTACAATGGACCGACCGGATTTACCATTATACTGCCAGGTACCCCTGACCTGGCTTATAGTCCGGATCGCAGAAAAGTGTCGTCCGTCTGCATAGGGCTTTACTGAAACCAATATGGACTTACTCTTCACAGATATACGGTAAAGCCAAAAAGACCCACTTACAAAGAATTCAGACCTTTCAATTAAAAATATTAAGACTCATAGTTAAAGCACCGTGGTACGTGAACAATATTACAATACATACTGACTTACAAATGCAAACAGTAGACCAACATATAAAGACACTCTACAAACTTTTCCATACACACTTACACGGTCATTTTAATCAACTGATTAGAGGCATGGAAACAGCTGATATGCCCATACCTAGGAGATTAAAAAGGCGCTGGATGAGAGATCTCCTTCGTTAAAAATCCAGGTTACCTGAAAGAAGCCAGGGAAGAGGTGCCGCTGGGTGCTATCCTTCCCCATGCCTAATATGCCCTTATTAAATTAGCACACCTCATATTTGCTGATTGTTGATGTTTATTGACAGGCGCAAATTAAAGTTATGAGGCCAAAAAAAAAAAAAAACTTCGAAACCAGCGTACGAAGATATCCTTTACCAATGAAAGGAGTTTAAGGAGACGTGTTGACTGCACAAGGGTTCGAAACCAATGTTCGAAAACATCCCTTACCAATGAAAGGATTTTTAAGAAACATGCGACGGCACTGCAAAAGGGTGTTAACGGTACGATGTTTAGAAGCAGAGAGAGCCAGCGCATCCGGGCCAGATCGTCCCCCCCCACGGCCGCCAAGGCTTCTTTGATTACACTGCCACTTTAAAAGTAATTGAATAAATACAGCACAATCATGATTCAGGAAACTTGAACAGGATCAAAAACGCTGTAACAACGTAACTGATAATTCGATTTTCATGATTAATTTTACATTTTTAAGGGATATGGAGACCTTTAAGGGCGGATTTGCACTATCGGTCCGCTCCCGCTCCGCTCCGGTCCGATCTCACGGGCAAAATATTCTAAAGAGGAATAGAAAGAGAGTAATCACAATATTGGTACAGGTCCGGTCTCGCTCCATCCATCCAGATAAGTCTTGATGAAATTTTATTTGAGGGAGATTGAACTCGTTGCAGCATTTACCGACAGTGTTCTCTTTCTGATTCATATTTTAATCATTTTTATTACATTTTTTTTTTTTTAATGATCTGATATTTTTCATAATATATTGCATTTTTATTCAAGTTTTTATAAGTTTCTATTTAATTGAATTTTTATTCAATCAGTATTTAGTCAATAAATCGGTAACCGTTTTTTTTTTTTACAATAATTATCACAAACACAAAATGAAATTTTCTCGTGTACAAAACGCTTCACAACAAGATTTCGTGTTTTATTTTCTTTTTGTTGATATATATTTTTTAAAATATTTCAAGCGTATTCGAATACATTCGGAAAAAACTTTATATTATTTCTTCACCATTAATTTATAATTATCATAGTGTTGAAATATATTCTTCTTATTATATGTTTTGAGAATATTATCTTCATCAAGAAAAGTACACTAAACAGCTATTTCTGCAAACGAAAAGTTTTGACTTTTTTTGGCCGTAAAATTGATGAATAAATAATACTTTTATAACTGAAAGTTAATTATTAATTAAAATCCAAATACAGACGACTTGGATTATTAATGGCTTTAATCGTGAACGGTGTAAAATTATATAATGTGAATATGATAAGACTTTAGGAAATAGGACCGAGAGTGAAACCAATACTGTGAATAGGCCCTAAATCTCGACAAGCAACCGAGCTTTTTTGAGTTCCGAACAAATAAGTACTAACGGAGTCACCCGTGGTGTATTGGTTAGCATAACAGCCTACAATATACTGCAATACAATACAATACACTACAATAAACTTCGCGGGTTCGCGTCCAGGGGTGGCCCTAGGATTTTTAAATGGGAGTAAAAAATCCTTAGCCTTGCCGTCCCTCGGATAGGACGTAAAATCGAGGTCCCGAGCCTGTGCGATGTCAAGTTCTCTATCCTCATTATAACTGGATAGGCAAAGTTTAGGACTCCAACCACAGCATCGTCCCATTAGCATGACGAGCATGCCGAGAGGTTAAGCAAAACAAACATTTACTAACATCACCATTAAATGGTAATATTTAAATTTTAAAGAGTACCGCGATATTGTGTTGATGT
The DNA here is from genome assembly GCA_911387785.2 of Aelia acuminata. Classification (NCBI taxonomy): domain Eukaryota; kingdom Metazoa; phylum Arthropoda; class Insecta; order Hemiptera; family Pentatomidae; genus Aelia; species Aelia acuminata. The sequence continues at coordinate 117,241,369 of OU426983.1, read as the reverse complement.
CAATATATGTTTCGAAAAAAATATGACTTAAGGCAGACTATTTGTGGAGCTTGCTTAAAATATAACTTAAAGGTCCCAAGCCTGCACGATGTCAGGTGCTCCTTAAAGATCCCTATCCTAATTATACCTGGATGGGCAAAATTTAGGACTCCCACTGTAGCATCGTCCGATTAGCCTTAGTCACATAAAGGGACGTTAAACAATAAATTTCAAAGCAAGTACATGGAAGACAATAAGAATTTCATAGCGCAGGTTCGATTCCCAAACTTTTTCGAGTTCTGGCACCCTTTTCATTTCAAAAAATTTCCGCGACGTACCATGTGAAATCTCAGGATAACCCTTTAGTTACTAATAGTTTTTCTTCGAATTCTGGTACGCATTGGTATATTTATAGGTACATTTTATGTTCGCAATTTAATTGAGTAACTAATCTAAACTCCAGACTTTGATTTGTTGACTAATGGTGAAAAACCTAAAGCGAATACTATTTGCTGACTATTTCATAATGGACAGTGTCATGGTTCTAGTGACTTTCGATAAATTCGATACGTCTTCAACATCCCAAGAGAACAGCCTAAGCGCCCTGGGGCGCTGCTGCGCACAGTTTGGGCGAAGCGGTTTACCTATCCCGCCCTGTATTAATGAATATAACAACCAGATAAAAGTTATGAACATTGTTAGATGACTATAGCTTTTCCTCTCAATTAGCAATGGTAAATGTATAATAAATGGTAATAGTTGCTCCTCAAGGTAGCATTGAATTAAAGCTTTAACTGCATCTTTTATGAAAGCCTAAGTAGGAAATTTCTCCGATTCATACGGTTCTGAAATAGGAATTAAAAAACTACAATACCCTCAATCGTCCAAGCTTAACAATACCAAACCGCTTAGGACGGATTTGTACAAAACTTTTGCCTCTTAAAGCTTTGCCAAGGAAGTGCGCACATTATAGGTTGCACTTAAGCCTCAAGCTGCAATATCCTTTCCACAGTTTCCATTACCCCGATCTAAGCAATCCCCCAATACCCAATACCTTCGACACAAAGCCCATGGTCAGGGGAGCACACTGTAGGGAACCGCTCGTGAGGACTATTGTCACAGATAGAGCCAGGCCAACCACAATGGTCCTACACACAACTGTCAACACATCCTCTCCCTTTCGGAGACACTCTGAGCTGTACACAATGGGCTGACTGCTCACTCTGAGGCTTATTATTGAAATCGCTCGGATATTATTCTTGTAGATGATATCCTGAGACACATCGTGGGAAAAAATATACGTGATGGAAATGATTTCGGGGTGTGGATAAATAAAACAACACTAAATGTGCAATAAAAATAATAATTAGGGGTCATCTGTGGTGTAGTGGTTAGCATGGCAACCTACAATACTAAAGGTCGCAGGTTCCCGCCCAGTGGTGGCCCTAGGATTTTTTAATGGGAGTAAAAAATCCTTAGCCATGCCGTCCCTCGGATAGGACGTAAAATCGGAGAGGTATCGAGCATGTACGATGCCAGGTACTCATTAAAGATCCCTATCCTAATTATACCTGGATAGGCAAAATTTAGGAGTCCCACTGTAGCATCGTCCGATTAGCCTTAGTGACATAATATAACGTTAAACAAACAAACAATGATAATTGTTTCGAGTAATTGAGAATCAATTATTTAAATACAATCTGAGGCCTCCAACAAAAAAAAATTTTGATTATTTTGATATGAACAAAAGGAAAAAAACCTTTAAAACTAATGAACTAACTATTTAGGTAGGTAGTCGAATTTATCTTCAATAGAAACAAATGGAAGAAGGTGGATGATTAGGAGTTAAAAGTAATTTTACTTCACAAAAAAGTCTCAACAGGAAGTAGGAACAACTAAATTTATATATAACATTTTTTATTTTGATAAAACTTGGTATTTGATGTATGCATATGCCCGCATATGATAGCAAAAATATTTCATCCAAATTGATCAAACGGAGGGGGCACTTAATTTCATAACTTTGTTTCCCATTTTTACGTTTTTATAAATTTTCTCAAAAACAACGATTTTGATCACACTCGTCATGTTTAATGAGAACCAAGTATTCTTTAATATCAGGTAAGTTTTATCATTATCATTAAATGGGGAAGGATTGTTTTGTTTTGTTTTTTCCTTCTATCATAGTACCTTTGATTTTGTTTATATGTAGAAATTAACTGTCCCTCGTTGCCTAAAAATAGGAAATGGCTAAATATTAAATATGTCTGAAAAAAAAGTAAATATATACAGGAGAAAAAAAGAAAAATATTCCTTCAAAAGCATGCGCAGTACGCCTTTAGTGACAGAACATTGTTTATAATTAAAGACGTTCTGTTCATTTAATGGAAATTATTTGTTTCATGGTAACTAAATAGTAAATAAAATCAGACGTGATGTAATATTATGCTTGCATTGCCGAATTATCACAAGTAAAAACTTATATTTAAAACTAAAAAAAATTACCTTTTCCCTTAATGCCACGAATCATTCTTAATATTTCAGAATAATGATTAATTTAAATATTTAGTCATTGATCCTCAAATATAACATTTTTTATTTAGAGAAACCGTTTTCTTTTTAGTTTCATGGTTTGGAAAAAGCGGGGTATTCCACAGAGAATTCTTCCGAAGGAAATTTTGTTAGATTCTCTCTAAATTACTATAAAAGTAAAATTACTTTTAACTCTTAATCGTTCACCTTCTTACTTTTGTTTCTATCCAAGATAAATTTGGCTACCTACCTAAATAATTAGTTCATTAGTTCTTTTGTTCATATCCAAATGATCCGTGTAGCCCACTGCATCAATATTTTAATATTAAATATTATAAAAATTTGTATTTTATTAGAGGCCTCAGAATGTATCAAAGTATTTACAAATGGATCCTCATTTGCAGTCTTATTTATTTTATTTATGTCCGACGTTTCGGTATTCTAGTTATTTTCAAGGTTAGATATACTGGTTTTACACTTTCAAAAGATGCTTGGAAATTATTTTTTAAATTCTTTTAAATTAAGTAATTTTGGAGCCACTTCTAATGAAAATTTTTCTTTTATTTTAGAGGCAAGATATTTTATTTAAGTATTTGAACCATATTCATCAAACACAAGTACGAAACAGCCTGTTCGTGTAAGGCCTCCACCGATAAACATAAATAATTTACAGGAGTATACTGGATTAGTATCATTCCTCCAAAAGTTCTGTAGTCAAAATAGTTTCAAATTAAAATCTAATGTTAATGGTGTCAGCGTATACCCCGAAAATACAGACACACATCGCCGACTAGTAGCCACTTTAAGAGAGAAAGGTGCGGATTTCCATACGTACCAATTACCTGAAGATCGAAGTCTCAGAGTTGTCCTAAAAAACTTCATCAACATCACGCGACTCCAGTCTCAATCATAAAACAAGAATTACGAAACTTTGGTTACGAAGCCACTAACGTAGTAAATGCTATCTCTTGTTTTAAAAAACCATTACCTATGTTCTTCGTTGACATAAGTAAATCAACATATGATGAAAAAATATTTGACATCGAATTTATTTACCATACTCACGTAATAATCGAAGAACCCAGGAAAAAGAAAATCATTCTCCAGTGCATACGATGCCAGCAATACGGACACACAAGAAGTTATTACAATCACGCACCAAAATGCGTAAAATGTGGTCGAGGCCATGAGAGCACTGAATGCACCAAGCCAAGAGAAACCGCAGCAAAGTGTGCCAATTGTGGTGGGCCTCATCCTGATAGCTACAGAGGATGTCCAGCTCTGAAAAAATTGAAAGCAGCCAGGAATCCAAGAAAACGTCCACAAATCAATGTCCCTCCGCCGATAGATGAGTTTCCGCCTCTCCCACAGCAGCAGTAACCTCATTCGGGTCCTTCAAATCTGGAATCAAACTATCAGCAGCGCCCTGCAAGACCAATACAAGGATACCAGCCCAAAAACAACAGGAATCTTCAGAAAAGAGGAAGATAAACAATCAGCCGGCACAGCTCACTGAAAACAACTCATTACCAGAGCAACTTACCAACTTGGTTAGAGGCTTGAATAACCTTATACAGCCTCTTTTTAGCCTTCTACAGCAATTGTCAAAGGTCGCCCAAACATTAAGCACTAGCCTACCCACAAGCCCGATAACACCTATTGAAGACTAAAAGGGAGCCGGTGATTTCCCTGCCTGAGTGCAAATCAAGACAGGAAGAGATGCCGCTGGGCAAAATTCTTCCACACGCCTATCATGCCAATATTGTCTCATAATATCAGCAAATTCACTGATTGTCTTTCAGTTAACACAGGTGTGAATATAGAAATAAAGTTAAAAAAAAAAAAAAAAAGTATTTAAACATTTTCATAAGAATCTGAACTAGATCTAAAGTGACTAAAAGAATTATTAAGAGATTACCAAATGATTACCAAGCATCTCTTGAAAGTATAAACCCAGGAAATCTCACCTTGAAAATGACTTAATGACGAACAAAAATAAAATAACTAAGACTGTTAATATTTGAGGATCAATTATTAAATATTTAAATTAATTATTATTCATAAGTATTAAGAATGATTCATGGCATTAGGGGAAATCGCTATTCTTAATAGAAATAGCAAGCGGAATTCAAATCTTAAAAGAGCACAACGTGCGGATTTTAAATGTGAGAAAGGTTAAAGCCGTAATGAGTCATTACATTCCATGCACGAATTGTGCAATTACACAATACATTCGGATCTCTATATCTGTACATTTCACACGGACCTTTCGCGAACGACCTTTGAGTACATATTTCCAATGCATTTATTCCTACAGTTAATAGAATTAAAAAGGACAGCGATAAATCGAATCTGGACACAGGTGTAATTATATCCAAGCAGGGCTTTCACAATTATCATCTGTACGGTAAATCAAGTTGTAAATAATTTAGTAAATCTTTCTCAAGGTTAGGTATTTATTTGTTATGTTCCTCTTAAAGAGAAAAAAATGCTAAGTATTAAGAATAATTTACAACGGTATTTCGCCCTTACAGGATATGCTCACTATTCTGTGCCTCCTTTATATTTTTTATTTCTTTCTTATTTATATTACTTTCTTATTCTAATCCCTTATTCTTTCAATTTTAAAAACGCTTACAACAAAAAAACAAACGTTTTCATTTAAAAGTAATTTTATTGGATGTAAAGGTACAAGATGATCTTCATGTTTATAAAAATCTTGTGTCACGATCTTTATCCGGGAGAAAATCTAAAACTACTCATTCGATTTTGATAAAATTTGTCCAGTGTGTGTATTTTTTGCCGACTTAAAAGATAGGATAGTTTTTATCTCTTAGATCTTAAATTAATTATTATTCATAAATATTAACCTTGATTCATGGGATACTTCATAGAAATTGCAGACAGAATTCAAATCGTAAGAGTTTTTTTGCCAAATTGTTGTATGTGCCAAAGCCATTGTATAGAAATGGATATAAGTAATGTTTTGTTGTTAGAAAGTAATTCATTGAAAGTTTGAAAGATAGCATGGGTGTAATTCATATGATTTCTGGAAAATTTTCTCTAAGGCACTTATACCCTTTTGCATGCCCATACTCCAATTGAAATGTTAAAATTTCCTTAATTTATTTTTTCGAAATTTTCTTTCTTCGAATTCCATTCTTTTTGCCATTTCGTTCTCCTCATAAGTTGTTCGTATCACCGTATTCGAACCCACGAGGACTGATGTAGTAGTGGTACATACATTTAAAGCATATTCAGCGAAGGGGGGTAATGTATCTCAATATGTACAGAGTGACACATCCGTTTTGATTTAAATAAATCGCGGCTCTGCATCTCGGTGCTCGGAGCCTTTGCACCCTAGGTATCCTTGAGCCTTTATCCTGTTTGTACACTACACCTCTATTGGCCATTGAACCAGAGGTGTCCTTTTGCACTCCCTCAAGCTTGGATATATATTTGGAGGATTCCTATTGTTCCCTTTTACGCTGCGAGTTCATTGCTCTGAGTGGAGGTGGACCGGCGTGGGCAAGTTGCAACCTCGCTCCTGGTCGTTCGTCATATCATTAGTAATATCTGTCAATCAGGATTGAGAGCTGTCCGTTAGCTCGAGGTGTCCGGAAACTGGGGGTGACTAGTCGTTCTATTTCTTGCCCCCTTTCTAAAATCACCAGTCGTTCTATAATAAATTATAAAATTTATTATTCCTATTTGGTAAAACAGTGAAAATTCACACCTTCCATTTTTATATAAATACATTTTTAAATTCATTAAACATTCACATACACAACATATATATATATATATATATATATATATATATATATATATAAATATATATATATATATATATATATATATATATATCATAAAATAATAATAATTAGAAGAAAAAGGTGAAAAAGATTAAACAAAATTAAGTAGCAATAGCCATAAGCCAGTAACAGTGAGGTGGCCTAGGAGAGAGGTGTAATTGACAAACTTTTAAGTAATTGATGTATTGTTTAACTAAAATATTGTTAATTGGGATTAGTAAGGAGGTAAGAAAAAACAAATGTATATTATGGAATATATGGTTTTTAAATTATATGTGGTTCCAATTTTATAATCATTGTAAATTAATTTTATCAAATTGTAAATATTATGTAAACAAATTGTTGCAGTACACCTGAAGATGTTAATGCCTCATCCTCAGCCTCGAAAAGTTGTGAATGTTGTAATGAATTGAAAAATATATTTATATAACAATGGAAGATATGAGTTTTCACTGTTATACAAAATTGGAATAATATCGATCAAGTCTTCCAGTAAGTTATAGACTATAAAATTTATTATTTTATAATAATCCTTTTAATGGAAGAGAAAAGATATAACCACACGGCCGGTCCAATCTTTCATCTTCCAATAAAATGATTTTAAAATTGTAAACTAATTATTTCTGTATAATTGCCAATCTTATAAATAAAGTTGAAATTCTGTTTGTTTGTTCTTTATAGAAATCCATACCGTTTGTCCTAAATTCTCAAAATTTCGCTTAGTGGTTCTTTGATACCAGGTGCGAACACCTGTCCATATTAAAATTGCATAACTTCATCCAATCTCATGGTATATTCTTTATTGTTAAAAAAATCGTCATGATCTCGCTTTACAATGGGTTTTTTTTACGAAATCGACCGTTTGAGTCGAAAAACAGCCTAAAAAATCGTTTTATAGATTTTGAAGAGGACAACAAGGCCCGGTAAGACCGTCCCTAGGTAGGAGTCGAGTTCTGGGATTTTTGAACCATATGTTTTTTTGTTTTTTTTTAACATTACAATACGTTTATTTACATGTATGGTGAATTTATTTTTTATAAATGCCTCCTAAGAAGCGAGATTCAACAGGAGTAGTGAGCTCAAAAGCTAAAAAACAACGTCAAATACGAGCAGCTGAAACTCTCGACGAACATCAAATTAGGATTGAACAACAGAGGCTTAGACAGGCAGAATCGCGGGAAACTGAGTCTGCCCAGGAATACGAGGCCCGCCTTGCGCCACAAAGGCTTAGGCAAGCCGATTTGCGAGAAGCTGAAACTGCAGGGCAATATTTCTGTTTGTTTGTTTGTTTTTTATAGAAATCCATACCGTTTTTCCTAAATTCTCCAAATTTCGCCAGTAGTTCTTTCATACCAGGTGCGAACACCTGTCCATATTAAAATTGCATAACTTCAGCCGATCTTCAGCTGATATTCTTTATTGTTTTAGAAATCGTAATGAACTCACTTTACAATGGTTTTTTACGAAATCAACCGTTTCATTAGAAAAATGAAATTCCCCGATCAAACCGGGTTATACAGCTCAAAGATGAATTTCTGTTAGTTTGTTTTTTCTTAATAAAACTCCATACCGTTTGTCCTAAATTCCCCAAATTTCGCTCAGTGGATCTTTCTTACTAGGTGCGAACACCTGTCCATATTAAAATTTCATAACTTCAGCCAGTCTCTGGGTATATTCTTTATTGTTATAAAAATCGTTATGATTTCACTTTAAATTTGTTCACGTTTATTAGAAAAATGAAATTCCCCGGGTGAAACCGGAATATACAGCTAGTTTATTATATATTATTTCTGTGTGCTCCGAACATTTATAACGCAGGTTCCCAAAAAAATTCCGGCTTTAAAATTTTGCGCCACAGAACGAAAAATTAAACTATAAGCCGTCAGATTTGAATTCAACACCCTTCTATGCATTCAAAAACGTTTAATCATTCAGTTCAGTCATCATTCGTTTCAAATGTTTTTGATGAGGGTGTTAATTCGAATCTGACGTCATTTTCTTTTTAAAACATTTATAAGTTTACTTATATAAGGAACTTGTCATTTTTATTAAAATTTAGAATTTCATTGATTTACCCATCAAGAAATGTATTTTTCTTTAACATGTTCACGCCGGCGCACAGTGTTTCGCCGTCAAGTCATGATTGAAATTCTAAAAATTGGTATTATAATATTGTAAACAATACATCAAAACGTGGCATTCTAATATTTGGTTTTGTCTCACACACCCCACCTCGTTAGTAATAGGGTCCAAAGGCGTAAAATCGTGGTGTAATAGAATAAATCAGTTGAATTCCAGGCATCACTTCAAACATAAAAATTACAGTGTTCCTAAATGTTTATAGATTGATTGTTAAGGGTTTGTTGGTTGTTAATATGACTTGAACTAGTGAGTGCTAATTTACTCTAATTCAGTAAATTTATCTGTAAATAAAACAACAATAAAAAAAGGTTTTTGAGATGATTGCAGGATTTTTTCATCGTTTTGAAACTTCCAAATGGTGTTAATGACTTGTACCCTTTTGTACCCGGGCTTATTTTTTTGTATATAAGAGGGGCACCTTTAAACTTAATAATAATATGTATTATAGCCTGCACACTCGAGTACAACATTCTTTCTTTTAGTACTCTCTTTCCAAAACGGATATTTTTTTAATAACCGTTGTACCACTCTATGGGAGAAAAATCTCTTTTCTCTTAAAGTTTTTTTCGTCCAAGCATGATTTTAAAAACCATACAGAGGACAGAGGATGAGGTTGCCTAACTATGCCTCCAAAATTTCTCATAAATGGGTTGCTGCGGGAAAATCAAAGCAGCGTTTTTAGACTCAACGCCAACTTCCACATTTCAGGGAACAATGATCCCAGGAAAAATTGTGTTAGACATTAATTATTCCTTTGGGAAATGCTAAGTAATTAAGTGGAAATGAAGCATTAGCCTATTACATGGACTCTAAGCCTACAGCACAATCGTACAAGCAGACTAGGATGCAGTCTACGTAGGCAGGTATTGACTTCTTGCCATTACCGTCTAAGAAAATCTTATACTAACAGGTATTTAAGAAAATGCATTTTCCTTTTTCCTACTGGATTTCTTAGGAGTACCAGCTCTATCATTCGGCGGAATCCTCAGCCATAATCTATGATATTCCATAAAATTTATCTTTGCACAGGTAAGCTTTCAAATAATAACTTTATTCTGGGGCTAAATCCCTGTACAGGTAAGCACATATAAAAAATAGATATCTGACCATCATGCTACAACATTGAAAATATCAAATATTTATTTTAGGTGGAAAAAAAAAAAGAATCCTCTAAAAAGAAGGAAAATACACGGATTAAAGAAAAAATAAAGAGTACAGAATTTTGTATAGATATTTTTTCTTCTTAATCTCCTGGCAATCGTTTTAAATTCGATTTTTAATTAATATAAATGTTTTATTTTATAATGAAATCACTTAATTGGTCGCAATAAATGAAAAAACGAAAAACAATTTTATAATTTAATATAATATATTTAATTTATGAAATATATATAATATTAAACATAATATATTCAACTTTATAATTAAATATAATCATTTTATAATTAAATATAATAATTATATAATTAAATTACTTAAATGGTCGAAAGAGATGAAAAAATAACGAAAAATACTTTTGTCCACCTAGCTCCTACTAAGCGAAACACTGTGCGGCGTGTACCACCGGTGGTTCACACTAGACTGCTGCACACTTTAGACAATCATCACAAAACTTTCTATGTATAACGAGATAGGGTTGTATTGTATATTTTATTAATGTTGGATTGTCAATACTGCATAATGCCCTTGAATAACTCCCATCCGATAGAGCGAAAATCATTAAGGTAAGCCTCCAATGGGCGAGGAGCATAAATTACAACCCCGACGTGAACGTGTTAATATAAACTGAAAAATAAAACATTCGCTTTTTCATGATGTGGGGGCCCCAAAGCCAATCAAAATTGAAAATTAGACAGAAAATAAATACAAAAACCTACTTACTTAAAACAATTTGGACATACGCCTCACAGATATTCGGCTCAACTAAAAAATTACAAACTTTTCAATCCAAAATTTTAAGACTAATAACGGAAGCTACCAGATACGTAAGTAGTATAACTCAACATACTGACTTACAACAACCAACTATATTTTTTTTTTAATTTAGACGGACATAACAACAGACTAATTAGCGGCATGGCCACGGCTGACATGCCAGTTAGATGGCGGTTAAAAAAAAGCTGGATGAGAGATTGATGCAAAATTGCGAGTCTTAGTAGCGAACGAATTCCTAAAGGATAAATAAACGCTTTGCCGACTGGAAAACGTCCGAGGGTTGGCCTAGGCGAAGGTGGGAGGATTCGGTGAGGGCTGATCTTGTGTAGTTGGGCTCGGACGGTGAGAGGTGGATGGTGCTCTGTAGGGATCGACTGCTGGTGTCGGCGTCTTCGGGTCCGTTAAGCCTTATTCAAAATTCATTCACAATTTATTCGTTTCATGTATTCATTATTTAATGGAAATAGGTGAACACGGGAGAGAATATTTTTGGAAATTTCTGGTTGAATATAAAGACCTGTTTACACGGTATAAATTTTTGAAACGAAGTTTGGAGCCAATCGAAATATTCCAATTCCACAAACAGACAATGTAAGCTATCTAAGACTAACATTTGATAGGAGATTGACTTATGTTTTAAATCCGGGCAATGACTTTACATACCTAGTTATGTAAAGTCCTTACTCTAGAGTACTATTTAAGTTGGACTTCATGAACTCAAATTCTTTCTCATGAGCTACCTTTGCAGACAATGCCGATAAGATAACCTGCAGACATTTCCAACCAAGGCTATCTGCCACAATACTCAAACCCAGCAATTGCGAGGTCTTGATTAGGTCTGGCCTCGGTTTAAAGTCCGGTTATAGTCACACGGATGTGATCCAACTTCAACTCGACTGTAATCTGTAATTTTTTTTTTTTTTGTCTTGAAACTATTTTTAAAAAAATATAAGTGCTGAATCCAGTTTTCCCCATTTATTCAAAATATTTAGTTGTTTATTTCGAATTTGGTACACGCGAGAACTTCATCCAGGCCGCCAAAAACCCTCAGATTTAAGCATTGGTGGATCCAGGGGATTCTTTTTGTCATTTAAAGATAGTATTTGAATTTCCTTAATGTAAGGAAGCAATGCTAAAGAACAAATAATGTGCAGAACAAGTAGGTTTTTAGTTGTGAGAAAGGAACATGATGGTAAAAAAGCTTATTAGAAGATGAAATGAAGGGCTGTGGGGCTGCAGCCCCCCCCCTTTACGATCGGCCGGATCCGCCCATGGATTTAAGTAATTACGATTATTTGTATTTTTAAAATTAATTCCAGTGACAAATCGAGAAAATTCACTGTTCAGATCGTGGTAAACATGTGAAATCCCTCCTAAGAAATGGCTCTAAAAAACAAAACAAACATTATTTCACTGTGTTCTTCTAATATTTTATTGGATCGATTATGATTCAAAACATCGATTTATTTCTTCTGATGTATACTGATCATCCTAAAGATCACAATTTTTAGTGATTAAACTATCATCGGTGTTTTTGATATCGATACCAATCCCTGATTGACGAAAAGAGGACACTATCTTACGTCACTTTTGTACTTGGTATCTCAATCCTAAACGATATTGAAACACCCCATATTTGCCGCTCGCTAGACAACCTGTTCCCACAATTCCTATAAATTTCATTTTTTTTTCTAAAACCGAATAATAATAATAGATTCATACGTTCCCCTCGGTAAATCCTTTCTGCGGTTTAAAGTAGTTACTTTAACAGTCCACACTACGAGGACATTATTATCGTTAGTTATATAATGTACTTGACATAAACAGAAAAAAAAAGCGGCCAGGTGTAAAAGCGGCGAGTCATCGGAAGAAGACGACGAAGGAGTTATTAATTACTGACCCAGGAGAAAGAGAGGGCCCCGGGCGGCGGTGACTAACAAAAAGGAAGCGGGAGGATATCCGGACCTGGGGTACAATAGAAGGAACTAGGGACTGGGTCACATCCGGACCTCCGTCACTTCGGGGACGACAGACATGTCAATCCCCTGACAGTTCTGTGGCTGTCGGGGAGGTTCTGTGGTCTGCAATCGTTTAGGTAGGAGGGAGGTCTTTGTAGCGATACCTTTTTGGGATGTGACGGCTGTATTGTCAACAATGTCATCCCCACAATAAGTGACGTTTTAATTGTTACTTGATCAATATAAGGTAAAAAAGGTAAGAATGAATAAACCTCTAAAGGTGCCTTTACACCCTACGAAACTCACCCTCGTACCTTGCCGTACGTGACGTTAAGCGAACCAATATGGTTTACGCACCCAAGACTAGCTTATGATGAAGAAAAAATTTCCATTATCAATATATTTTATATTACCTGAAAAATGAAAAAATAGGAGACGAATAAGAACGGCGCACAGTGGTTGAAAATCGACTATTTTCGGAAAAAACCTTGTCAAACCCGATCTGTGAGCCGCAAAAAAATAAAGTTGATATTATCATAACCACGATTGAATTTCCTATAAAATGTATAGGTTCGAGCCCCGCTTAACCGGCTATTCGGATTAACCGGCAGCGTAAGGAAAATAGAAAAAAAATTATACATCTATTTTCGACTCGAAATCGGCTAGTTTAAACACTTTTGCTCTTTTATGCTAGTAATATCATTGATAGTACTTGCAATATAATTTTATTTCATGAAAACACTCAAGTTAGGTAAAAAAAAAAAAAAAAAAATCATACATAGGAACTATCAATTATTTTTGTTGTTATGTTTTAATTCTTAACTATTAAATGTATATCATATTAAAATATAAGATTGGGATCATCCGACTTTAATATAATTTTGATAGGAGATGGTGGGATTGACTGTTCAATGTAGGTTTAATAACTGCAACTCTATCTGTGAAAATTTAGTTCCCTCATTCACGCTAAATAATAGCTGAACCTTTTTTTAAAACTAATCTTCTAAAAACAAATGGATGCTTAAAAATGAAAAGTGCCGCAGCCTTTAAGTTATCGGAGGTCATGTTAATAAACTTATTATTAATAATTTCCAAATTCATTCTAAAATCAAGGTAGGTGAAAAAGTTGATTTATTATCGACCTAACAACGATTCAGACTGACTTAATAAATGATGCTACAGACCTGGTACGTAAGGCATGATGTTGTACTAAACGATTAGTAATATCCTAATTCGAGGCACAAGCTCCATAGCGAATAAACTGCACGAAATAGCTTAGGTGTTTCAATGAAAAAAAAATCCCACATGTACACACGCAGGTGGACGCAGCTAGAATATGTTTTAATATTTCCTTGAATGTATCTTCTTTATAAAAGAATGGATTTTAAAACTGCGCTCGGCTGCGCTTGAAAAATATGGATTACCAAAAAAATTTTTTGTCTTAATTTGATTGCATTTATTCGGGATTTTATTTTTGGGTTAAAACATAGACCAAATAGCATCATTTTCATGCTAGTGTAATATGTTAGATCGCTTTTCATGATTATGAAGGAAAATCGCTCTAAGAAACAAAAATGCGAGTTGTAAAAATTATTATAGTGCTATAAATTTTCCGTTGAAAAATAAACTTTTTCAATGATCGATTTTCAAAGGGTTGTGCGCCGCACAGTGGTTGAAAGGCGGAAAAAACCTATTTTTTGAAGGTATGGGAATATTTTTTTTCTTTTCATTATTAATAAATAGAATAGTTACCTGACACATTCCATCAATTTATTCGGAGATATTCCGATTTTTACACTTATTATGACTCATTGAAAATCGATCATTGAAAAAGTTTATTTTCCAACGAAAAATTTATAATACTATAATTATTTTTGCTACTACTATTTTTGTTTGTTGGTGCGATTTTCCTTCATAATCATGAAAAGCGATCTCACATATTACACGACCATAAAAATTATGCTATTTTGCCAATTTTTAACCCAGAAATAAAATACCGAATAAATGCAACAAAAATAAGACAATTTTTTTTTTGGTAATCCATATTTTTCAAGCGCAGCCGAGCGCAGTTTTAAAATCCATTTTTTTAAGAAGAAGATACCTCCAAGGAAATATTAAATCATTTTCTAGCTGCGTCCACCTGCGTCTGTAAATGTGTGATTTTTTTTTATTGATTACCTATGTTATTTCATGCAGTTTATTCGCTATGAAGCCTGTGCTTCGAATTAAGTTATTACTAATCCTTAAGTAAAACATCATGCCTTACTTACTAGCTCTGTTGCATCATTTATAAAGTAATTCTGAATCGTTATTAGGTCGATTATAAAAAAAAAAAAAAACCTACCGTGATGTTAGTATGTGTTTGGAAATTATTAATAATAAGTTTATTAACATGACCTCGGATAACTTGATAGAAATAAACGGATTTCTCATGAAAACTTTATTGCCTCGTTTTAACAGTAAGTGGCAGGAAGCTAGTAGAAATAAAAACAATTAAAAAAAACAAAAAAAAACTGAAGAATGGCTTGCACAGAACCACTGCAATACTTTAAGTAAAGGCTTGATTCGGTTCAAGAAAAGTTTTTCAAATACTTTCCCCTTTATATGTAGAGTGCGAAAAAACGGTAATATGAAGGATTAGTTGTGGATTTAGAAACATTTTGAGTGTGTATATTTCGGTGAATGTGTCGCATAGTACAAAGTTCCTTTCGAAAACCAGGTCTAAATATTTTGTGAATTCATTTAATTTAAAAAAATTGGTATTAAAAAAAGTTCAGCTGTTATTTAGTATGAATTAGGGAACTGAGTTTTCACTGATAGAGTTTTAGTCACTAAACCTATATTGAACAGTCTATTCCACCATCTCCTATCGAAATTATATTAAAGCCGGATAACCCCAATCTAATATTTTAATATGATAATAAATTTAATAGTAAAAATAAAAATGTAACGAAAAAAAAATATTTTTTTCAAAAATAATTATTTTTTTTTCAGATCTATGAAATGAACATTTATTTATGAAATAATGAAAAATGTATTCTAAGAAGGAATATGTGTCGGAGAAAATATTTTAAGTTAAGGAAATCTCTTAATGCAAAAATAGAAACGTTTTTTCACTTCTCCTATAATTTGAATTTGTGAGGTGAATTTGTCTGATTTCTCAAAAGATCGGTTCAAGTCTAAACAAAGCAAATAAATAAATTTAAAAAAATGAAGTCTATCAACTGTCCTTAAATTATTACATCATAAGCCCAATTTAATCTGCCCTTCATTCGACAAAATCAAAATGAAAAATTACATTAAAAATTATATCTTTGATAAACTTTAACCTTGATTATCACAAAGTTTAAATTTATGAACTTTATAATCTTTAGCTGTGAACGCCTTATATCTTGGTAAAGATAAGAAAAGGCTGGAATGAAAAAGACCATCTTTGTGAGGAACGGAAGTGATTATGATAAGTAAGTATATTAAGGAAGTGATTACTATAATCAGCTGACCAACGCCCCTAACTGGTTCCTGTAGTTAGTTAGTTATGGACCAAGACCTGGACTCGACTTCCAATAAATTATAAAGTTATAAAGGAGTTTCAATAAAATTATAAAGAATCTCATAAAAAAAAAAAAAAAAAAAAAAAAAAATTATATTATAACGATAGGTTAAATGATAGTCAGGATTTTCAGTTTACAATGATTTTATTGTGGTAAGCCAACGTTTTATTGTGGTAAGCCAACGTTTTATTGTGGTAAGCCAACGGGTATCCACCTGGACTCAGTAGCCCTGATGAAGATCCACAAGTTGGATCGAAACGTTGGCTTACCACAATAAAATCATAGTAAACTGAAAATCCTGACCATCATTTAACCTATCGTAATTGAAGAACAGTTGACTATCTCTCACTTCTACTATTATATTATAACACATATTATAAAAAAGAAACCATCCTCACCGGTAAATAAATGTCTTTAAATATTTTTCGTTTTTACAATAAATTAAAACAAAATTCGAATTATAAAGTATTGATGAAGGGAGGTTCGAGGAGGGGGGGGGGGGGGAGTCAATGAAGTCATGACCTCCCCAAGTATTTTGGCTTTTCAATTTTTTTGTCATTTTAAGTTGTCAACAATGCCCTAATCATAAACTTTTGGTAAACTTTATTATTGTGATTCTTCTTTCGCCTGAATGTTGAAGAAGGAATCCCGGTTCAAGATACCTAGTATATAAACTGTAGGATACAAGATCGTAAAAAAATGGAATTTGATAAAATTGCATAGAATTGTGCTGTGAATGGAACACTTTCTCGTAAACGTTGATCGTTTTCGTTGTTTGACATTTGCTGGGATTAGGCTTGTAATTAGCTATAGCAAAATGTACATACTACGATTCAAAGCTTTTTTTTTGTATTTTTAATAATTTATGTTTTTTTAAAAGTTTAAATTATTGGGATGTATGATTTGATAAGATCCAGCGAGGTTGCATATATCTATGGAGTGCTATGATGTATTGAGGTCTTGAAGCTGGACTTAAATTACAAAAATCTGGTGCGTGCGCGCAACACACAACTTTCACTTACCAACTTATTTAGATTAGAACTTAATGCGTTTTGTTAATTGCCACTTCTCAAATGAACAGAACATCTATAGGTAATAATAACGCATTGGTTTGTCATTAAAGGCGTACGGCGGATGCGTGAGCTCAAGGTGTTTTATGAGTTGACGGATTATTTTTACTTTCACTTATCTATATATGTAATATATAGTAAGTGTTACTTTCACTTATCTATATATGTAATATATAGTAAGTGGAAGTATTGCGATCGTGAAAAATTTCGACTTCCGGTTTTCAACGGAAATACACGTTTTGGGGTCCCCTGAGTCGAAATGACCAAGTCCCGCGAAATGGTCTGTGTGTGTGTCTGTGTGTGTGTGTGTGTGTGTGTATGTGAACAGACTAGCTCAAGAACTATAAACCGTGCGAACCTGAAATTGGGTATTTAGTGTAGGTATATGCCCGCGATGTGACAGCAAAAATTTCATCAAAATTGCTCAAAGGGAGGGGGTACTTTATTTAATAACTTTTTAGGTTTTTTACGATTTTCTCAAAAACGGCTCTAACGATTTTGATTAAACTGAGTATTTGATGTATTAATATGCCTGAGATATGACTGTGTGAATTTCATCAAAATTGATTAACCGGAGGGGGGACTTTACTCAATAAATTTTGTATCATTTTCACGTGTTTTTTTTATTTACTCAAAATCGGCTTTAACGATTTTGATCAAACTGGGTATTTAATGTATGTATATGCCAAAGATAGGATAGCCAACATTTCATCAAAATTGATCAACCGGAGGGGGGACTTTAGTTAATACATTTTGTATCATTACAACGTGTTTATTTATTTACTCAAAAACGGCTTTAACGATTTTGATCAAACTGGGTATTTGATGTATGTATATGCCAAAGATGTGATAGCCAACATTTCGTCAAAATTGATCAACCGGAGGGGGGGCTTTACTTAATAAATTTTGTATCATTTTCACGGGGTTTTTTATTTACTCAAAAACGGCTTTAACGATTAATAAAAATAAGATATGAATGTAGAAAAATGTGTGACTTTGGGAAATGATATTTAACAAAACACGTCAATTTCTTATCTAAGTAAGTTGGTAAGTGAAAGTTGTGTGTTGCGCGCACGCACCAGATTTTTCTTTTTACTTTCACTTACCTATATATGAAATATATATTAAGTGGAAGTATTGCGATCGTGAAAAAATTCGACTTCCGGTTTTCAACGGAAATACACGTTTTGGGGTCCCCTGAGTCGAAATGACCAAGTCCCGCGAAATGGTCTGTGTGTGTGTGTCTGTGTGTGGGTGTGTGTGTGTGAACAGACTAGCTCAAAAACTATAAACCGTGCGATCCTGAAATTGGGTATTTAGTGTAGGTATATGCCCGCGATGTGACAGCAAAAATTTCATCAAAATTACTTAAAGGGAGGGGGTACTTTACTTAATAACTTTTTAGGTTTTTTTCGATTTTCTCAAAAACGGCTCTAACGATTTTGATTAAACTGAGTATTGCATCTATTTAAATGCTCGAGATATGACTGTAAAAATTTCATCAAAATTGATTAACCGGAGGGGGGACTTCACTTTATAAATTTTGTAACATTTTCACGTGTTTTTTTTATTTACTCTAAATCGGCTTTAACGATTTTGATTAAACTGGGTATTTGATGTATGTATATGCCCGAGATATGACTGTTAAATTTTCATTAAAATTGATTAACCGGAGGGGGGACTTTACTTAATAAATTTTGTATCATTTTTACGGTTTTTTTTTTTATTTACTCAAAAACGGCATTAACGATTAAGAAAAATAAGATATGAACGTAGAAAAATGTGTGACTTTGGGAAATGATATTTAGCAAAACACGTCAATTTCTAATCTAAGTAAGTTGGTAAGTGAAAGTTGTGTGTTGCGCGCACGCACCAGATTTTTTTCTCCTGTATATGTTTACTTGATTTTCTTCATATATCATATTTAGCCATTTCTTATTTTTAGGTGTGATGACAGACAGTTAATTTCTCAATATAAACTAAAACAAAGGTACTTTATAGGAAAAAAAAAGGCCCCTTTCCCATTTAAGCCCTCTCAGAACATTTTAATAATGATAAAGCTTACCTGGTAATAAATAACAACTAATTTTAATTAAACATAACGAATTTGATAAAAATCGTTAAAGCCGTTTTTGAGATCATCGATCAAAAAGGTAAAAATTGAAAAAAAATTATGAAATAAAGTGCCCCCTCCGTTTGACCAATTTTGATGAATGTTGACTATCACATCTTTGGCTCATATATACATCAAATGCCAAGTTTGATCAAAATCGTTAAAACCGTTTTTGAGTAAATAAAAAAAAACACGTGAAAATGATACAAAATTTATTAAGTAAAGTCCCCCCTCCGGTTGATCAATTTTGATGAAATTTTTACAGTCATATCTCTGGCATATAAATACATTAAATACCAAGTTTGATCAAAATCGTTAAAACCGTTTTTGAGTAAATAAAAAAAAACACGTGAAAATGGTACAAAATTTAATAAGTAAAGTCCCCCCTCCGGTTGATCAATTTTGATGAAATTTTTACAGTCATATCTGGGGCATATAAGTAGATCAAATACTAAGTTTAATCAAAATCGTTAGAGCCGTTTTTGAGAAAATCGTAAAAACTTAAAAAGTTATTAAATAAAGTACCCCCTCCCTTTGAGCAAATTTGATGAAATTTTTGCTGTCACATCGCGGGCATATACATACTCTAAATACCCAATTTCAGTTTCGCACGGTTTATAGTTTTTGAGCTAGTCTGTTCACACACACACACACACACACACACACACACACACACACACACACACACAGACACACACACAGACACACACACACACAGACCATTTCGCGGGACTTGGTCATTTCGACTCAGGAGACCCCAAAACGTGTATTTCCGTTGAAAACCGGAAGTCGAAAATTTTCACGATCGCAATACTTCCACTTACTATATATTTCATATATAGGTAAGTGAAAGTAAAAATAAACTAAATAAATAAAATCCTCAGAAAATTCGAAACAACAACAAAGTAAGCTTTTTATTTCAAGTTTTTATTAATAATTAAGAGGAAATAGTCGAGGGTGCAAAATTAATAGCACTCATATGCAAGACTCACGTACTTAATAATACGACCCATAAAGGGTCTTAATAATAAGACCCATAAAGGGTCTTGGGTGCAGTACTATGTAAGGAAGAGTACTGTTTCTTGGTCAGCGGTCGTGCAAGGAGGTGATTTGACCGTGATCACGCTCAACCGCCAGGTTCTTTCCCCTTAATTTTTCAATTAAGGGTACCCACTTTATAGAGGCTGGGTTTGCCCCAGGAGGGTCTCTCGGCCCACGAGACGAATTGTGGCGAATAATAAAGATATCATAAGCCATGTCAGATTCGAACTCGGGACCTTAAGCACAGCAGTCCACTGCCTTACCAGTGGGCTACCCCGCTCCCTATATCAATTGTATGTGTAACATTAAACAAAATTAAATGTATAAAATAAAAATAAGAAAAACATATAGAATTATAAAAAAATGTAAGATTATTATAGTTATTGAAGTAAGACCATGATAATTGTAATAATTGAAAGATGAGATAAAAATCTACAAAGCTTATCTGAGCTAATATGAAGTAATATTAATGAATAAGTTAATGAATAAGTAGGTGAAAATATTATAATAAAGATTAAGTACAATGGTCAGTAACAATGAAGCCTAAGTTAATAGCTAACTTAACGTTAAACAAAAACAAAAGACAAAACATATGGTTTAGAGTGGTTATAGGCGGGCGCAATCGACTATAGGGTGCGCTAGTAGTTTTGCAAAATGTCGGAAAGAACGGTGTTAGACTTAGTTGATGTGATAGAGATAATTGGTAATTTTAAAAGACCATTAATTGAAGGGCAGGCTATTCTTGATGCAAACCACATATTTACATGGGGAATAACATCTAAAAATAAAAAAACAGTTATTTTACAAGCCTCGTGCCTTTAAACTAGCAATCTTAAAGGACTGCCCCATCAAATAAAAGTGGAAATCAAATTTATTAATAATAATAAGCAATTTTCTTGTCATTGTACGTGTAAAGCTGGTAGTTCTGGTAAATGCAAACACATCATTGTAACTTTACTCGACGTTTTTCGGTTAGTAATAACATTAATTACCTGTTCACACAATCATTGTTATGACAGCTTAGATTCTTTGTCATATTATTTATTTATTTATTTTTTTTTTTAACGTCCATTTTTATGCTACTAAGGCTAATCGGACGATGCTACAGTGGGAGTCCTAAATTTTGCCTATCCAGATATAATTAGGATAGGGATCTTTAACGAGTACCTGACATCGTACAGGCTCGGGACCTCCATTTTACGTCCTATCCGAGGGACGGCATAGCTAAGGATTTTTTACTCCCATTAAAAAATCCTAGGGCCACCGCTGGAATTCAACCCGCGATCTTTAGTATTGTAGGTTGCCATGCTAACCACAACACCACAGGTGACCCCGTATATTATTTATTTATTTGTCTAAACTTTCAGGCTTCGCATTGAAAACATGGAACAATTAAGCAAAACGGATGTAATAGAAAAATGGGGAAAATTAAAAAAGAAAAACAAATCTATGACACTATGGTCTCAATGTTATTTGCATAAAATTAGCATTTTGGAATAATAAAATGTCAAATACTAATATTTACCTGGATAAATATAGTCTCTTTCTTTAAAATAAAGACTACATATCGTCATATGTTTCGAAACAGGCTTATCTATTCTTAATTTTACCATCCACTCTTTAAGAAGCTTTTTATTTTTTGGAAATAAAAGGGAATGGCACGTCTTTTGGTTTTCTAATTGAACACTGAGGGACCGAGCAATACCTATCAGATATTTTTCAAATGATTTTTTGCTCAATCGGGTTTTAATTATGGAAAAATAAATTAAAAACGCCAAAAAACCCTATGAATCCCAGGTAATGGCCCCTCTTATATCCCCGTTTCTCTAGTTCCTGCAGCGCCGTCGCAGAAGCAGCACCGTCGCTTGCGCCCGCCTATACCATATATTACCGGCTACACCGGAAAAATATACAAATCACTCATTTAGCCTTCTATTGCGAGTTATAAGCGTAAAACCGCGGTTTTGGGAAGAAAACCAAAATGTAGAGGTTACTAAATGGTGTCAATCTGTTCAGGTTTTCAACGAGAACATTTTTGGTCATGTACATTTTTTCGATTAACCCATATGTAAGCGAAAAACTGCAATTCTCAGCGAAAATGGTCGCAGGGCTTTTTCAAAGGTGCCATTTTTTGAGTTTGTCGAAACGAACATTTTGATTCCTTTCTTTTCCGATTTTCGTCGCCGTTATAGAGTTACAAACAAAAACATGCGATTTCAGTCAATAGTATCTTATTACTTCCACTTACCTATATATATGAAATATATAGTAAGTGGAAGTATTGCGATCGTGAAAAATTTCGACTTCAGGTTTTCAACGGAAATACACGTTTTGGGGTCCCCTGAGTCCAATTAACCAAGTCCCGCAAAATGGTCTGTGTGTGTGTGAACAGACTAGCTAAAAAACTATAAACCGTGCGAACCTGAAATTGAATAGTGTATGTATATGCCCGCGATGTGACAGCAAAAATTTCATCAAAATTGGTCGAAGGGAGGGGGTACTTTATTTAATAACTTTTTAAGTTTTTTTTTCGATTTTCTCAAAAACGGCTCTAACGATTTTGATTAAACTGAGTATTTGATCTATTTATATGCCCGAGATATGACTGTAAAAATTTCATCAAAATTGATCAACCGGAGGGGGGACTTTACTTAATAAATTTTGTATCATTTTTACTTGTTTTTTTTTTATTTACTCAAAAACGGTTTTAACGATTTTGATCAAACTGGGTATTTGATCTATTTATATGCCCGAGATATGATTGTAAAAATTTCATCAAAATTGATCAACCGGAGGGGGGACTTTACTTAATAAATTTTGTATCATTTTCACGGTTTTTTTTTATTTACTCAAAAACGGCTTTAACGATTAACAAAAATAAGATATGGATGTAGAAAAATGTGTGACTTTGGGAAATTATATTTAACAAAACACGTCAATTTCTTATCTAAGTAAGTTGGTAAGTGAAAGTTGTGTGTTGCGCGCACGCACAAGATTTTTTTTTACTCGCTTTCCGCGAAACCGATATGTGTATTTAAGTATGTGGCGTTTTCCAGAATGCGCTCTTTCAGTGACACTATGTCTGTGTAAAACAAACCCACCAGCAAACAACCACAGATGACCATATCGCAACTTCAAACATAGTGTTCAAAGAGGTACTGTAAACACGTAAATAATTATGTAAATACCTTAAACTTATGTTTCAAAAATAAATAATCTACCATTTATATACATCTATTCTTTATATTAATCTAACCATCATTGTGGGTGACCACCTATTTTTTAAATTATTTTAAATAATTTATTTTTTGAAAGAGGAAGGATTTGGCACCGTTTGGAAACGACTCCGTGGTGTAATGGATAGCATACCGCGCATGTCACGCGGAAGATATGGTGTGTACTTTAATTAAGTGGGATTTAAGTAGGTTAGAGTGTGAATGCTTCGCATAGGTCAGCTGGTGAATATTCTAATTTTAAACATTAAAAAAAAAAAAAATAACCATGTTAAATAATAATAAAAAAATTGAAACCATGAGACGTCTGCCGCAATAGAATAAAAAATTAAAAAAAAAAAAAGTTGGCAAGCGGGAAAAGATTATATCCGAGAAGTAAGAAGGAAGTCCAGGTGGCTGACCGGAACTGGGGGCTTACTCGAAATCCATCAAATCCGGCGAGGTTCAGGGGAGCCAAGGCCGTGGCGTATTGTCAAGCTAAATACCATAATACTTCCTTCTTTATCACAAAGGCGGTGGACCCTGGCACGGGAGGGGGGTTTATAGCTGCGAAATTGTATGCTGGATGTATCTAACGGAGATTTAGGAAGCAAGTCGGTCTTAACTGGATATTGCTATCTCAGGAATAGCGGTGAAACATTAACTACATAATAGAAATGAATCGGGCGGTTAGACGGTGATAGTACTTCTCAAGTGCCATTCCTACATAATGGATCGGGAGAAAATGGCGGGATCACACTGTTGCTGGTATTCCTAAAATGTCCGAAATTAGACGGGATCAGCCGAACCCCCTGAGAGAAAAGTATCCGTCCTCAACTCATAAGGATAGATTGGCGAATGCAGGGAGAGAGCTGTGAGGGGTGCATCCCCTGTTTGGAAAATTTTTGTCATTTAAAAATAGAATTTAGCTTTACTAAAAGTAAGAAAGCGAGGTAAAGAACAAAAATATTATGCAGATCAAGTAGAATTTTATTCGTGGGAAATGAGATTAAAGGCAAAAAAACTGAGGCGCAGATCGAGGGGAAGTGCTGTGAAGGCTACAGCCTCCCCCCCCCCTCCCCAAGTGATGTAAAACTATCGTTATTTTTTTTAACTATCGATAGTATTATCGAAAACTTTGTTATTAAAGGATAAAGTTCTAGCTTATATATTATAGCAGGACAGATGCACCTTCCGCCGTCATTGGCGGATCTAGAACTACAGTACCCCCCCTATGGAAAATTGATGGTTGGTCATTTAAAGGCAGATTTTGACTGACAGTAAGGAAGTAAGATATAGAAAACATAATCTGTAGAAGAGGTTTTCTTTCTTATCCCCCATTAAAAATCGGCTTTTGTACTTAATTCGCCCATGTCCGTTGCATAGGCGGGCGCAAGCGACGGTGCTGCTTCTTTACAGGAACTAGAGAAACGGGGATAGAAGCCGGTCCATTACCTGAAATTCATAGGAATTTTTGGCGTTTTTAATTTAGTTTTCCATAATTAAAACTCGATCGAGCAAAAAATTATTTGAAAAATGTCTAATAGGTATTGCTCGGTCCCTCAGTGTACAATTCAAAAGAGAGAAAAGTGTACAATTCAAAATTCTTAAAGAGTGGACTGTAAAATTAAGAATAGATAAGTCTGTTTCGAAACCTATGACGTTTTAAAGAAAGTGACTATATTTATCCAGGTAATAATTAGTATTTGACATTTTATTATTCCAAAATGCTAGTTTTATGCAAATATCATTGAGACCATTGTGTCATAGATTTGTTTTTCTTTTTTAATTTTCCCCATTTTATGTATTACATCTGTTGTGCTTAATTGTCCAAGGTTTCAATGCGATGTCTGAAAGTTTTGACAAATAAATAAATAATATGACAAAGAAAATAAGCTGTCATGAAAATGAAAGCTGCCATAACAGTGATTGTATGAATAGGTAATTAATGTTATTACTAACCGAAAAACGTAGAGTAAAGTTACAATGATGTGTTTGCAATTACCAGAACTACCAGCTTTACACGAAAATTGCTTATTACGATTAATAAATTTGATTTCCTCTTTTATTTGATGGGGCAGTCCTTTAAGATCGCTTGTTTGAAGGCACAAGACTTGTAAAATAACTGTTTTTCACTTCTAGATTTATTCCACATGTAATTATGTGATTTGCATCAAGGATAGCCTGCCCTTAAATTAATGGTCTTTTAAAATTACCAATTATCTCTATCACATTAACTCTGTCTATCCCCGTTCCTTTGGACAAAACTACTAGCGCACCCTATAGTCGATTGCGCCCGCGAATCAACACAAAAGGACTCTGGAGTGACGATTTCAAGTAGTTATTCGGTGAGGGACGGCACGTCCCAAGAGATAAAAGACCCCACGATAATTGCAAGGTAAAAGGTATACACCTGAGTAGTATGTTAATTGTAGGTGCTTGTTGAATTTTGTCCTTCAACTGATTCCAACCTCCAAGAGTCTATAAAATTTTAATCAGGCAGGAATACGGGACTACCGACCTCCACTGCATAAGAAACTCTCCTAATAACTTATACTTCTCAGATAGAAAAATCCCTTTTTTTGGCACGGTAATTAAAATCTTTTTGTGGGAGATTGGTTCTAATTGCAAATCGATACTTTTGAAATGATAAAATTGTGATTTGAGACATCCACGGTAATAAATATATTCGACCTAACTAGCAAAAGTATCTTTATCTCTTAATATTTTTGGAGTTCGTTCGCTTCTAAGATTCACTATTTTAAACGCCCATTGTCAGTGGCCACGTTTCGCATCTGTAAAGGAACGTTGGAAGAATAAAGGCCTATTTACACACATCAGTGACAGCACCAGCAAATAATCCGTCCGGCTTATTTTGAGATATTCTTCCATGTATTTCAGATGAGTCTGTTTCCACACAACCGGCACAGTACCGTATCAGTGAAGGCAGTGCCCCGTCAGTGAAATTTAGGTTAGTCCTCACCGATATTTTTATTTTTTCACTGACGGATTCAAACAGTGATTTTCTGAATTAATTAAATGAATGACGAAAACTCATCGAATTTCTTTAAAGTTGTTTATAGTTATATATTATATTGAACTAGCTGTATATACCGGTTTCACCCGGGGAATTTCATTTTTCTTATGAAACGGTCTATTTCGTAAAAAACCATTGTAAAGCAAGATCATTACGATTTTTATAACAATAATGAATATCAGCTGAAGATTTATAAGTTATGTAAATTTAATATGGACAGGTGTTCGCACCTGGTATCAAAGAACCACTGAGCGAAATTTAGAGAATTTAGGACAAACGGTATGGATTTCTATAAAGAACAAACAAACAAACAGAATTTCATCTTTATTCATATAGATTAATTCATCTCTAAAAAAAAAAAAATAAAAAATAATTTAACGTAATCACAGTATATAACCAAAATCCTATATCATTTTAATGTTTAGATTTCAAACAAGCCCAACGTTCATTCATGAAGATCTTTATAAATTATTATTTATATTTTATATTTCTTATAAAATATATTGCCATAGTTTTGTTTTCATTAGAATCGAAGAATAACAATTTTTAAAAAAAGTAAACGCACATAGCTGAAATACTATATGTCCTAGAAAGATTAAACTTGTATCAATTAAAATTTTTCATTGTACCAATTTGAATAATGTATATATTTTAAAATCCGATTTTGGATTGTTTATGGATGGAGAAGATTATGGAAATGCCTCATTGCTCCATCGTCCATCAATGCCCTATAGAGTGTAGTGAACTCTCCTCCTATTTGTCTTTTTATCCAAGTCTGATCAACCCACTGTTTCCTAACTTGTTAGTTCTCCTCTTCATCCAGAATAAGCGCAATCCTTAGCAACTCTTTTTTAGAAAATCTGGTCATATTTAGCAACAATGTATGTAATTTTTAGCTGAGAAAAAGTACTGACTGGTGCCGATGACGTTATGGTTGTGCGTGATTCGAAGGAACTGAGAGATTACTGGAAGTTGAATCACTGACAGGTACCGTCACTGATGTGTGTAAATAGGCCTTAATAGTATTGTAAATTCTAATTTTTGAGTTTCGGGACAGAAGTCGCGAGCTAAGAAATTTCACTACTGAAAAGCAGAAAGCATTACCGGCTTTTAATGAAGCCTTAATTTCCTTGCCGATTTGATTTTTATAGTTACTGAATCGATCTATTTTTTCTAGTATTATCCAAATGAATAAAGAAGTATGTTTTTTGTCTCTCTCTCTCTCTCTCTCTCTCTCAGTTACTACATCCCCTTTTGAGTACATTAAAGATCTTTTTATAGATATTACTCTATAAATAAGTGATATAATTTTAAAAATTACTTTCCTTTCTATTTTTATAGTAGGGATCAAAGAAAAAAAAAACCCTCTGTAGGATGAGATAGGATCATTTGTAGCAGTTATAATGGGACAGTATGAGGGATAGACCGGTACTGTATCAATCAACAGAGGACGGTTCACAAATCACGCTATCTTCACGGACTAATTATTACTAAAAAACTATTTCATATACTTAAATAGCTACGGGATAGGGGAGCGAGCGATATATTTCGGTTACGGTTTTTGATTTATTGAGTGTATCTTGAGAGAGCCCGTCCATCTGTTAGGACAAAAAACATTCACTACGGAGAGGTAGCAGGGGGCTTCTTATTAAGGTAGATTATTAACTTGTCTTCCCTAATAGATAGCGGCCAATCAACTTAGTACGGGCTAAACCGTGAAAAATACAATTTAGTTAATAAATAACAATAATGGAGTGATGTCAGGGAAAAGGAAAAAAAAAAAGGTTGAAGTGTTCCTTGATAAATATATATATAAGAGAGCAAGCGACTTCCGCTTAATTGGCTCTTCGTATTAAGCGACTAAAATAATAAGTAAATAATTTTACTATAACTAGTTTACAGAATGAACTAGACTCAGCTTTACAGCTATCTAGAGAACTATGAATGTGTAGCAGCACCAACTGTCACTAGGGACGTCCGATACCGATCGAAATAAGTAAAGTATCGATACTTTTATTTCGATACCAAGTAGTTTTGGTATCGATACCTAGGATTCAAGTAAAGAGTACTGGTATCGATACTGAAAGTTAATAATAGTTACGAAATTACTAGAGCGTAATAATTCAAAAATTTGCCCTCCAAAATACTTTCCACTCAGTCTAGCTCATCTAAGAAAGACATATCTCCAGGTTCCAGTGCAGAAGCCTACGATTTTTGGAAACATCATAAGGAACTTGTACATGGAAAAAAGATTATAAGTAAAGGTGATTTCCAGGTGTGTGAAGTATCCCGATATTTAAATGCGTTGAGAGCCCATTGAAAACGGATCCAGTAATCGAACATTGCAACTGTTTGCATTTAATTTTATTTATCAAGTTCCTTAATTTAACTTAATCGATCTGATATCGGATATTTACTTATATTCGAATATAAATTACTTGAATATATTACAACATAAAATACTTGAATCAGTACCGATATCGATACATGGTCATAGTTTTCGATTCTGCAATCTTTTTCATTTTTAACCTACTTACATCGACTAAAAAATAATAAAAACTTCGAAAATTTCACTCCCTCACTCTTCATTTTTTACAAAAATTTCTTAGATGAAGGAGCAAATAACTACATTTTTAGTATTCTCAAAAGGATTTGAGAATGATTTTGAGTGGAAATGTGACGATTCCTAAACTATGACTAAATTATTTTACTATTTAAGTTTACTACTACGTCAACACATTTTTCACTCACCCTTCACTCCCCCACTTAGAAATTGTTTCACATTTTTTTAAAAGAACAATTAAAGGTTCTCCTGTCTGGCTACTATTTGAAATGTGAAAGTAATATGCCACTGATTACGTACGATTTTTTTCAGTCCGAAATTATGACATTTCAATAATGAAATTTTAGGATGTGAAATCTACTCGAGATCGACGTACACATCATCAGATAATGACCCATTTACTACGAGTTGTGGAATCCATGGTGATTGCTAGAGAATTGCGTAATTTAGACTTTAATATTAGATTTTCAGTTGATTTATTTACCAGAAGTTTCTTTATTTTCATTATTTTTTTTTTGGTAAAATAATGAAGACACTATAGTGAATTGCTATTTACAATGGAGAATGGCCCATAAATGATAATTATTTTAATAGTTTTACAATAATAATTTCTATTAAAATCACTTGCCATATTATGCTATGTTTGTTTGTTTGCTTAAGTTCCCTTTATGATACTAAGGCTAATCGGACGATGCTACAGAGGGAGTCCTAAATTTCGCCTCTCCAGGTTTAATTACAAGTACCTGACATCGTACAGGCTCGGGACGTCCATTTTACGCCCTATCCGAGTCTCATCTTTAAAGGTATCTTGAGAAATATGAATGAATGATTTTATTGTTGAGGCAATTGCTTTTTACAATGGATAATGGCTCCTAAATGATAATTATTTTAATATTTTTACAAAAATAATTTCTAATAAGATCACTTGCCATATTAAAATAATTATACAATAGTTCGTACTCAACATAATACTAAAAAGAAAAATATCTTTGATTATTAACAAAAAATAATTAGATAAATAAAAAAGAGTTAAAGACAACATCTTATGATCGAACAATAATATCTAAATACTATACCGTTAATATTAACATACTTCAACGAAATTTACTTGCGGTCCTCCAATCCAAGGTCCTGTTTGAATTATCTCGGTTACATATTTCAACGGGCAGTTCGTATTTTGTTTCGAATTTACAGAAAACCTGTGATATCGAATTTCATTGTAGGCAAGACCACAGAGGTAACATACAACAAAAAGGGAAACCATAAATCTTTTTAATTATGAATTTAGAACATTAATGAACGCATTAAATAAATAAATTGAAACGCTGAACAAATCGATGATCGATCAATTTCATTGTAAATATTTCAATTAATTTAAATTTGACTAGATAGTCATTTATGTTTATTAATATTATTATTTGCGGCAAAAATAATAACCTCGTTGGTGCTTCGACATTAATTTTTATTACTGAATACCAAAATTTAATTTATTCTTTAATGAAAAAGAATTAAATTTTTAAGAAATAAAGAAGTGCTCTATTCGGAACAATGAAACTATGGATTCGACGGTTCAATCGAATTTTATCTAGGCATAAAACCGTACGAATTTTCTTATGTTCAACGGTTTATAATAACTCCATCCGAACAACCAGACAAATTATTTTCGTAAAACTAAAAATTAACTAAAAAATAGTTATACCAGATCTGCCTTAACGCGGTCCTCCCACCTTCATCTTGGCCTACCTTTCGGAGGTTTCCCATTCGGCACCGCGCTTATTAATCTTTTCGGAATTCGTTCACTGTAGTCCGGGAGCTGAGGGCCAAAAAGATGCCTGATTTGAAGAAATTTTTTGATCCTATAGGCTGAAAGTACTCATTTCATAGACATCAAATGTGAACGTCTGCCACCTCAGATCGGTTGCCATCAAATTTCAAAGGCGAACAAAATCGACGCGTTGACTGAGGTCCTCAGAGTTAAAATCGGTGAAGTCTTTTGGCCAAAACCGATTGTCAATTTAGCCACTTTAGCGGAAAAATGAATTACGCTCATGTTCCAAATCGTGCAATTTGAAGAGAGCTACTCCAAATAAAAAATATTACCTAAAATAGTTGTAGAATATCAAACGTGTAACGTGTAAAACATCTAAAACGAGCTCATTAATTTTAAAATTAGCCCATTCCTGTATAGACAAAGTAGTACTTCCTGCTAAGACTT
This sequence comes from Aelia acuminata, assembly GCA_911387785.2. Classification (NCBI taxonomy): domain Eukaryota; kingdom Metazoa; phylum Arthropoda; class Insecta; order Hemiptera; family Pentatomidae; genus Aelia; species Aelia acuminata. The sequence goes on along the minus strand of OU426983.1, from coordinate 117,210,206 downwards.
TGGTTTTGTATTTCCCCCAGGATTTAACTAATTTTGTGTGTACGGAGCTTATTTCCTGTAAATTTGATGCTCAGCATCTTTTATCTAAAACATTTTTCATTTAAACTAGATGTTATTGAGTTAGAGGCATTGCAACACGGTTTCCACCACAATTGTAAAAGTTAAATATTTTTGATGTACCGAACCCGGCTAAACCACTAATCCGATTTGAAATTCAAATATATCATTCTATTTGCAATAGTTTAGCCTCTAGTGGTAAGAAAAAAGCAATACTTTGTGATCTGTATTTGTCGAATTATATGCGAGAAACTGAAAAAAAAATCCAAAAAAATTCCACGGATTTTAGACAAGGCGCTAAATACTTTCACGTTTTAATTACTTTGTCTCCAAGAGAGTGGGCTAATTTAAAAATTAATGAGCTCGTTTTAAACAGTATTTGATATCCTACAACTATTATAGGTAATATTTTTTATTTGGAGTAGCCCTCTTCAAATTGCAGGCTTTGGAACATGAGCGTAATTCATTTTTCTGTTAGAGTTGCTAAACTGACAATCGGTTTTGGCGAAAAGACTTAGAGATTTTAACTGTAAGGACCTTAGTCGACGCGATATTGAATGCCCTCCTATTTTAGAAAGAACGCAATTTCTTCTGCGATGAATCGTTTTCGAGTTATTAAAATTGAAAAAAGTTCGAAAATGTCGATTTTGTTCGCCTATAAAATTTGATGACAACCGATCTGAGGTGGCAGACGTTCACATTTGTTGACTATGAAATGAGTACTTTCAGCCTAAATGATCAAAAACTTTCTTCAAATCAGGCACCTTTTTGGCCCTCAGGTCCCGGAATACTAAGTTTCCCAATTTTTTTCACACGCCAATTTTATTCGTTTCGCTGATATACATTTTATACCTTAATACATTATTTTTTCCGTGATGTATGTGTTGTTTAGTTACCAAAAGATATAATGATATATACTCGTGACACTTTGGTGCCAATGATAATTACCAAATAGACCTTCTTTCAAGATTAAGTATACAATCAACGATCTTGGGATGATTATTATTCTTATTTACCAGGTAATAAGTGAGCGAAATTTACATCCTAAGAATGATAAAAAAAAACTTAAAGAGGTCTATTTGGCCAATTGTAATCGCTCCTGTCGGTCAAATAGCGAAGCAAAGTATAGTTCCAAATTTCGTTACAAAAATTTAATCGTGTAAGCAAGCCTTAAGACAGCTCATATTATTTCAATCATGAAATATTCGGCTCTCTGAGCAAATGCCCGGGTTCATGGGATGTGTAAACCAGAGGTCGAATAGAAGTAACTGTACTTTTACTACTTGAACGTTACTAGTTTGAATAGTTCAGAAGACTAAAAAGCCAGAACGGTTAAAGTTAAAGAGGGGTATAATTATAATTTTTTTTTAAAAGTACAGAGTATTGGCGGTTGGAACAGAGGAAGCAATCAAGTACCTGCGATAAGCAGAGCAGACTACCTGGGCCCAAGTACCCTGCTGCACACCTAGCTAGCGGCAATTAGTCTTCGGCAGCTGCCTTCAAGAACACCTGCGGTCTGGTACTGATAACGATTAGCAAGGGTACGGCTGTAATCATTGCTGGGAATAACATGGGAATCAGCGACTGTACTGACAGCGGAAGAATTTTTTTTAGGTCGTTTCCGGTTTATTCCGGTTCACTGGAAGTCGAAGATTTTTTTTTTTTTTTTTTATTATTAACGATAATTACAGAGCAAAGGGAAGTAGTGTGCATTGCTGGCTTTTTAGGAACATGAGACCCGGAAAAACGGCCGAGGGAGAGTAGTGATGTAAAACTATCAATAGTCTCCATGATCGATACTATTGAACAAAAACTATGGATACTATAGATATTTATCGATACTTGCTTGTATTATGAAGGACAGCGATCTAAACAACCCTTAATTGTTATGTTTAGGGCTTAGTAACTACCTAATTGCATTATTCGCTTAGAAATACAAAAATTTTGAAAAGCCAAAATATTTGGGGGGAGGGGTCATTACCCTTGTGACCCCCCCCCACCCTGCTGGATCCGCCCTAGGACTAGATAATACCCTAAATAGATACATTTAGTCACTGCTGTGTAGATCGGAGTAAATGGGGCATCACACAAACAGTAATATAATTTAGAAATATCTAATATCGTATAATATTGTTTTGTCTTAACTTTGTAGTGTGCGCCATTATATCTTTTATATACAGTTTATTTTTTAAAGCCCCCAGACAGGGAATCAGGGAATTAACACATCCCTTGGTCAACATCTCTATCGATGGTTTGGAGTTGGGACAGCAGGATCAAACACCTACCAGTGAACACCTTATATAATGATCCAATCAGTTAATATAAAATGTAAAATAACCTGTTATTATGTATTGTACGCAAAATTCCTGCACCACCCTAGTTGCAGTCAGATGCAAGAAATTACTGAGCAGGACGAGGCATCTGGATGTTTCTTCCAGCGTTTATGATCGAAAATGTCATTCAGAGATTGACCTGCGACTCTAAGAAAGGTAATCTTGCAACTAGGTAAATTTCTGCAATTGAATTACTTTTTTGATCAATAAAGTCAGTTTAAACACATGAATAAATTTCATTATGATTCATAAAACATTAATCTAATCTTATTCATAGTCAGCAATGTTTTTTTTTTTTTTTTAATTCTCACATTTAATCCAGATTTCCAAGGCCAACCTCGAATTCTGATTGGGCCTGCTAAACTTCAATGGAATACAGGCAGTTTTGTTTTCTTTCTCAAAAAATCTACAGCATGAATAAATACTTGTGTGACAACATCGTTAGAAAAATTAAAGCAAAATTCTAGGCTATTTAACTATCAATACCGTTCATTAAGATTGATTATTCTTGTCTATTTCAAATAACATGAAAAGGTTATTTCATTGTCCCGACCTGGATTATTTGTACCAGTTAATTTTTACATTTATAAAATTTTGATTGAAAATTTGAAATTTCGCTGGGTTATTCCTTACACCTCAGTCAACAATTTACTAAAACTTAGTAGTTTGCTACTGTTTTATATGGTTTTAAAGGTTAAAAATGTTTTCTCAAATTTTTGAAATAAAGAAAACGATATTTTTTTTCCCTGCGCTCTTCATATGAGGGTGATAAGTATTGGCAGAGAAAAATGAGTTATCCCCTTCCCCCAAGCATTTATTGAGCTACCTATCAGACGAGCAATATAGAGAGAGTGTTATAGGATTTTATAAAAATAAAAAATATTGAAAACAGGATTTTCATTATATTTTATAAAATGAATTTATGTCTTACAGTTTCATTTAATAATTCAATACATATCGCTAAGAAAAAGACCCAATAGTAATGAATCCATCTGGACTTATTTGAAATTCTCATACAAGATTTAAATGACACTAAAGGGCTTTATGCTACCAGCAACACCAGCACGCACCAGACAGAACTCAAAGCCTCTGATCTAATAAGATATAATAAGATCTATTGGGACTTATGAAGTTATTACTTCTTCTTTTCCAAACCGGTTATGTAGATTAAAAAATGTGGGCCTGGTGTATTAAATTGTTCACTGAAAGATATTATTCTGCTACTAGTCGACAACATTAGAAAAAATTCTGATTTTCAAATTAAACTCTTCCATCACCATCAAAGCAGTTTATACACTTATATAATTTTTGTAAGCCAAAATTTCTAATTCATTTTGGAATTAAAGATGTTCAGATGCTAAAATTTGATATTGTTTACCTAGTGCTTCAGACTCAAAATATATCATTGACAATATTCCTAATTCAAAAAATTAGTATTAAAAAAAATGTATATATATATATATATATATATATATATATAATTTTTAGTCAAAAATAATGATCTTGACATGAATTTTTTCACTGATGGTCAAAAATAAACATCAGTATTAATAAAAATCATCAAATGAGTTTTAAAAATTCGGATCAGATTTGACTTATTTTAATTATCAATTTCTTCAAACTCTGATTCTTAATTGTTTAAAAAGTTGCAAAATTTTATAAGCCTTTTATTATATTATTTTTTGAGAGGACAACAGTCAAAAGTCACTTAATAGCAAGCTAGCGAAATGGCATATACATTTTTTAAACAGTAACACATGATATTTCGCTATCTTAGTACACAAAATGTAGTATGATCTAGTACATTCACGGATTATTTAAACTAAATTCATTCACATGCAAGTACATCGAATTGATAATTATGTATAAATAAATGCATAAAGTTAAAGAAAAAATAACTTTTTTCACTACTCCTAATTATTCGCTTTCCTTAAGTTTTCGAATGGAGGATTTTTAACATAGAATAATACCCCCTATTGTTGAAATTAATAACAATCTATGAACTTAAAATTGAGGGGAATGTGATCGGGAAATGAAGCCTCTAGACAAACGGTTTCATCACCTGCCTATTAATCCTGAAGGGATTATTTCAGTGTACATGGCCCATACTCGCTCAATAGAAGCCAAATTACCAACTAAAACAAACACATTAATTAATATTCCTCGAATTCAGCATTTAAAATAAAAACATCAAGTATCCAGTTTTAATATAATTTATTTTGAACAAATCTCCCTCAAGCCTGACATGCCGAATATCACAATTGCTATTGCATCAGCTTATTGCTGCAGGCTGACAGGTGTAGATTAAAAATATAATGGTTAATAAAAAAAAAAAAAAAAAATAATGAAATTACTACCTTCACTTACTATATCAAGAAATATTTAAAAATATATGAGTAAAAATTATGAGAGGGGAGATTTAGTCTAAGGCACCCCATAGAATATATACGATAATTCCAGTAATATTTAAATTATAATTAAAATAATAAAATGAAAATTACAAGGAATCCATATAGGAGAAAATAAAAAATGAGAGAAAAAAAAATTTTATAAATAATTTAGAGAAGAAAGAATGATCATAGGGTGTCCCTAGCACCCGTTTCAGCGTTGGAGGGTCAAGAAAGTAATTCTTTTGCCGCCTATACCATAAAGGATGAATAAAAACCTACTCTAAAAATTAATAAGGAAACAGTTTATTGATGTTAAAACTCACTCATATTACAGTTAAAATAGATGTAAATTAGAAGGAAAATAGAGAGTCTCATCAAATGAAATTGATGATATTCACGAAATAGATTATTTTATCGCATGACTGGACTATCACATGTCATACAAAAGCAGGTTAATTAGTCCAGGACAACAAGTGAGATGTATATGCAGTTGTTTTCAGTAAAAGATCATCCTAATATTTAGATGTTTTTTTTGTATTTCTATAATATGATTCTATTGCAACGATCTATATTATATTACATATTCCTATTTTATATATTTGTATAAACATTAGTGATTTTTTAAAAACACATATTTTATATTTTTTTAGCCTACAACATTCTAGGTCTTCTTCAAGTTAGAGGATGATTTAAAACATGTTTTTTGTGTCAATTTTTTTCCTGGCTGTATATAAGGTCACTTATCAATTATCCGAAATCCATCTTAGTCAAGATATATAGCAAATTTGGGAAGTTTAAAAGTAATAATTAAAACTATTTATTTTAAAATAAATATGTTTTATCTCAACATAGGAAACTGCCCTTTACAGTTCAGTAGTTAATAATTATATGGAAAAAGGCTGCATATCAAAAGATCGAGTTCTCATCTAACAAAGGGCACACTAAAGAGATTGATACTAACGTACCAAAAAAATTAGGGTTATAAGTATCACACGATCAAGCATAATATCATTCTAAAATTTAAATTTTATCAGAGTACAATAAAAGTCATGGAAAGAAAGAAGAAGCTAGTGGAACACATCACGTCATCTTATAAAAATATAGTGATAACTCAAAGGCAGGGCTGTAAAGAAAAAGCCATTTGTCAATTTAACAAAAGTGATAAAAAAAAATATTAAAGTTTCCTTGGGAGCATTTAAAAAAACTGATTTTATATTGGAAAAGTTATTTTCAGATTTAAGCAAATTTAATTTTATATTTCAATATTTGGATCTGAAAGTCAAGGCACTTTTTGGCTATTCCAAGACGATACAGTTTAAACTTTTTTGTTCTTAACAATTGCCTCTTGTTAGACTTGTTAATTATTAAATTGGGCATTGTCTTTTTAAAATCATTAATCATTTAAAGTCCTCATTTTTTGTTTCATCCTGAAGCCAAGTTGAAAAGTTAAAAGTTTCATAGGAAACTTGTAAGACAATTTAGAAACTATTTACAAGAGTAATATGTACATATTGGTTAAAATCAGTGAGAAGTCTTGGGCAAGTTTCAAACTGCATCATTGTAAAAAGAATATTTTAGTTTTCGAGAATTTCTCATTTACGATATCTCAGCTATGGGCTTGTGGGAACAGAGAGATGTTTTTAGAAAAGAGTTAGTCTGAGACTGAGTAAAAAAAAAAACAGAAGACTGAATGTCCTCTGATCTGTCAGCGATGTTTTTATACCACCCTTGAACCTTCTCTGTAAAATTATGGTGAGTATTTTAATTGCACCTCATCTACATATACAGTGTTTCCTTTGATTAGTTGCATGTCATGTACATCATAATTAAACCATTTACACCAAGCATGGAAGCAGTCTTTATAATATACTTTAATTTTACAATAAGCGAAGTTAACCGTTTTTTTTTTTTTAAACCAATTCATCCTAAAAATCTCACCTTCGATACTCATTTAAGTTACCATTATTTTATAATTTAAAATTTAAATGAAATTTAAGTAGCTTGAAATTCGAGAAGGAACAGACAGTACAGGGGCAATATGCTAGATACATTAGAACATAAAAAAGCTACATTTTTTTTTTTTTTTAATGATTTTCTAATATTGCAATTTTATGACCGACCCATGTGCCACAATGCTGCAAAGTATAGAGATGTGTCTCATGATGAGATTTATATATTACCAGAGATTTATATATTAACATATATTATATATTTATATATTATATATTACCAGCTATATATATATATATATATATATATATATATATATATATATATATATATTTGTTTTAGAAAGATAACGATCCCCAAACATGGCCAGAAGAAAACAAAAAATGGCTGTTAAATAATTCTCGCAGAATGCTGCCAACTCCCTCTAATCACCATATCTCAACCCCATTAAAAATTTATGAGCACTAATGAGCATGAAAATATGAAAATAACATGTGCTTCCAGCAAAGAAATAATTTATAATCATTAGAAATCTTAAATGGAAATTGATCTATGATAGACCGAAAAGCTGATAGAATCTATGCCAAGGAGATTGCATTCTGTTATAAATGTAAAAGGGTAACCAACAAAGCACTAAAAATAAACCGTGAGTGTTTTAGGACTTATTAAAGAATAATTCTTTAAGTTAAAATGTATAAATTTTGTTTCCAATTAATACTCTCTGCGCAGACGTAAGGTGCGATAATGTCGTTTGACAATTGCTCTTGCCTTCAGTAAAGATTAAGCTTCAAACCTCGTCAAGGAGTTTGGATATTCCATGTCTAGCCTCCTACATAATTAAAAAACTTCAAAGGATCAGACATGGAAAAGTGATGCCGAATGGCATTTTTTATTGTTATCAGAAGTTATTTTATTTTGAAAAAATTAATAATTTATGTCTTTTTAAAGAGGAATTAATTGTATGAATATTGTTTTAACCCACTGCATGTTTTGAATACCTTTTATTATTCTAATTCTACCCAAAAAGGAACATTTCATACAATAAGATGTTTTTAAAAGAAAATAATTTGGAAGAAAAAAAATCCAATCTTGAAAAATTGAATCGTGGTTCAATCTTTTCCATTTTTTTTTTTTTTTTTTTAATATTTTTTGTTTATTGCGGCTTAATGCACGGCGACCACCTTGGGTCTTATGTGTGCCTATCCTATACCCGTATTTTAAATCACAATCTTTAAAACATCAGTAAATTTTAGTAGGCTTGTTGGGTTTATTAGATCATTGGAAGTTGGATTGGTTATATTTTCCTCTCCAAAAATTCCAAACCTTAGCGGAGCATATCGGTCACACCAACAGATTATGTGATAGGCTGTTTCGTTCTCTTTGCCACAGTATCTATACATATTGGTGTTTATACCAACTTAAGTTTATACATGTGGTTTTTCAGTTTACATTGTCCCGTGTAGATCGCTGTAATTTTTTTAAATGCTTTTCTGTCAAGATTGAGTAGCATATTTTCTTTCATTAACATTATTAAAAAAATTATAACTTAATTATAATTTAATAATAATAATGTAATAATACTTTTATGGTTATCTTTAATACTTCTTACTAAGTCTTTAATTATAAATAAAACACTGATATTTGCTTTATTTATTTTATATAAATTCATTTCATTAAAAAGAATGTTTTTTTTTATCATAGAGTAAGTGGTTGAAAAGCAGTCAAAGACTCATAAAAATTGTTTTAACATTGCAAAAATTATCAATATGGATGGTAATTCAAAATTCCAGCAGTTTAATGCTATTTTCGATTTTTTAAGTATGGCATAAATCCTGTATCGGACCCCGGGGGCATGTCCTGCGCCTGTTATGTCTAGGTCTAATCCTTACTAAGAGATAATGCCCTTGAGAAGCTCATTTAGTTCACTTTTCAGTAAAAAAATATCACTTTCGTCAGAGCATTCCCATCGGATCCCCGGGACCAATACTGTCCAATTCAGGATACCCCTAAAATACACCGCCAAACCTAACGTGTTAACTATTAATTAACTCTTATGTGAAATATAAATACTAGAAAAAGTTTGAACTCACGTAAAAAGTATAGGCCGATCCAGTCATGCGGAGAAGGAGCTTCGACGGACCAACTGACCTGTACAAGACAAGCGAGCGGTTCTCTCTGAACAGACAAGAGTTCGGCTTTAAGCCAACTCCAGCCTGCACGAGCGACCGCCCCCTGGTTTACATAGAGGCAGTCGGCCCCCTCAGCTCGCGCTCCCGCTTCTTCTTCCTCCTCCTCCTCCTCCTCTTCATTCTCCCTCCGCAGCTCTCCATTTCTGGTATCCACAGTGAACAGCTTCACTACCTAAAATAATATAAATATAAATTTTGATATATCATAATTTATTTAATATATAATATTGCTCTAAATTTAAATAAAATTAGAGAGTTAACTTTAAATATAAATTAAAAATGTATTTCAATTCCCATTTAACATCACTAGTGAAATGAAAATACGATAAAATTATGAACTATAAAACAAAATTCATTTAAATTACTTATAAATATATTATTCATGTAAAATCATACACCTCGATCAACATAAAAATTGGAATAACTAAGTGATTCATTCATTTGTAACCTTTTACAGTTGATTGAACTAACTTGTATCAGATAATTCCATATGTACGATAAGAAAACAATCTTTTTTGTTAAGAGAGATGTAAAATTATTTGATGACTATGAATAGATAATTTTAATTTCTAACTGAAAACATTTTTTATCTAGGCCATAAATATTTTACAATGTCTTTTTTCAACATGTCGATAAATTTTTAAAAAAGTTTGGTTTATAAATAAAAACAAAAAAAATAGAAAAAAAAATAAAAAACATAGTATAATTATTCAACTAGGGCAATCTCCCAGAGAAGATTTTTTAGTGGAATAAATTTATGCATCTAATTCTATTTTATAGTAATTTTTTTTTTTGTAATATTAATTCAATGTTACTATCTTGTTATAAATAAGTAATTGTGCTGTTTTTATGCTTTACATGTTGTTTTAAACGTTTTTTAAAAATGAACATTTTTTTATTTTATTTTAAAAAAATATTCAGAACCATTGCTGATTTCAATAGTTTTCGAAAAGACAAAAAACAAATACTGATAGAGCTGAAAAAAAAAAGAAATAATAATACTAACACAGTTAATAACTAAATAAAACAATACTTAACAGAAGGAAGATAATTTATTGTAAGGAATATTACCTACATGATAGTGAACAGAAAGCAGATTCATTAGAACAGAAGTTTTAAACAAAAAATATTGTGTTTTCATATTAAAATATATATGAAAATAATGTATAAGGAAATCACTAAATTTGAGGAAATATTTGTTTTGTTTTTAATAGAAAATTTGTTGATAAAAGTTATTTTATAAATGAAAGTTACCCTTAAAATCACTTAGCTAATAACAGAATTTGATTTGTCACAGGATTTTTAGCTCTTAAAAAAACACTGCTTAGGGTATAAGAAACTTGATTATATGAGATATAAAGTAAAAGAAATTTAGATGGGGGAAGGCAAACAAATTAATTATTTAAGGCAAAAAAACAAACAGAATTTAAAGTTGACTGTATAAATTATTATTTTTCTCTTTCAAAATTAATATAAATTGTATGAACAGGAAAAAATGAAATAAAATGAAAAATAATGATTCTGTTTATTTATTTTTTAAATAAAAATTTATATTAAAAATAAACCCTTTTTAAAATTTAATTATAATGCAAAAAATTCTCAAAACAGTCATAATCAAAATGATGAGAGATTGATGTATATACATTTTGACTAAAACTGCAAATGAATTTTCAAAAAAATTGATGCAACCTTTGATATACAAAAACAATATACAATCTTACAAAAAAAAAAAAAAAAAAATATATATATTCATACACACATTTCAAAATCCTTCTATCATATTAAAAAGTCTTTAGTGTAATATTTAATTTTTATATTATCATATTTTGTGAAGAAGTACAAATTAAAATGCTGGGATACAAATTTTTTTTTGTTTTTATTTAATGAAGTTGTATAATTTGTAAAATGGTGGTTGAATTGCCAGTTAAATTATAATGCAATATTGTCTTTTACATTTTTTTTTTGGGGGGGGGGCATTACTTCACTATGAAGATATGTTGATTAAGCTCTCAACATTGAACAAAAAATAAGATTTAAATTTGTATTATATAAAAAAAAAAATTAATTCAGATTCAGAAAGGGATAAAATTTACATTTTATTTGCATGAATAAATATTGGTTCAAAAACAACTGCATTCAGGAAAACTGAATGGGATTTAGTTTAAAAACTAAACAGGAGCTGCATATTAACAGTGGCTAATACTTTTAAAAAATCATCGGATGCCTATCACATAAGAGAAGAAAATAAATCAATGAGATATTTTATGAATTAATAGCACCTATAGTTTATAAAAAAAACTCACATTAATACTAAATTCAAGAGTATATAGCTAAAATGCCTTGAATGAGGGTAGTAAAAAACTAGGGTAATGATTCAAGTTAAGTGGACATGACATACATTCCATTATAAGTTCACTAAATGAGAAGATATGAATTACTCAAAAGCAAGAATCCATGTATAGCAATATTAAGGGCATAAATCTCATATAAAATTTGTATTGTCATTAAAAAAAGAAAAGTTAAGGGGGAACCAAACTAATTATGTACCTGGTCAACATCAACACCAAGTCCATTGGCATTATTTTCGGAATCACAATAAAACACTAGTTAATTTATTACGATTGTTCGATATTCGACTTATAAACTTAAATTCACAACCTAAGAATTATCAGTTCTATATTAACTGTCCACTTTGACAGGTGACAAGACACAACCTGAGACTCTACTGGACTCTAAACAAACCAGTGTTGCCTTCTATCTATCAACCTTTGTAAATAAAAAAAATCAGAAATACCTAAATGATTCAAGGTTCTATATAATACCGTTTAAATTTATTTAAGTGTATTATATTATAAAATAAATGTTTACTTTTTAAAATTATGTGCTGCATTATTTAACGTTAAGTATTATTATAAACTGCCTAATGCACCGTTTATTATGCGTCAGACTCTTTCTACATAATGGACATTTCTTTAAAGAGTTTTTTTTTTCTCTAAAACTAATGTACCATGAAAGAATTATTCCCGAAGTTGTGATATAATTATGACGTTACGCTTTCGTGTCGACGACGTCTCGCCCTCAATTCCAGCTGATAGCTATGATTGTAGAATAGTGTTTTGAACCTCAACGTAGTAGGTACGTTGTGGTTAGACAGCTAGCATGAGTCATTCTTAAACTGTTCAATTATGATCTTTTGTTAATAGTTACTGATATATTAAACGTAAAAATGGTAGCTTCAGCTTTATTTCAAGAATGTCTTCAAGATTCCCCCAAATTCAGGTAGTTACTAAGATGTTATGACAACTGTAGGAAACATAAGTTATAATCTTTTTTTTTTATTATTATGTAAAACACTTACTGTCTGTTACATTTTAAATGAGTAATATCTCTTTACATTTTAAGGTCTCAGTTAGCCCAAGAAGAGAGCCAAATAGAAATTTTAGAACATAAACTGGAAAAGGTGATTATTATCTTGAAAATTATTTTTCAATCATAATTTAATTTTATTTACATGATTTGATATTTTTCTGTCAGGTACTCAAAGCTTGTGGAGCTATGTTGGATAGTGGTAAAACATTTACAACCCAACAAACAATATTTACAAATAGTTTGTGGGATCTGAGCTCTTGCTTTCGAGATGTTCCGGAAACTGCATCACATTTAAATAAAATTATACAAGGACTGCAAGAAATGAACAAATTCCAATCAATCCTGCTAGATCAGGCATCTCGGACTGTCCTGAAAAATCTTTCAAATTTTATCAAAGAGTAATAAAATTAATATGAATTAGATGTGAGAACTTGAGCATGTGTATAATTTTTTTTTTAACAATCTTGGTTAAATTTAGAGACATTAAAGGAGTTTGGGAGTCAAGGCAGCATTTTGACAAGATATCAGGTGATTTAGATATAGCCCTCTCTCGACATTCTCAAGTGCCAAAGACCAAACCTGTAGAAATAGAACAAACAAATGGGATACTTCAAGCTACCGTTACTTGTTTCAGGTATTCATTAACAATGTTTTTTTTTTTTGATAATTTAATTATTAATTATAGCTCAGTGGTTAAAGTTTGTTTAATTTTATGTAGACATACTGTGTTGGATCACGTTTATACAGTTAGTATGTTACAAGCAAGAAAGAAACAAGAAGTGCTTGGAACAGTATGTATAATTTTTTTTTTTATTTAATTTTTTTTTTTATAGAGCAGTTTTTGATTTGTTTTATTTTTATTTTTTTTAGTTGCTGTCATACATGCAGGCCTGTAATACTTACTTTCATCAGGGATATGATCTTTGTGAAGGAATGCAATCATTCTTAAGAAGTTTGGATGATGAGGTGTGTGTATCAATTGTTGTTTGTTCCTGTATAGGTTTAACTTAGTATTCAAACCCTTATCACACTGATATGAGTCACCTGTGAACTACCTAATGCCTCAAATGTGCCAACAAAGCTTTTACTCTGTCCCAAATGTTTTCTTGTTACAGGGATATTTACAAGAGGGTTTGGATATTATTTTTATTTTTATCTTTGTTTTCCTGTGGATTGAAGTATTATTAAAACTAATTTTGATTATTCTTTTTTTTAAATTTAGATTGTACAGATGAGAGCCGATACATCAAAGTTGGAAAAAACCCTCGGAGAACGCCATTCACTAGTTACCCATTCCGATAAAGCATCAAATGATGTTGTACAAGGATATTTGTTTAAGAGGACTTCAAATGCTTTCAAGACATGGCATCGCCGATGGTTTTGCATAAAAAATAATCAGTTGGTTTATCGAAAAAGGACAGGTAAATATTGAATATTATTTTATTTATCTTGAGTAAAAAATAAACAATGCGATAGAAATTAGTAATTTAGTTAATGAAATACCTTTATATGTCAATGTCGTTTAGAACTAGTGGCTTGACATTTTTTGGTTACCATATATTTTTTTTTGGAAAATTTAATTAAATGATTAACCTAAGGAAACAATATGTTACTGATTTTTTTTTTTTTAAGGTATTTTATAAACAATTTATTTAGTTTTCATTTATTTATTTATTAAATTCATTTATTTAGAAATAAAATTTAGTGTTAGAAATAAAACCATTGCTCCATTGTTTAAAATGTGCTTTGATTGTTTGTTTTATTGATGTTTGAACAATGATCAATGTGTTTCTATGCATATTTGACTTTAAAAATACGTAAGTTTTATTTGATGTACAGATATTTTCATTTATGTTTAACTTTATGATGTATTTTATATTCTTTGAATATTTTTCTTTATTGCAATCATTTCTCACTTAAATAAGGTGATTTGTTTGGTATTAAGATAAGATATTTTATTCGATTATTTATTTTATATTAATATTATGAAGTGAGAGACATAACATCACCAAGTGCTTATTGATAATGTTTGTATCCAGAAAAATATTTTACTTACTTATATTCAAATTATTTGCTATATATTATAAATATTTAATTCAATTAAAAAAATAATTATGAAGGTTATTTATTTATTATTAATATAAACTTATTTATTTATTATTAACATTAATTCATTCATTAGATAATTTTTATTTATGAAGGTGAAGATCATTATACCGTGATGGAAGAAGATTTAAAATTATGCTCAGTGAGGCCTTCTGTAGATTCCGAGAGACGGTTTTGTTTTGAAGTTATCTCGCCTTCCAGGTTTGTTTGTAAATTGTCTTATCAACATGCTTTATCACTTAGCTATAAAATCTGAATTTTTATACCTATTTTTAAGCTAGAGATAGCTGAATATTTTATTTTTAATTCAAGTTGAATGAAAAATCACACTTCCAATAATTGTTTTGCATTTTTTTTATTTATTTTTCATTTTTCAACGTTTCGGGGCACCCATCTTCAGGAAACAACTAAAAACATTTATATTCATCAATCACAATAATTCAAACTAATTTTATAATATTCATATTGCATTATTAATTTTCTTCTTGAAACAGTTTTTATATAATTTAATAATAATTACCTTAAAATTATTTTCCATGCTTTACTGCATGTTGTCAATTGCATAACCTTTATGTACATATCTTAACACACATACACATATATGTATATACAACACACACATATATATAAATTATAATCAATTTAAAATTAACGTTTATTTTAAGCCTTTTAGTGATCTCTCTGTCATAAACTGATCATTTGCACTATAGGGGTCAGTGTATTTACATGCTTAGGTTGATTTAATTCTTATCTTTCTCTCCTCACATCTATTATTTTTTAACACTTTATATTTAATTTGCTTATAATATCTGTGTAATGCGTACTTAGATTTTTAGTATCCGTTTTGAAATTTATTGTTTTATTTAGATTTTTTGTTATACAGTAGAACCTCCATTATCCGGGGTAATGATGGGTATGGGGGTCCACCGATAATCGAAAACCCCGTATAATCGAATTTAAACATTTTATTGACTTAATGTGATAGAAAAAAAGGTTAAAAAATCACTTGTAAGGTATAATCACTTTTATTAACAAACAAACGTTTTATATACCTACATTAAATTATAATATACAAAAATAACAAAAAAAGTAAATGTATGTTTTCATATATTATGGGCCAACGACGATACAAAGTCGAAAATGTCTTTTTTCTTCTTCAAAATATCCAGTACAGTTTGTTCGCCGATTCCTGATTCAGTGGACAATTTTTTAACACTTTCACCCTTTTCTAATCTGTTTATAATAGTTAATTTCTCTTCAAGAGTTAAAACGACACGTTTTCTTTTTTCCGACATTTTGTTACTTCATATGTATTTAAATCAAGACTAAATCACAACTGACAATATTTTGTTTTGTAGCCAAACAGGCCAGAGTAGGAGTTTCCTGGAAAGACTTGAAAACAATACCGTTCCTAGATTATGAATTGGAGTATTAGATATTGGAAACATCTCAATACAATACAATACTCGCTTTCTTTGTTTTTCCATGTATTGTTTTATTTCATAATAGATAGTTAGCCGTTGTGTAATTGTTAAATATTTACGTATACATTTTTTATAAAATATTATACATACAAAATAAATGGCATAATAATTAAAAAAAAAATTGGCTCCTCGGCACCCTGGTTAATCGAGGCCGGATAATGGAGGTCCTACAGTATTTGTTTTATCTTAGTTCCTGAAGATGGGGAGGGAGCCCCGAAACGTTGAAAAATGGAAAATATATAAAAAAAATGCAAAACAATTATTGGAAGTGTTATTTTTCATTAAACTTGAATTAAAAACAATAATAAATAACTTTCGGAAAAAATTATTAAAAAAAGTGAAATAGATATTTTATAGAACTTTAGATATTATAACTTTTTAAAGAAATAATTGTAGTAATAAGTGTTTTGTTTTTTTTAATGTATTTCTATAGGAGTCATATGCTCCAGGCCGATTCCGAAGAAATGTATAACCAATGGATAGTAGCATTACAACAAGGAATCGGTAACGCTTTACAGTTGGTAATCCATAATTCTGATAGCGACAAGAAACTGTCTTCTGTTGACAAGAGTAACAACAATAAGCGATCTAAGTGAGTCAAACCATCATTGAGTTTATCAGATATAATTAATTATAATTGATGATGAGTAGATATTATATTTGTTCGACTGTCCAAAAGTGATTTTTATAGAACTTGGAAAGTTTCTTTTAAAATTTCAAAATGGGAGCAATGTGCAATCATAATTAATGCAATCAAACTTTGATTGTTTGAATACTGCAAATATTTGCACTGGCCTAAAAATATAGTTTTGTTTAGTATACAGTTTTCTGTTACACATAAATGTATACATTTATTAAGTAAGATATTACCTTATTTAAACAAAAATAAAACAGGACTAATAAAAGTACAGTTACATAAGTGCAGTCTTTGCTTATCAGGCATTGCAGGAAGTATGCGATGCTTGATAACATTTATCATGAAGAGATCAGAAAAATGCTTTAATAATTGTCTAAGAAATGTTTCTGTCTGAGGATAATATATTTATATTCTAGGATTTTTTTTATTTTTTTTTTAAATAAAAAAATTATTTTTATTGTGTAGGAATTATTTTTTTGTGTAGGAATATATTATTTAAGAGGCTCAATAATATTAAAACATTATTTAAATTTGATGATGTCAATTTAAAATATAGGTTTATTTCCCATGTATGTTTCTTAAACATTAACATTATTAAATTGATATGTTGTATTTTCTCTATTGAGATTACAACCATTTTTTTTAAATATTCTTTATACTTGTGTCAACTTTTCAAGCTGGTTGCACACTTTGGGGAACCAGGGGGGGGGGGGCTGTGGGGGCTGCAGCCCCTCCCTTTGGAAAAGTTTTCGTCATTAAAAGATAGAATTTGACTTTCCTTAATGTAAGGAAGCAAGTTAAAGAACAAATAATATGCAGAACAAGTAGAATTTTAGTTGTGGCAAAGATACATAAAGGTAAAAAAGCTGATTATCAGATCCATATGAAGGGCTGTGGGGCTGCAGCCCACCCCTTTACAGTCGGCTGGATCCACCCATGGTTGCACATCCTCATGACTTTTTAATAAAATTTTACATACTTTGAAATTATTTATCCTTATATTATTACATTTTTATTTTAGATCTATTTTACATCATAGTTAATATTTTATTAGTATTAGCCAAATTATGCTTATTTTTACTTACACCATTTTTTAATTCTCTAATATGATCGTAGCTTTTTTTTTTGTTTGTTTTTTTAATTTTTCTTTTCTCACTAAATCTAAAAATATGCTATTTTTTCAAAATTTTATTTTTAATTATATCATAATTTCGGGTTTACATTTTAAATTAAATATAATAATATTACCTCACAGGGGATGTTCTCTTTTTTTATCTAACATCTTGCACCCTGGCATTTCCCTTATTTTTATTTGAATAATCAACTACTATAAAATTATAATACCCATTTCTCTATTCTTTTTCATTGTGTTTCTGTTTTAAAGTTATTTATTATTTTACGAAAATTCAAAAATATAATGCTTTTTTTTTCATTATTATTTTATTGTGATTATTATCTTTTTTAAGACACCTCAATCAATCATTCTAAAAGCTCAGAGTGCTCTTCATTTTTTTCATTTTTGAACCCAGTTACATTATTTTAAATTATCACTCTTATGTAAAACTTCATTAAAAATAAATAAACTAAACTTAACAAAAGATAAATATTTAAAATAAATAAAAAAAAAAAGAAATAGATAAATTGTTATTGAATAATTTTATTCAAGATAATTAAACATCTCTGGGGGTCAGACTATTAAAAATGCCCATAACTACCAAAAACTATTTCAAGGATTTATTGTTTGTTATGAGGAAAATAATTTGAAAGTATTCTGTATCAATTTGTTCAACTGTTTCAGATTTATTTGTCTTCAAATGTTGTTCAATAAACAAGTAAGATAGTATTGTGATACCCACATTTTTTAATTTTTTTTATTGAAAAAAAAGTATAAATTGGATTTATTATAGTTCTTTAAAAACTTACTTTTAAAAAACACTTATCTCCTACCTTATTATGTTCGTAATAAGAAGTGAACCCCCATCAGTAAAACTCTTCATGCACCAACAAAATGATATCTCAAACTGTTTTAAAACCCCTAAACTTAAACAATTGAATTCAGCTAAATTAAAGAACCATCTTACATAATCCATTCATTCAATGCAAATTCAGTTATATATTTACATATTATGTAACAATGTATTATATATATATATATATATATATATATATATATATATATATACATATATATTTATATTTTATATTTTATCAAGGAAAAACACAAACTATTCTTTTCCCCCTCAAAAGTAAAACTTATATCAAGGGTGTACAATACATTGATAATATCAGTTTTATTTTTACGAAATGTAGAATAATTCCATTTACAGTTAATATTAATGAGTTTGAATTATTAATAAGATATTTAAAGGTTATATCGATGGTACGTTTGAGGGGAAATGGTCCTACAAGAAAGATCTAAAAAAATCTCATGCGGTTGGAAATTCTAAGAAAGTGCTTATACATTTTTTTTTTTTTTTTAACCTTTGAATTTAATTTTATTTGTTGAGTGCCAATGCTAACTTAATGCTGCTTGATGCATTTTTTTAATATGCTAACAAAATATAAAGATAATATGTAGATATAATTTTCCAATTTTACAGGATTTGGGAGCAGCTAACGAAAATCCCCGGAAATGAGTTCTGTTGTGATTGCAAACACGCGGAACCTAGATGGGCTAGCATTAATCTTGGGATAACATTGTGTATAGGTAAGTATATTCATGTAAAGTATGCATAAGATCCTGAAATTCCGTATTCTTTTGATTTTTACTACAATTTCTGCAGGAAATATTTAAATATCCCTCACCTCGTTATGAGAGACCCTTCAGTCTACTGGAGGCAACTACCCCAGACTGGAACAAAAAGTAATCTTCTTCCTCATGTATCTTAATTCAAAATTATTGATACTGTATGCTCGGGAACCAGAGATCTTAAAATTAATGGACGACCTAGTGAAATCTGTTAACTGTTAACTGCTCAAAGGTTTGATCCTCATGGAGGGCATGGTTAAGATCATTGCCAAGCAGTATCTCTTGCACTTAGGCAGGGAGATCCTTCACCATCTTTCTTTTAGTATCCTAAAGGTGCTATCTGGCATGATGCCATGCCTAGGCATTATGTTTGGGCAACCTGTGATACTTATTGGAGAAGATTAAAAAACGTCTGGATTAGGTTATTCAAACTGTTGATAAAGTTAAATAGATGTTTTCGAAGCCACGAGAGGACTGCCTGCACAAAATCAAGGAATGCCATAGCGAAATGTACCAATTGTCGTTGCTCACATCCCTCGGGGGGTGGCTAGCTATGGGGGAGCCCAGCTCTGAAATGATTCAAAGCAGCCAGGAACCTAAAAAGTCATAATCTGCATTATCATAGAAAAGTTCAAATTAAAGCTCTTCCGCCCATACAGGAATTCCCATATACATCCTCTAACAACTTCAGGAACCACATTCAGATCCTTCCAAATCGAAATCTCAACATCAGCATCAGCCTCCAAGATGAGTCCAAATTATGTTAAGAAAATGGTCGAATTATATTCCCAAATTTGCTATGCCAAAATGTTTCAAAATTAAAAAATATTGTATTATTATATCATATAATTTATTGTATTTCCTGTACTGTGGAAACCGTGCTTGATTCAGGGCCAATTTGTTCTTTTTGAATCCAAATTAGTGTGCAGGGCACTGCCAAACTGGCCTCAACTGGTTTACTGGGTAGTCTGCTGTTGTGACATGGAAACCATGGTTCATTGCAACATGAAATTGGGTGGTAACGAACTCTGGCTTTAAATCCTCTGGCAAACATTATAGTTATCTGTAAGAAATAAAATCACCTTAGATATTCAGGATCTGTAGTGCCAGCTTGAAAAAAAAAAGTTCTTTTTTCTTTACAAACTAATTTCTTAGTTAATTCTAGGTTATTGGGTACTTAGGCATTGAATTTCAAACAACTGTTATCTACCATGGAGATTATTACCTCAACAACAGTTATTGTTTTGCCAGCCTGGTCATGGTATCGATGGAAATAGAAAATAAATCTTTACAATATTATTCTAATAAACAATACTTTATTTGTAAATAATTTATTTTTTAAAGAGAAAAGATTTGGCTCCGCCGGGAGTCGAACCCGGGTCTCCTGCGTTACATGCGAGGATGCTACCCGCTACACCACAGAGCTCGGCTCAAGGCAGAGCAAATCCTTCCTCTTCACTGATACCTACTCCCCCTATCTCACAAGTTTTGTGAGTAGTAGCGGGAGGTGGACAAATTTTGTCCAATTTATGATATTTATTGACATAAGTCAATTTTTAAAAAAATTTTAAAAAATTTAAATTTTTAAAAAATTGAAATTGAAATTGGCGAAGCCAAATCTTTTCTCTTCAAAAAATAAATTATTTAAAATGGTGGTCAGCCACGAACTAAGATTAGATTAATTAAAATACTTTATTTCTTTAATGAATTATTAATGAGATTAGAAATCTTACCTGTTGTCCGATAAAAAGGACCCATTAGTGTGTGGACCCGATCTCCAGTAAAAAGGACCCGTGGGGGGTTCCTCTTTGGAGTGAACATAGGAAGTGGAAGTCAAAAGCTGAGATCAAATACAGCTAATTAAGGCCCTTTTTTACTATACTAGGTCTCTGCTTTACTAACAAGACAAAAAAAAATAAAAAAATATTATGGAAAACATGACAAGTGATAAAAAAAGATTGGGAGAGGTTATCGAATGACATGAGATAGGTTTCGTTGCGGTTTGATTATACCTAAGTACCAGTTATTGCTGAAGTAAATGCATACTAAAAGGTTTTCTCTTGAGTAGTTTACCTACCTATAATTCTGTGTACTCTACTATCAAATAAATTAAAATTTCCTCTTACATTTAATCATTTTTATTACAGATTGTTCTGGTGTGCATAGGAGCCTCGGTGTACACTACAGTAAAGTAAGATCGTTGACACTCGACGCTTGGGAACCCGAGATCTTGAAAGTAATGGCCGAACTTGGGAACACTGTCGTTAACAGTATCTACGAGGCTAATCTGCCTGAAGATATTGAAATGCCCGGCCCTTTGTCTCCAGGGTAAGTTATATTATTTTTTATTACTGTTATATTCAAATATGCTTGTTATCCAGGATATGTACACAAGGATGTTTTAGGTATAAAAACAAGTGTTGCTAAAACAATATTTTTTTAGGATTATTAAAAAATATTTTTCACGTTATGCCATATTTTAATTTAGAATTTAATTTGTATTTAATAATAGAAACTTATAATGAACGAGCAGACCCGGCCACGCGTTGCTGTATCTCAGTAGCTATAATGCGTTGAATTAGTTATATCCTATCCTTTTTTACAGTCAAATCAACAGTCACTGATAAAGATAAAAACGTTTTAGCTAATCTATAAAACAACGGGAGTAAAAATAGAACTTTACGCCAAATTCAAAATTGTTTGGTAAAGAATTTAGAAGGGTTAAAGTTTTAATTGTTTACATCTTTGGCCATAATTTGTTAAAGGGACTAGTAAAGAATATAATTGGAACAGGGTTTAGTACAATCAAAATAGACAGTCAGTTAGCAAAAATGTACCAAATAAATCTTTAGCCATAATACATATTAATTAAATTCAGCATATAACTCATTATGATATGAGATATCGTATCAGGAGGTTATACTAATAGGTGCACAATGATTTTGGTTAACATGTCTTTTGCTAAAACAAATTGATTCGATGTTTTCCCCATACGTGAAAAGCAGACACATAATTTGCCATCGGAAAAACACAAATTTTTGTGGTCCAAGCCGGAAAAAATAGATTTATGCTTACCCTCCATAAATATTGAAAGAAAATGAAGTGCCAATAAATCAACTTATACCGCCATCTGTTGGTAATTTATAAAATTTACAGATAATCACACTCAATTGTAGTATAATAAGCATATAGATTGCAAAAAAAGAAATATTGAGGCCAATAATCAAGATAAAAACTATCCCATCTTTTAACTTGTGTACAATTGGACAAAACTAAACAGAATGAGCCAAATTTCATCAAAATAGGTTGAGTAGTTTCTGAATTTAACTCCGATAAACATCGGAACACGAGATTTTTATAGATATATAAAGATGTGAAATCATTACAGTATATTGTGTACAATTTTTTTTTATAGTTCAGTACGTGAGGCCTATATAAAGAGAAAGTGGGTAATTAAGGAATTCGTGACCGGACTGTCTCTGTCCCCATTGCGGTGTAAGAGGAAGTGGTCCGTTAGGAAACTGAGGAGGAGAGCCAGGTCTGGAGAGGGACGGTCACCACCTCCGGGCCTCGCCCTGGTCGGAGAAGACTTCAACACTGCTCCAATGAATGCTTGTATTGAGATAAGTTCAGGCGAGGAGTCTACCGAGGGTGAAGAATCGAGTACTGGTAACTATCAACTAAATATTACTGTAGTCAAAATTTAATTTTTAATAAGTTTAATAAATGAAAAAAAAAAATTGAGTTAGACTTAGGTATATCTCCATTAAGATTTTTCTATCATTATTTATTTATTTTTTTGTTTGCTCTGTTGACAATTAAGTTGTCTTTTAAACAGTTTAATTATCTTATAAACTCTTGAACATAGCACAGGGATGTATAATTTTTGTATTATTCAAACATTGTTATTAAGTTTTTCGCACATATTTTTAAAAAGTAAGATGAAATCTTAAATTATTCATTCAATTTCTTTTATTTTCTGTTTGAAGTGAGTGAAGAGGACATAAGCAAACTGTCACCAACTCTTCTTTTATACAAAGCATCCGCAGCGCATAACATTCCAGTGATGCTTCAAGCGATGGCTTTAGGTGCAGAAAAGCTGTGGGTCAATCCGGAACAGGATGGGATGACTCATCTCCATCAGGCGATTAACAGCGTAAGGCAAATTACCGTAATAAGTAAATAAACTATTAAGCTATCAGCTTGTAATGTTTAGTATTATATTTTATATCCAACATGTTCGATAATTAATAAATGCCTTCAATTTTAGGGCTCAGTCATGGCTTGTGAATATCTTTTGCTGAACGGTGTTCCTATCAATGCCCAAGACAGAAACGGCAGGACTCCACTTCATCTTGCTGTAGAACTAGGTATTTCTTCAATTATTTTTTCTGAGAAGTTTTAAACAGATATAATGTACTTTATTTCCCTAGAGTCAGAGTACTTAAGGACATAAAACTTCAAACAAATAATATCATATATTTATAACATTAATATCTTTGTGAACTCAATATTCATTTATGTTCCAACATGCTAAGTCTTGCTACCTCATCCTTAGGACACTTAATTTGCTTACATTTAA
The DNA here is from genome assembly GCA_911387785.2 of Aelia acuminata. Lineage (NCBI taxonomy): Eukaryota > Metazoa > Arthropoda > Insecta > Hemiptera > Pentatomidae > Aelia > Aelia acuminata. Next base: position 117,186,360 of record OU426983.1, on the reverse strand, counting down.
ACTTATTCTCTTTGCCCTCAAAGTCCTAGGTGTATTCATTCAATGTTTGAATACAAAAATTTGAACACCTTTTTTATTCCTCGACTTTGTAAAGTTATAAACTGCCAACGAGAATATTATCCTCACAGTTCTTGGTGACTTGATTTTTAAATATAAAAAATTTTGTTATTTATTAAAGTTATTAATAAAGATATCTTATTATCCCGGAAGCTATGGGCTAGTGCCTGTGTTATCGCCGGTTTTGAGAAACCAACTAACCATGATCTCACGCAACATTTAACTCACTTTGCAGGTCTTCGTATGGGCTGGAAAATAAAAACATGTTAAAAGGTTTTAGGAAAAACAAAAATGGTAGATATATCTGGGGTTTAGAATGAATTAACTAAAGCATAACAATAACTAATACAATACACTTAAAAATAAAATTAAAATAATTGATGTTTCCTATTTCTATTTTATGTATATTGTATTAGTTACTACCTGTATATACCGGTTTCACCCGGAGAATTTCAGTTTTTAAATCTATAAAGTGAGACTTTTATTGACTCAAACGGTCGATTTCGTATAAACCGATGTTAAGCGAGATCAAAACGATTTTTATAACAATAAAGAACATACCCAGAGATTGGCTGAAGTTATGCAATTTTAATATGGACAGGTGTTCGCACCAGGGATGAAAGAACCACTGAGCGAAATTTGGAGAATTTAGGACAAACGTTATGGATTTATATAAAGAACAAACAAACAAACAGAATTTCATCTTTATTTATATAGATTATCATTTATTAGTTATCATTTTCATCATGCTTATGTTCGAGTGGGTCAGAACGTAGGTTATAAATAAATTAAATTATATTATTTTAAATAATTTATTTTTTGAAGAGAAAAGATTGGGCTCTGCTGGGAGTCGAACCTGGGTCTCCCGCGTGACATGTGCGGTATGCTAACCACTGCAGCACAGAGCTCGCTTCCAAGCGGAGCCAATCCTTCCTCTTCACTGATACCTCTCCCTCGATCTCGCAAGTTTTGCGAGTATTTACGGGAGGTGGACAATTTTTGTCAAATTTTGGGCATCTCTTGACGACTGGCTCTGCTTGGAAGCAAGCACGCGGAAGACCCCCGGTTTGACTCCTGGTGGAGCCCAGTCTTTACTCTTCAAAAAATAAATTATTTAAAAAAAATTAAAACAAGGTGGTTACCCACAAAAATAGATTGAATTAATATAAAATTAAATTATATTATTTATTTATTAGACCTTATGCAACCCGGACCATCCTCTCCTCAGAATAATAAATCTTACATATGCTAATAAGAATTATTAATATATTTATTTTTCTTGTTTTATTTTTATTTATTTATTTTTTTTTTTAAGTCTATTATAATACTTCAATTTACAGGCCATACAGCACAAGTATGTCTCTTATTGAAGCACAGGGCGAATCAGCATATTAAGGATGCCGAAGGCGTTGAAGCATTAGATATTGCTATTAGCACTGCTCATGCGGATATTGTCACTCTGTAAGTTATTCATAAAATCCTAGAGATTGATTTTTACTTTCACTTACCTATATATGAAATATATAGTAAGTGGAAGTATTGCGATCGTGAAAATTTTCGACTTCCGGTTTTCAACGGAAATACACGTTTTGGGGTCCCCTGAGTCAAAATAACCAAGTCCCGCGAAATGGTCTGTGTGTGTGTGTGAACAGACTAGCTCAAAAACTATAAACCGTGCGAACCTGAAATTAGGTATTTAGAGTATGTATAAGCCCGCGATGTGACAGCAAAAATTTCATCAAATTTGCTCAAAGGGAGGGGGTACTTTATTTAATAACTTTTTAAGTTGTTTTCGATTTTCTCAAAAACGGCTCTAACGATTTTGATTAAACTGAGTATTTGATCTATTTATATGCCAGAAATATGACTGTAAAAATTTCATCAAAATTGATCAACTGGAGGGGGGACTTTACTTAATAAATTTTGTATCATTTTCACATGTTTTTTTTATTTACTCAAAAACGGTTTTAACGATTTTGATCAAACTTGGTATTTGATGTATTTATATGCCCGAGATATGACTGTAAAAATTTCATCAAAATTGATCTACGGGAGGGGGGACTTTACTTAATAAAATTTGTATCATTTTCACGGGGTTTTTTTATTTACTCAAAAACGGCTTTAACGATTAACAAAAATAAGATATGAATATAGAAAAATGTGTGACTTTGGGAAATGATATTTAGCAAAACACGTCAATTTCTAATCTAAGTAAGTTGGTAAGTGAAAGTTGTGTGTTGCGCGCACGCTCCAGATTTTTTTTTCTTCTTTTTATAACTGGTATTTTTATTTATTACATTTTGTCTAGCTTGCGCTTGGGTCGACTGAATGAAGAGATGAAAGAGTCGGAGTCAGGAACCGGTGACGATACCTTCAACGACGTGGTTCGAGATTTTTCCCAGCTTGCTTTCAACTCCCCCGTTCGTAATGAAGAAAATAACGGTGGGGGATGAGGGGAACACTGCACTGTCATGTAGACAGTACAGGTAAAGTAGAGTTACAGATCTTTATTATATTCCTATATACTTATATGAACTATATAATTTAATATATTATTTATAAACAATATAGTATAATTTTGGATTATCATAACATTCCATTGTTAGAATAGTTTTTTTTTATTAATTATTAATGATTTTATTGAATAGCTATATTTAACTTTGAAAGTATAGGTCCTGGGTGGCGGTCACAAAAACTACAAATAATAATAAACGAAGTTATTAAAGTTCCACATAACAACTCAACCTTTGGTCCCTTAATAAATTTTCGATAAATCGAGGAAACTCTTGGTATTTAGATACACTCGGTTATTCAAAATGGGGAATAAGGTAAAAACAAATAATAAAGAAATGTGAACATGCAATGGTGGATTTCAAGCTTTGAATTATTGGAGTTTCTTTAAAAAAAAAAAAAAAAAAATACAAACCATACATCTTTCAGTTATTGATTGAATTATCCCTTGTTTCCGGCATTCCTCATAGACAATATCAGACCTACTCTCAGTTTACTATTCAGTCGAGAGTTTCTTTCAATTTTTTTTTTCTCATAACAGAAAGAGATGAGAATCTATTCTCAGTTTTGGTAACAATAGCAAATGCCCATGGATGTCACGGACTACTGATGCAATAAACTGTTCTCGGTTTTTTGATTAAGTGGTAAATAATAAATTTTATAGATAAATTTTTTAAAAATAATTATGTACAAGCTTAGATAACTTGAGCTTGTTTTTTCATTTTGTGTTTGATGAAACATTTTTATGTTTTTATTAAAACATATTAGTAAATAAGAATCATGTTCATTGTGTGTTTAGTTTGATTTTCCTAAATATGGACAAATTTATTCAATTGTTGATTTTAAAGCAAAAAAAACTTCCGTTAGGAAAGCACAAAAGTGTAAAAGTCGCTATGTTATTTAAACTCTCGGTAAATCAAAGAATTTTTGGCATCCCTCGAAATCTGAGTTAGCAAGAGTCAATTCTATTATTAAAATATGTCTCAAATCAAAGTTAATTAATTACATTTGAGGCAAAAAAAAAAAAAAAATTGAATCTGTTGCCGTTTTTTATTATCTTAATTTTTAATTATAAGAACCATCCCCTGATGACATCAATTTGAATAAACGATTTACCCCAGAATTACTGTACTACTGTACAACTACATAAATTCGAATTAGTTCGAAATATATTTACTATACTTCCAATCATGTAAATAATTTTATGGGTTCATACTAGTAAAAGGATATTTGATTTTTTTATTAATTATTGACATGTGTTTCTGATTTGTTTCAGGTTGTTGGTACCTACTTTTATTGATCTGATAAACTAATGAGGGAACTTGCTGTTAAAAATTCTGTGCCAAAGGCTGTTTCAGCAAATATTTTATTGCCATCCTAAAAAAGGGATATGTACCAAAGGCTTTTTATATGTTTGTTTTGTTTTTTAATATTTTTTTTTTTTTAATGTTTGACTTTATTTGTCTTTTGTGAATCACACGCAGGGATAAAAATACTGGTAATTTAAAAGTAAAGTGCTCTGATATTAGCACTTTTTTTGATGTGATAATTAATCGCTTAATGACTACATTCGGTTTTATAAGTTTATTTTATATTTTTTTAGGTTTAATTTTTATCGATGTTGAAATTTCTCTTTATTCAAGTACCTATTATGTTTTACTTGCCTTAACGGTGTAGTTCTTAACCTCCACCTAAAATTTATGTCTAGAATCATGTAGAAAGATATGTAAATGTACCTCTTTCTTTATTTTATTTTAATTTTTTATCGATTAAACAAACGAAATCAGTGTTTGTTTTCTCGTATAACTGCCTTGTTAGCATTCGCACTTAGAACATATGAAACACTTGCATGTAAGCATCAGTTTCTTCTGGCGTTACCGTTAAGTAAAGATTATAGTACCGCTTACTCGTTACCTGCAGGCAATATGCGAAAACTGGACTTCGGTTAAGAACTGCTACCTTAGTTTGATTTGTGTCATATTTTTATGAAATTACTTCTTGCCTGTACTAAAGCCTTGCCTAATCAAAAGACTGCAACGATACCATCAGGGTTGTAAATTAGTATGTACACTTTGAATCCCATTTTATAAAATTGTTTAAACTTTATTTTTTATTACACTATATAAGGCATCGGTATCTTAAATAAAACTTTCAACGAAATGTCGGTTGTGGTATCTTTGAAAACAATTTATTAGAAATGTTCAACACGTTGACTACCAACGATTGAGATATCTCGTTGGTTGTTTACTTGCCCAGGACAAACATTTATTTCATCCTTTCATTACTTGCCATATTTTTATATTCATGAGGGAAATGTTGTATTAATCTCTTAGTGTTATATTGTAAATATGAATATATGGCCTCAGGAGAGAGAATAAAAATCAGGTTGCGCTTTAATTTTGAACAGAAAATAGAATTATAAAAAGTTTATGCAACTTCCTGATAATTCATTTTTATGTTTTGTGGTAATTCTTAAGACAAATCCTCCATGTAAAATTCTGGCTATTCTCGGCAGATTGGACAGGAGTAACACATTTCGTGCCGTTTTTAAGTAAGCTATGATAAAAATCGGTATTGCTTGGTCGGAAACAGTTTTGTTTCATTAGGTGGGAAACAACTTACTCTGTAAAGTAATGAACCACCTACAATTCTTTTTATTTTATTTTTTTTTTAACTGATTCAATATTTCATGCACTTAACATGTCAACGACACTTTTCTGTACTTCATATTATTTATTTTAGAAGTTGTTTGTTGGAAAAGTTTCAGCACATTCTGTTTATTATACATCATTGATTCCTTGTTATAAATATATTTAAATAGCAGATAGTATCATTGAAATATTTTTTTAGTTTAGGTCGTACCTTGTATAACCTGCCAGGAGATAGTATTAAATTATCAATGAAGTGAAAATAACAATCAAAATATATTTCCACTCATATGCGAATGCCTGAATTATGCATTATATGTTGGTTTTTTTTCTACTCCAGTAATGTTGTATCGAAGTAAAAGAACAATGTCCTATTTTTAATAAAATTCCGATAAAAACTTTTATTTTTGCAAGCTAACATTTTCCCTCAGTGACAACCTCTAACATTCATTATTTGATGATAATCTGTGATTTCTTGTGCAGCGTATAACTTAGTTTGTATGACCAGTTATTTCAAAGTAAGTTTACAATTGACCATTTTGTTGGTTGCAAGGTCAGTGTATTACTTTTCTGAGAAAGTCAATTCCTATTTTTACCTCAGATATATGATACAGACACAGTTTATTCCTATGCCATTTAATATATTTTTTATGATACTCATAACGAATACATTATAAGATAGATTTTGTGTTATAAAAATTGAATATAACTATTTACGATATAAAAAATTACATAAAAGATAACCAAATAACGGTTGACTACTTAGGCTTGTGTAATATGTTATTAGTTGTAATTTTTAATGACATTCAAAAGATCTGCTTTGCTGTGACTCTTATTAAAGTTATGTTTTTAATATTTACATTCATATTGAGATGCTTTATGTCTTTTTATATTGAAAATGTTTTATTTTTATCATAATGATTAAGAATTTAATGTTGATAGTGATATATGATATATATTGATTTTTTTTTAAACTATTGTTATTTTTTAAAGTTTTAAATTGTTACTATCTGTATATTAAGTTTTAAAACTTTAGATTAAAAATAATAAGTTTTAAATATGTTGTTTAAATGTTATAACATGTTTATTTTCCTAGATATTTTATAGATATATTATTACTATTATGAACATCACATAGCTTTTTAAAATGCTAAGGCTAATTTTAGCAATGTACGAAACAGGAAAATACATATATAACCAGATCTCATAATTCATTATTCTTATCCATCCTACAGTTTGTTAAACCTGCGATGGGTGTATTCATGTTTTTGTAGTTTTAAATAATACTACCAGGTCTGCAAGTTTAAAATGTCGTTTATTTCTTAAAATATATACACAGTAATTTAAAAAAAAAGTATAATATATTTTATTCAAAGTACTGGCCCTCGCTTTCTACACATTTTGTCCATCTCTCGGGCAATTTATGGATACCATTCCAAAAGAATGCTTCATCTTTATTTGAAATCCATTCATCGAGCCATTTTCTTACATCCTCCAAATTGTTAAAGTGTTGCTCAGCCAATGAGTGTCCCATCGATGAGAAGAGATGATAATCAGAAGGCGCCAGGTCAGGTGAATACGGCGGGTGGGGTAGGAGTTCCCAACCAAGCGAAGAAATCGTTTCCTTAGTCAATCTGGCTGAATGTGCAGGAGCGTTATCATGCTGAAGAATGACTTTGGCGTGCCTGTGAGCCCATTCTGGGCGTTTTTCGATCAATGCGTGACTCAAATTGATCATTTGTTGTCGGTAGCGGTCGGTATTGACTGTTTCGCCGGGTTTGAGAAGCTCGTAGTAGACTACTCCCTTCTGATCCCACCACACACACAGCATTGTCTTCTTCCCAAAACGATCCGGTCTTGCACTCGATGTGGATGGTTGTCCTGGCGTTACCCATGATTTTATTCGTTTGGGATTCTGAAAATAAATCCATTTTTCATCGCCAGTTACAACTCGATGCAAAAAACCCTTTCTTTCGTGGCGTAAAAGCAGCATTTCGCACACAGTTTTTCGTTTTTCCATCTGTCGTTCGTCCAATTCATGTGGAACCCATTTTCCAACCTTTTGAATTTTTCCCATAGCTCTCAGGCGATCGGAAATGGCTTGCCTAGTGACATTCAACTGTTCTGCCATCATTTGTTGGGTTTGGGTATTGTCTTCGTCTAATAAAGATTGCAATTCGACGTCCTCAAACTTTTTTGGTCGATTTTCTCGTTTTTTATCAGTAACATCAAAATCACCACGTTTGAAACTTTGAAACCAACGTTCACATGTCTTGACGGTTGGAGCAAGATCGCCATAAGTCTCAACAAGAATTCGATGACATTCAGATGCCTTTTTCTTTTGATTGAATAAGAAAATCATGACATGCCGCAAATGCTCTTTATTTGGCTTAAAATTAGACATTTTTAACACCAAAGAAAGGTATGATACGTCCACGTAAATGACTTAAAAACAACTGACTTTTGTAAACAAATGACTAACAAACAAAATAGCGTTTAGAGATAAGCAAATCCTTCAATAGGCTAAGAGCGCATTCTATTGGAATTAAAACGACATTTTAAACTTGCAGACCTGGTAGCTAGGGTGCACGGCTTCCCTCCGGTAGTTGTGTGGTAGTTTTAATAACAGAAAAACTTTAAAATTAAAGGAAATATAGAACAAAATTAGCACCATCTTGAAACTTCGGTTTTAACTTGGTATCAATATTAAGATTCGAGAACGGCAAAGTCCGCCCAAATAAGGAACCCTATATACTTTATAGGGGTTGAAAAAGGTAAATGAACAATTAATTAATTTTAATGCAACTTTGTCGAGTAATGGATCGTTTTTGACGGTTTCTGTGATTCTTAATCGTATAAGCCCATTCCAAGCAGTCAGCAGATAATGATATCTCAGTTAAAAATATTATATTTCGAGTACAACTTAAGCGCCGACTACTGTGATGGTCCTATTAGATCCAGAATGATAGAAACTACCGAAGATTCATAGAAACGTTTTTTAAGACCTTTCTTCCAATTCAACCTCCCTTAAGATATCCCCCGTAATTTGAGCGGACTCTGCAGATCTCGAATCTTACTACTATTACAAAGTGAAAATCATAATTTCATGAAGGCACAATTTTTTCACCATATTTCTTTTTATCCTGAACTATGAGGGATGATAAAATTTTATTGAAAAAATGCTGTAATTGGAGTTAGTCATTTTTCAACTGGAATGCTCATCGTACGTAGTAATATATAATTATATACATATAATTTTTTATGAATGTTATATTAAATGTTTTATATATCTCATTTTATAACATTTTTAAATTGTTTACTATTTTTTTTTTTACGAGTTCTTACCTACGATTTATGAATGTTGCATTCCTTAATAATGATACGATAAATCTGAAAGCGAAGAGTAAAAATTCAATTTTTGTTTTAAAAGAAGCCACAAAAACATCTCTTAAGGGGCTGACTGCTGGGGGTTTTATCCTAGTGCAATAGTAAAATGGAAAGAGTTAAGAAATTAAAATAAGGTCCGCAGTTTCAGTCTTCTAACACTGAAGCGGGCGGAACTGATATATCAGTCTACTGGCCACAGGGACTGCAGCGCTCGAACTGATATATCAGTCTACAGGCTTTAAGGGTTAATATACACAATGATCAGATATGTAAGTGCATCTGGTGAACTGAATAGGTTTATTCCAACAAGCAGTTCAACCAGGTTTACGTAGCAGTAAAAAAAAAAGTAGGGGAAAAGCTTTCCCTTCGAAACCAGACATGCGCAATTGTTGAACCACCATCAAATGTATGTTAGTGCATGACTACGTGTTGGAACAAACCTATTAATATTCAATATTTTAGAGGAGGGGGAAGAAAGACTATGCAAACAATGAGACTAGGCGTGTTTGTTGCCATAATGTTGAGTATATTCTTAAAAAATGAATTAAGATGTAAACGGATTAACAAATGGTTTTCTATCTATTAATAATTATATTTACAAGGCATTTTGGATTGAGGAAATTTCACACCAAATTTCCTCCCAAAAAGTTCCTCTAAAGGCATAGTATATTTCTCTCTCTTTATATTTTTGTGATTTTTCAGCTAGAAGTTGTTTTAATCTTGTTTAAGTTCAAATAAAATGAGATATAATTTTTGTGCCTTGTTACAAAGTCAACCTATTTTGCTATTGCCTATATTACCAACTACTGTTGAAAATCAAGGAAAATGTCATTTACTTTCAATAGAGAATTTCATACAGTTCCTTTATTCCTCAATCGTTTCACTTGGACAGTTACTGAATAATCCATCTGTTCTTATTTATCCAACCATAAATCTTTTTACACAAGCAGAAAATTGTGAAATCCAAGTTAGTGAAGCATGTTAGAAACACAATAGTGCCAATTTTCTCCAAAAATTTACCTGTCAATAATTTTTTAATACAAAACTGCCATGACAAATATAAAGCCATGTTGACAGTGAGAAAATTTCTGTTGTGATAGAAGTGTCCAGGATAGTGGACTCTTTGACAGTGCCAGCGTCTTGTAAATTGTCTTGTAAATTAAATGGTAAATTTAATGACAGTTAAAATGGTGGATATAGAACAGCTGTTTAGATTTTATTTAGCAAAGACAACTTATCTTTATAGGGGCCCGGTGTGGCTGTGCGTTAAAGCGCCGTACTCCCATGCCGGAGCTGCGGGTTCGAGTCCCGCCCTGGGTGGTGCTTTTCTTTCGTTGGAGAAGTATCACCCAGTGCCATGGGTGTTAGGATGGGCAGTATAGGGCTTCAGTGGAAGCCTTGAAGTCCCAAAAAAAAAACTTGTCTTTATTCATTATTTCCTTTTTTTTTCTTTTTTTGCAATGAATTATCTTGCTGACTACTTTAACAAATTCAATGATTGAGCCATTACTTTAAATACTCTATACCAAGACATTCTTTTATAGCATGCGTGTATTTACTTTATTATTTATTTTTCTATTTAATTTACAATTTAAATTATAAATTATAGTATGTTTTATTGAATTTTATATTGTTGTATTATAAATATTCTCAGTGAAGGGTGTCTCCTGCATGAGACTATTCCTTCACCAAATCAATTGTTAACCTTGTATATAAATTATTATGAATATTAATCTTCAATTAGAAGAACACTGAAAAGACCACTATAATAATGAAGGAAGGTTCCAAAAATTATAAGCAGGTAGGAACTAAAAAATTTTTTATATATTGACCTTTATACAGTCATATTGTATTATTGCTGACGTTTCGCTCGTCTGGTAGCATTTTCAAAGCTAAAAAGAACAAAAATGGGGAAAATTACAGTCTTGTTAAATTTTTTACTTTCACTTACCTATATATGAAATATATAGTAAGTGGAAGTATTGCGATCGTGAAAATTTTCGACTTCCGGTTTTCAACGGAAATACACGTTTTGGGGTCCCCTGAGTCGAAATAACCAAGTCCCGCGAAATGGTCTGTGTGTGTGTATGTGAACAGACTAGCTCAAAAACTATAAACCCTGCGAACCTGAAATTTGGTATTTAAAGTATGTATATGCCCGCGATGTGACAGCAAAAATTTCATCAAATTTACTCAAAGGGAGGGGGTACTTTATTTAATAACTTTTTACGTTTTTTTTTATTTTCTCAAAAACGGCTCTAACGATTTTGATTAAACTGAGTATTTGATCTATTTATATGCCCGAGATATGACTGTAAAAATTTCATCAAAATTGATCAACCGGAGGGGGGACTTTACTTAATAAATTTTGTATCATTTTCACGTGTTTTTTTTATTTACTCAAAAACGGCTTTCACGATTTTGATCAAACTGGGTATTTGATGTATGTATATGCCAAAGATTTGATAGCCAACATTTCATCAAAATTGATCAACCGGAGGGGGGACTATACTTAATAAATTTTGTATAATTTTCATGTGTTTTTTTATTTACTCCAAAACGGCTTTCACGATTTTGATCAAACTGTGTATTTGATGTAATTATATGCCAAAGATGTTATAGCCAACACTTCATCAAAATTGTTCAAACGGAGGGGGCACTTTATATCATAACTTTTTTTCCAATTTTTACCTTTTTTTCGATTATCTCAAAAACGACTTTAACGATTTTCATCAAATTCGTCATGTTTAATGAAAATTAGGTGTTCTTTAATATCAGGCAAGAAATGAATGTGGAAAAATGTGTTACTTTGAGAAGTGGCATTAACACAACGCATTAACTTCTAATATAAGTAAGTGGGTAAGTGAAAGATGTGTGTTGCGCGCACGCACCAGATTTTTTTTCAATTAAAAACCTTATGAGTAAACAACAATACAAATTTAGGAACTTAAATCTTACCAATTTATCAACAAAATTCATAAAAAGTTAACAATTTTAAAACACTGTGTGTCATTTGGTAACAATAATTAGAACTAGTATAAAAAAAGAATACGGTAGTAACTTGGTAGTGAAAAAAGAACTATCCTGCAATTATTATCTTGCCAATGTATTGAGCTAGAGTAATCACAAGGTGGTATTAAAACTATAAACAGGGAATGATATCTGATGTCTAACTAAATACAGCTATTCAAAAAAGAAAAATTATATTCAAATAAAAATCATCATCAGAAATTTATATTGTTGTTTACTCATAAGGTTTTTAATTGTGAAAAAAAAATTAACCACAAGACTGTGATTTTACCCTCTTTGGTCTTTTTAGCTTTGAAAATGCTCACAGACAAGCGAAACGTCAGCAATAATACAATATAACTGTGACTCTATAAATGATAATATATAACAAATTTTTGAGACTATACCTGCTAATAATTTTTGGAACCTTCCTTCATAAATTATTATATAGATCCCTGTATTGCTTTAAGCAGAAGACCTGGAATAAATAAAGATATTTAAAAAAAAAAAAAAAAAAAAGCAAAGTTGACTCTGTGATTGATTATCTTTGAAATTTGTTTAAGGTGTTTAAAAAAAAAATGCTGAAAATAAGTATTAAGCAGCTAAAATTGCCTGATTCTTATATTTTGTTACTTTGAGAAACTGGGATTGAAATGTTTAATTAATAAAAAATATTATACCTTATTTCAGGCAAACAAATTGCTTCACAGAAAACTTTAAAATTATAAGACTCACAAATCAAATTTGATAGATGAGGTTTATCAAAGTTCAAAACGTAAAAATATAAATAAAATACTTCTGAAATTGTTTTTTCTTTTTAACAGCCAACCTTCCTACCCAGAAATCTTGGTCAGTGCTAGGGGTTACTAAAAAATTATCATCAAAATTATAATAAATAAAAAGTAATAATGACTAAAATGTCATTAAAATAAAATCTATACATTACCGAAATGTAACAAAAATAAAAATGATATTTTAATAGTTGTATAATCATAAAAAAAATTACTTAATTAAGTTTATCACTGAATATCATTGAAGTGAATGAATAATTATGAGTTTTTCTTTAGATTTCAGTCAGATATACACTAAAATGGACATTACTCATAAATTAATTTGATATATGTGGTTTATCAAAGTTCCAAATGTAAAAATATAAATAAAATACTTCTGAAAAAGAACTTTTTCTTTTGAACAGCCAACCTTTCGACCCAGAAATGTTCTTGGTCAGTGCTAGGTGAGATGTGAAGGGTTACTAAAAATTATCTATATGAGATGATGTCTCAGAAATACAGTATGTGCTAATGAAAAACTACATGCTTGGGCTGATTGGTAAGATGTTTTCCACCAGCTGAAATGGATCATCTCGATTTCATTTTGTTAAAATAAAGCCTAATTATTTTTTCATTTTACACAAAGCACAATCATTATGTTCCAAAATTATAGTTCGTAAAGACATGTGGTCTAATCCAAACCAGAAGGAGATTAGATGAATCTGCTGGTCTCTTTTACATTTCAATATATTAAACAGAAAGAATTACATGATATAATAAGAGACATATTTTTAAAATTTTCTTAATTAAAATATTTCTTAAATAAAATATTTATGGAAGACATATCATTCATTCCTTTCAACAATATTATATCTCAAAAATCACCTATTTTCGGTTATGAATATTTTCTGAATGTGCTGACAGATTAATAATATCCTTGTAAGATAGTAAATTTACAACTCAGTGAAAGCAAATGTTTGGGAATTTTTCAACAGAAAAATAATAAACCAATAGGAAACCATCAACATTTAAACAGTTTTTTTTTCTTCAAAAAAAAGTTAGTTAATATCTCAAATTGTCAGCTACACAATAAAATGTTAAAATAAATGAAATTCTGGAAGGAGTAAGCGATATGAATACAAAAACACAAATAAACAGTGATTTTCTATATTTTTGGCATAAATAACGTATTTTTTTTTTCCACAAGTACATATATATTTAATAAATTTGAACATTTTACATAATTTTATAAGACATATAAAGCTATTTCTGCTATTATACAATGTTCACGAAAATAATTTTATTTAAAAAGATATATTAAAGACATTTCAAGAGTTATTACTGAAGACTACGTATGTTCTTTTAAATTCTTCACAAGTTACTGGTGGTGTTTTTTATATGGGAGGTAGATATTGGTTTAGATATATATAAAACACTCATTTTTAAGAAAATATCAAATGACTTACAAAAAAAAAAAAAAAAGATTGTATTGTTGATAAAATTTATTCACAAAAAGCTCAAGAGAATAATAGAAAAAAATATCGTTAAATGGCTTTTTATAGAAAAAAAAAATCATATCGAAAGTAAAATTTATTAATCAGAAATTTAGGAAGTACATGATTGGCGGTCAAAAAAACAAACATGGGGTGGCATTGGTCCTTATAAAAAAACCTACATAAAGCAAAAAAAAAAACACACATTTAATAATTTGCCCAATGTATAAGAACTTCATTAAAATTCTTATATATAAATACTATACACATTGAATTTTTTTAAGAATTTGGTAAGTCGATTAACTCCATTTATATTTTATTTTTAAAATGGGGGAAATTATCCCACTAGGACCGCCCCTGACCTCAATTCTCCCAAACTGTCCTGTAAATTTTAACCCAAATTAGACCTCGTGAGGACAGAAAAAATTACATCACTTCAACAGCCAAAAGCTAAATCCAATCAAAGACATTTGAAGATATAATCGGGAATTTTCGAATCTTCTGACAATATGCTAAAAATTATTATATGTATTTTCAAAAACATATATTAGAAAGAGGTCAGTACCTATTGTTAAATATTTTTGTTAATTATAAGTTTCAAAAACACCAAACATTTTTTAAAAAGAGTCAACGAAAGAATCAATCTAGAAGTCTATAATCATTATAGAAGTCTAAAATCAACATAGAAGAAACTGACATCAAAAAGATAATAAATAAAAAGTAATAATGACTAAAATTTCATTAAAATAAAATCTATACATTACCGAAATGTAACAAAAATAAAAATGATATTTTAATAGTTGTATAATTATAAAAAAATTTACTTAATTAAGTTTATCACAGAATATCATTGAAGTTAACGAATAATTATGAGTATTTCTTAGATTTCAGTCAGAAACTCACTAAAATGGACATATTACTCATATGGAAGAACCGTTTTGTGATAGAAGAGTAAATAACCTTCACTAGCTAACACTTCTTCGATTTCGACTGGAACTACAGCTAAATCATTACAATTAAACCATTTATTCTTAGTCCTCCTTATATAAGCGATATAATGACCTCCACTCAGAGTCCCTTTATGAACTATTACAGCATACAACGAATACCTATTATCACCGTGATCATCGATTGGAAAAGAAGAACTAGGGCTACATGTATTGTCTTTCTCATTTCGTTTACCAGTTAAAAAAGGAGACATATCTAAATCGATAGGAAAAGGAACATATAGACATTTCTTTTTGTATTTAGAATCAACATGTTGAAATCGTTTTAACTGAATCACTATAATAAGCGGCAATAATTTAAATGTAAGTTGTTTTGTACCTTCTTGATAACTGTTACAAGAAGTGCAGTTGATTTTTCCACTCGATCCAAGAGGTTCAGGTCTTGTGAAATGATACAAACACTCAATAAGACCACCTTCTGATGGTGGTTCTGGTATATCCAAAGAAATTTCCCACAGAGGGTCAATTTTTGTAGAAACGTTTGAGCAGTTTTGGCAAACGACATCCGACTGTAAATTACCATGGAAAATTGAGTCAATTATACAATTACACGAGCCTTGAGGATGATTATGTTGCGATGAAACCTGATGGAGGGAATTCCTTGCAGAAATGAAAAATTCATGAGCATCTTTTTGGTTGTTACCATATAAATTGGGATCATTTTTCCAAACAAGGCATAATATATCATGCAAACTAAGTGTTGTAAAATCGTCATCAGAATAATATCTTTGATAAATGCTTGAAAACAGGCAGAAGAGACATTCAGCAGATTTTTTGGCTTGACAATTGTGTCTATCAGTGAAGAAGTAATCTCGCAGCATGGGCGTATGTAGCAGTGCCTGAAGTATACAACTCATGAAACAAGAATTTCCAAGATTAATCATTCCCCTCATACCTGTAGATGAAGTTGGATCAACTTTCACTCTCTTACTATGTTCTTTTAATAACTGACATTCCTGTTCAGTAGGTTTCCAACTAACATACTGTCCTTTCTTGAATTTATCATACTTTCTAATGATATCATCCACATCAGAATCATAAGTGAAATCTTGGCACATGACACAAAATATATTTCCACTGGAAATTTCGAGGAATAAAACGTGTGTATTGGAAGAAGCATGATGAGTGAAATGGATTTCATAACAGCCAAAATAAATGCAATACATACAAGCCATCAACCTGTCATTATTGTAGCTTTTGCATTCGAAGCAGGATACAGAAGCCTGCACATGAGAAGGATCTGGCGAAATAGAGGGTAGTACAAACGAAGTGTAAATGGTGTCATAATTTTCTAAGCCATGTTCTGTTTTGTACTTCTCTAGATGAGGGCAGGCCATGTTTGTATAGCATGAAAGGCGAAGAGCCAGATGTACCTTTCAAAGATTCACAGCTTTCAAATCTTCCTTCCATTCATAAACTAAATCTAAATGTAGAACGAGCACAAAAGAATTCTTCCCTTGATGTACCTTCCATAAAGGTTACCTTGCTTTAGAACTATCGACGCTAGGAAGCACTAGTAGTCCTTAGTTACAGGTAAACAAACTATTTTACCCTTCTGATAACTTATCTCAAAAATTTTTTTTAAAGTTGTCAGAATTAATATCAGAGGCGGATAGTGGGGGTCGACCCCCCCCCCCAGAAATTTATAATACAAACATTAGAGGTTTAAATATAAGCATCAATTTTTTTTAAATTTTACTAGTACAAAAGGACTAATATATATGAAAGTTCCTATTCTTGTTGTAAATGAGTAAGTCTGCTGTTTTTGCGCTTTTTGCATGTTGATGTTTTTTACCTTTACTCTGCAGAAATTCATTTCTGTAAGGGATACTGATTAAAATACCCGATTATGAGAAAATTTGATTCAAATAAAGAAGTAATCAAAATTAATTTGATTTGGATGATTTATAGTCAGGATTTTCAGTCAAATTTTCTTTATTTGTAGAGCCAACATTTCGATCCAAACATGTGGATCTTCGTCAGGGCTAAAATGAAGACAAATATATGAGCAACATCGATGCTAGAGTAAAGTATCAATGCTAGAAGATGATAATTAATTATTTATCATGTAATTATTAATATTATTAATATAATTATTATATTGTTAATATAATATTAATATAGATAGTATCAATAAGAAGTAACAAAATAATGGAAGCCAAATCCAACTGATGGTATTGTAAAACTTCTGTGGGATAACAAATATTTATTTAACAAAAATATACAATTATCAATGCCAAATGAATTCAAATTTCAACTCAAATATTTTAGCAGGTTACAAAAATTATAACTTTATAGCAACCAAATTGAGCTTCACAGTCAAGACAAACACTAAGGCTAATTGGCCCAGTCATTCGCTCCTTATATATAGTCATAAAAGGACCTTCTAGAAGGGTCGAGACCCCCGTGGAATCATCCAGGCCTTAAACTCCAATATCTTGTCCCAAACACATGCTCTTACGGTCCGCTCCAATCACTAGTTGTTCCAGCAAAAGTTTTGGGATTTTAAACCATATGTTTTTTTCTCATTAAACGATTTAACGTTACACTATGTTTACATGACATGATGCTCATATGTATGTCTTCATTTTGAGAAATATCGACAAGTTTGGATTGAAATGGTGGCTCTCCAAATAAAGAAAATTTGACTATAAATTAACCTAATCTTAAAGAAATGGTTGACCATTACACACCTATAAATTAATATGATATATTTACTTTCATTTGGAAACACTTGTATTTTCAGGGTCTCATTATTATATAAAACATAACAATCTACATAAATAAATCAGGCATATATTGATTAAATGTGCCTAATAATTAAAATAAGAGAAGCTTTTGATTATTCTGTTATTGTATGTTGTGTAATTGTGTTTGGGAGTAGCTATTTGCCATGGGTGTCTTCTGAAATAAACAGCTTCACTCCATTTTAACATGGAAGATTAAAAACAACTTACCTACCATTGCATATTATTTGTTTCCAACATGTCACCATTAACGAAGAGGAAATGGTTGAGGGTGCGGTTGAAATAAATAGCACTACGTGAGAATTACATATTTTATTTATTTTCGCCTTTTCGACCCAACTTTTAGATCATCATCAGGGCTCTTTGGCTGATTGTGTCCAACGGATAACACCATTAACTTCAGCAGTGGTCCCTGGGGGATATTGGAAGATTGATTCCACTTCTCTCCCAATTTTGAAAATGAACAATGAATCTTATTTATCATGAATATCAATTTAATAAAGTTTTTGTGCTTATATATAAATAAGTATGATGTTTCTATGGTATTTATATGTATTTTTTCTACTGAATAATCCATTCTTTCTGAACTTAACTTGTCCATTAAAGATGCAAGGAAATAAGTATTTATTTGAACTAATAAATATTCAAATTAATACTTACTTAAATCAATGCCATGATCTTATTCCTCAGCAAAATGAACTAAAAAAAGATCAAGCATTAGTTTAAAATAAATAAATTAAATTTTAAATGTAAATATTTTAAATTAATGTCTGCTTACTTTTTATTTGATCCAAATTTGTTGCTGATATTTTCTAATATTTTTCCATTAAGGAAAAAGTGATGTAAAACAATCGATAGTTTTAAGCTATCTAGACTATGAATGAATAAAGCCTTTATTACAAATTAACAGTTTTACAAGACTTTTTTTTTTTCACAGAATTTTTGGATATTATTTACAATATTTACACATTTTAAGGCAATATTAACATTTTATTTATTTTTCTTCTGTTAATAATGTAGGCCTTCCCCTTAGGGAGTAATGGTCTAACTTCCCTGGAGACCAATTCCTACTGGGAAGGGGGGTTCGCAGTTGCTCTCCACAGTTATTTCCAGGCTTCTTTATCTCTGGCTGTCCTCATCCAGTTTGGCCCTGCAATAGCCTTTAGGTAATCGCTCCATCGCCTTCTTTGCCTGCCACGTCTTCTTTTCAGGTCATAAGGAGTCCACTCTGTTGTCTTTAAAGACCATCTTCCATCCATGATTCTAGCCAGATGGACAGCCCATCTCCATTTAATTTCTTTCACAAGAAGATTTATGTTTTTGAATCCTGTTTGCTTCTTTATGTCCATGATTTTGATGTGATCTTTTTTCTTTACATTTATGACACTCCTTTCAATGGAATTTTGCCAGACTGTTAATTTATTTTCTAATTTTTTTGTTAGAGCCCATGTTTCACTTACCTATATATGAAATATATAGTAAGGGAAAGTATTGCGATCGTGAAAAATTTCTATTTCCGGTTTTCAACGGAAATACACGTTTTAGGGTCCCCTGAGTCGAAATGACCAAGTCCCTCAAAATGGCCTGTGTGTCCGTGTGTAAACAGATTAGCGTACAAACTCAAATTTGGTATTTGGTGTATGTATATGCCCGGGATGTGACAGTAAAAATTTCATCAAAATTGATCAATTGGAGGGGGCACTTTATTTAAAGAATTTTGTCTAATTTTTAGGTTTTTCTCGATTTTCTCAAAAATGGCTCTAACGATTTTGATTAAACTCAGTATTTGGTGTATTTATATGCCCGGGATGTGACAGTCAAAATTGATCAATTGGAGGGGGCACTTTACTTAATAAATGTTGTCTCATTTTCACGATATTTTTTTAGTTAGTTAGTTTTTCGTTAATCAAAAACGGCTTTAACGATTTTGATCAAACTGGGTATTTGATGTATGTATATGCCCGTGATGTGACAGCCAAAATTTTATTAATCCTATTATGAAGAGACGTAAATGCACTTATCGATTCACCTCCACAATATATTTACAAAAAGCAACTCGCAGTAAAAGACAAGCAAGCAGTAAAAAAAACTCGACTGTTGATTAAATTAGGTCCCTTAAAAAATAAATAAGCAATAATGAATCGAAAAGTACTGATAACTTCCAAATTTCGCTATACAGATTCTCTATAGGCGGGCGCAATCGACTATAGGGTGCGCTAGTAGCATTTTCAAAATGTCGGAAAGAACGGGGATAGACTTAGTTGATGTAATAGAGATAGTTGGTAATTTTAAGAGACCATTAATTGAAGGGCACCATTAATTGAATAATAATATGTGGAATAATATCTAGAAGTAAAAAAAACAGTTATTTTACAAGCCTTGTGCCTTCAAACTAGCAATTTTAAAGGACTGTCCCATCAAATAAAAGTGGAAATCAAATTTATTAATAATAATAAGCAATTTTCTTGTCATTGTAAGTGTAAAGCTGGTAGTTCTGGTAAATGCAAACACATCATTGTAACTTTACTCTACGTTTTTCGGTTAGTAATAACATTAATTACCTATTCATACAATCATTGTTATGACAGCTTAGATTCTTTGTCATATTATTTATTTATTTGTCAAAACTTTCAGGCTTCGCATTGAAAACTTGGAACAATTAAGCACAACGGATGTAAGACAAAAATGGGGAAAATTAAAAAAGAAAAACAAATATGACACCATGGTCCCTGTTACCTGATCCGAGTGGTTCACTTAAACCATTCCTCTGGTCAAGGTATAAAAAAAATAAAATAAAAAACAAAAGGCTCTGGTATGAATATGACTATAATTGAAATCAAAGGTTATTCTTGGAATAAGCAAAATAAAATACAAACAATTGAACTGATACAATTAAGGTAATAGACAAAAAATAAATGAATAAAATAATTTTCTAATGGTTTAATATGTGGAAGAGAAATAAACTAAAAATAATTATTAATGAAAACAAAATAAAAGGAACCTTCTAATGGTTTAATATGTTGAAGAGAAACAAACTAAAAATAATTATTAATGAAAACAAAATAAAAGGAACCTTCTTAAGTGAAACAAAGAAACAAACATTAAAAATAAAGAGACTGTTTAAATTAAAAGATATTTTCCGTAATGACGGTAATTATGATTAACAAAATAAAGAAAATATTAAAACACAAAAAATTTCTTATCTGTGAAATGTCCTCTAATGGCCCTTGGGGCGAAAATGATGTCCGATGTCACGATGTTGAGGCGAAAAGGACTGCTTTTCAAAGTCATGGACTTCGCCAACAAAAATGTGTGCTCCTGGAGCGTGAAGATGCTTTCATCTGCAGTTGCCTGGCAACACTGACTCGGCGCAGGCCGATAAGGGCATTTTAGGTATTAAGTACGTATTGTATATGCCCGTAATCAACAAACAATATTGAGCGGTTTTTTATAAATACAAATGGTGCATTTTAATTGAATTATAAATAATAAAAGGAAATGTTTTACTTAAATTAAAAGGGACTTAAATTAAGAGATTAAATAATGTATGTTGCGTCAACAGTCCCAATGTTATTTGCATAAAACCAACATTTTGGAATAATAAAATGTCAAATACTAATATTTACCTGGATAAACATAGTCACTTTCTTTAAAATGAAGACTAAATATCGTCATATGTTTCGAAACAGGCTTATCTATTCTTAATTTTACAATCCACTCTTTAAGAAGCTTTTTATTTTTTGGAAACAAATGGAATGACACATCTTTAGATTTTTTTTAAGAACACTGAGGGACCGAGCAATACCTATTAGACATTTTTCCAATAATTTTTTGCTCGATCGGGTTTTAATTATGGAAAAATAAATTAAAAACGGCAAAAAAACCTATGAATCCCAGGCAATCGCACGGCTTCTATCCCCGTTTCTCTAGTTCCTTCTTGTTCCTCAAAGAAGCAGCACCGTCGCTTGCGCTCCCCTATAACTTATGGAGATAAACAAATATAAGCATATAAATCTGTGAATGGCATTTAGAAATTATAGAAACACGTCGATTTCTAATCTAAGTAAGTTCGTAAGTGAAAGTTGTGTTTTGTGCGCATCGCACCAGATTTTTATTCTTAGCGGATACGACTGAGCTTGAAACTGATAAAAATTATTTCAAGGTATAATAGAACCCATCCTCCATCCACCGAAACGTCCATCTTATTCCCTAATAAAACAGGATAGAAAAAAATGCAAATGGAAACGTGCATTAAAGCTCCTATCATTCCAAACGACAAATTCTACTATCCCTCCCCCTCAAACTATCGATAGTTTTATGTCCATTACTATCAAAATTATCGATAGCGGAGATTATCGATAGCGAAATCCCTCGGTTAGTGCGAACTACATACTAAATTTGATGCCTGAGAATTATTATATTCTGTTATAACGAACTGCAAGAATTGTTATTATTATTACTTTCACTTACCTATATATGAAATATATAGTAAGTGGAAGTATTGCGATCGTGAAAAATTTTGACTTCCGGTTTTCAACGGAAATACACGTTTTGGGGTCCCCTGAGTCGAAATGACCAAGTCCCGCGAAATGGTCTGTGTGTGTGTCTGTGTGTCTGTGTGTGAACAGACTAGCTCAAAAACTATAAACCGTGCGATCCTGAAATTGGGTATTTAGTGTAGGTATATGCCCGCGATGTGACAGCATAAATTTCATCAAAATTGCTTAAAGGGAGGGGGTACTTTACTTAGTAAATTTTTAGGTTTTTTTTCGATTTTCTCAAAAACGGCTCTAACGATTTTGATTAAACTGAGTATTTGATGTATTAATATGCCCGAGATATAACTAAAAATTTCATCAAAATTGATTAACCGGAGGGGGGACTTTACTTAATAAATGTTGTCTCATTTTCACGATATTTTTTTAGTTAGTTAGTTTTTCGTTAATCAAAAACGGCTTTAACGATTTTGATCAAACTGGGTATTTGATGTATGTATATGCCCGTGATGTGACAGCCAAAATTTTATTAATCCTATTATGAAGAGACGTAAATGCACTTATCGTTGAGCCCACGCATGCGGAGTACGTCTTTAATGACAGACCATTGTTAATAATTAAAGCCGTTCTGTTCATTTGAGAAATGGCAATTATAAAAACGCATTAATTTCTAATCTAAGTAAGTTGGTAAGTGAAAGTTGTGTGTTGCGCGCATCACAACTGTAAAAATTTCATCAAAATTGATTAACCGGAGGGGGGACTTTACTTAATAAATTTTGTATCATTTTTACGTGTTTTTTTTATTTACTCAAAAACGGTTTTAACGATTTTGATCAAACTGGGTATTTGATGTATGTATATGCTAAAGATGTGATAGCTAAAATTTCATCAAAATTGGTCAAACGGAGCGGGCATTTTATTTTATATTTTTTCCCCCAATTTTCCCCTTTTTTTCGATGATCTCAAAAACGGCTTTAACGATTTTTATCAAATTCGTCATGTTTAATGAAAATTAGGTGTTCTTTAATATCAGGTAAGCTTTATCATTATTAAAATGTTCTGAGGGTTTTTTTTTAGGGGGTTGGGGCCTTTTTTGTTTGTTTGTTTCCTATAAAGTACCTTTGTTTTTGTTTATATGGAGAAATTAACTGTCTCTCGTTACGCCTAAAAATAAGAAATGGCTAAATATGAGATATGATAAAAATAAAGAAAACATAATGAGGAGAAAAAAATAAAAATATTCAGTCATCTCAGAAAACTCGTTGAGCCCACGCATGCGGAGTACGTCTTTAATGACAGACCATTGTTAATAATTAAAGCCGTTCTGTTCATTTGAGAAATGGCAATTATAAAAACGCATTAATTTCTAATCTAAGTAAGTTGGTAAGTGAAAGTTGTGTGTTGCGCGCATCACAACTGTAAAAATTTCATCAAAATTGATTAACCGGAGGGGGGACTTTACTTAATAAATTTTGTATCATTTTTACGTGTTTTTTTTATTTACTCAAAAACGGTTTTAACGATTTTGATCAAACTGGGTATTTGATGTATGTATATGCCAAAGATGTGATAGCTAAAATTTCATCAAAATTGATTAACCGGAGGGGGGACTTTACTTAATAAATTTTTCATTTTCACGTGTTTTTTTGATTTTCTCAAAAACGGCTCCAACGATTTTGATTAAACTTAGTATTTGGTCTATTTATATGCCCGAGATATGTCTGTAAAGATTTCATCAAAATTGATCAACCGGAGGGGGGACTTTACTTAATAAATTTTGTATCATTTTTACGTGCTTTTTTTATTTACTCAAAAACGGCTTTCACGATTGTGACCAAACTGGGTATTTGATGTATGTATATGCCAAATATGTGATAGCCAACATTTCATCAAAATTGATCAACCGGAGGGGGGACTTTACTTAATAAATTTTGTATAATTTTCACGGGTTTTTTTATTTACTCAAAAACGGCTTTAACGATTAATAAAAATAAGATATGAATGTAGAAAAATGTGTGACTTTGGGAAATGATATTTAACAAAACACGTCAATTTCTTATCTAAGTAAGTTGGTAAGTGAAAGTTGTGTGTTGCGCGCAGGCACCAAATTTTTACTCTTAACTACTTAATCCGATTTCCATTTGCTCTCCCTCTGATTCCATTGACTTTTTCTCAAAACTAGCTCAGTTCTGTTTGGAGTTCTGTATTATTTGAATCAGTGTTCTGTAGTCGTTTATACAGTTTTTTTTTTTTTTTTATACACAATGAGTTCGTTGGTAGACATGTGTCACTAACGTAAATCCTTATCAATCGAGGAACAATTAAAAATCTCCTGGATACTGAATCGGGAATTCTAAGTAAGAAAACCATATACTGAAAGATATGGAATTCACAAATCAACATAGTCAACCATTATAAAAAACAAAGATAAAATAGATTTTAAAAGGATTAACTTCAGCATTAAATAAATGACTGCGCTATGAATATTTGGAAAAAAATTGATAAATTGCTTTAAACAAATGAGATCTCAAATACCAATCTCAGACCCTCTTATTAACCATTCTGTATTATTCGAATAATAAGTAAAGGCTAAAGAACTCTCAAGTGAACTTGGTAGGTAAATTAATGAATCTCATTGTTTATTTAATATGTAGTTTAACTAAAAATAAATTACATAAATGCGTTTTAATTTAACTAGTTCTAATGAACGAATTTCATTCTAAATATGATATCAAATTAGTGCGGGAATGGGCTAAAAAAAAGATAAAAAAAAGAATCCTCGGTTATAATGAACCTGGATATAGGGAACTCTGAATATCAAACCCCCTACCAGTTCGCTATATCGAGGGTTTACTGTACTGGCTAATATAAATGTGAAGATAAAGAGTTATAGCAAATAATTTACGCAGTGAAGCATTGAGATAAACAAGCAAGATACAATAAAAATAAAAAATGAGTAAAAGAAGGAAAAAAAAAAAAAGAAAAGTTAAAATAATTTTACAGAAATGTATTATAAACAAAACAGGTAAACTTCCCAACAGTTATTTTTTTTTTTTTTTTTAAATTTATTTATACAGGTGTTATCAAGTAAAGATCCTTACATAATATACATACTTTTAAAAATATACATACACATATATATAAAATAAATCACTTCCATTATACAAATTCTCAAAGCATCACAACCAGGAATACAAAAGTTACTTATTTGAAATGAAATGTGTAAAATGCAATTTTACCAAGTGAAATCTCTGCAGACAATTTTGATAGTGCCCTACAAAATGACAGCAAAGAAATGTGTAATTTCATAATAAAGGATATCGTTGCTATAAGATTTGTAAAGCTCTTTTGCTAACTAATATAAAATTTATAATGACATATTTAAACCTGTCACTCTTTAGGGCTTTTATTTATGCAATAGCTCAATAGATTATTATATTTGCTTTCACTTTTAATAAAGAAACTTTTTACAACAAAACATTTTATCCATTTAAAAGAAATAACAGGGAATGTATAATAAGTATTAAGGTAATAAATGCAATGTCACTTTGGTGGTAAATCTATTATTCGGTCGAGAACATTACTGAATCAATATAACTATAAAAAGCCCATAAATATTATGTCAGTGCAACAGAGAATACAATGTTTCTCATATAACAATGCATATGTATTAATAAAAAAAAAATGTTTTTCTTTAATAAAGGTTACACAATTACAAAAAACAGAAATAGCATATGCTAACTGGAATGTCAATATCCAACAATGGTAACCTACATCTAAAAAGAAATGCCAAAAATAGAAAAATACCATCATTTTCCTAAAGTGTCTTAACTTCGCAATGTCTCAAGTGATTAGAATGCTATTTACAAATTCTCAATGATCAACAAATCAAATGACAGATGCACTAATATTATTTTCTTTTACAATAACACAAAAGAATGAGATTACTTCAACAATGGTATATTAATTTTTTTATAAGGGGAATACATATCGGGCAGAAAATAATAATTTCTTTGGCAATTTATTATTAAGGGCAATATCTTTAGTAAAAATTGATCTGCTACATTTTTTTATTATTTTTTTTTTTTTTTACAATTGTGTAGCAATGTAATATACATGTTATTTAAATTACCTATTTTATACAATTCACACATAAAGAATATGTACACGATACACTGGGTAAGATTTACTCCACTCTACAATTGACTCATAAAAAATAAATATACACTGTTAAAAAAAAAAAAAAAAATTAAACCAATAATACTCGAAAGTTATCTTCTTCTAATAATAATAATCACATTTTTTTCCATCTTTTTTAATGACACCATAATTTTAAAATTTAAATGGGTGATATTGCTAATAAAATAATCACTGGATATAAATTAACATTAGTACGTTCAATAAAATAAGGTGCGCTTTCGAAATAATTAAAATTTTATAAGAAAAACAGATCCAAAGCTGAAAATTTTTATTTAACATAAATCTAAAATTATTTGTGTCCAAAACTGTGCAATAAAATGAAAGTCAACGGAGTATAATTAAACAGAATAATTATGTACAAATCTAAGATTTATTATTTTTTAAATTATATTTTTATACAAGCTTAACTTATTTGGTCAATTTATATTGTAACTAGATGATATTGTGTACCAAAAAAAAATAAATAAAAGTATATAATATGTGATTGTATATGTATATATATATATATTTTTTACAATTAACCAGTGTAAAGATTATGTGATGTCAAGTCTAAAAGTAATTAACATGAGAAATTTTTAACTTAATCTTTCAAAATTAAAAAGTTCAAAAAGTAAAGCTTTTGCAAAATATTAATGTATGTAATAAAACTAAATCACTAAATTCGATATTTGTATACATACATCTATACATAATTTTTTATTTTATTTTATTTTTTAAATTTTAAGTGTTAGCATACTTAAGGCATAAAATAGTCAAAAATATATATTCGGAAGACTATTTTCACAAGGCCAAAGGCGAGGATATCCTCGTAAAGGTATATACATTAATTATTAATATTATTTTTTTTATTTATTTGTTTTATAATATTTTCAAAACATCCCTTACCATAAAAAATTTTTTTTGCCGATTAATAAAAAATATTTATGGTACTTACATATTAAAAAGATAAAGCTAGATTATAATGGTACATCTTAAACAATAATAAGCCTGTATAGTAAATAATATATGAATATAGCATTTCCAAGTCTAATTTAGAATTTTCTAAAAAACAATTAGGATAGTAACGAATCAAATTTGAAACTTTCCAAACCAACTTGGAATGTTTCTTAAACAAATTTAGAATTTACATTTCAAATAAATCAATTTAAGGATTTTTATAACATCATAATAGGTACTCTTTCTAAGGATTTAAATAACAAAAATTAAGTGACCTGGAGGTATAAATTGGAAAAATCTTAATTTGAAATAAAAATTCTAAACATTTTTAAGCGAAAAACCCAAATTAGGTCAGGCAAGAACTAAATTTGATTCGGAGAAATCCCAATTCGTATTGGAAAATTCCAAATTATACTTGGAAATGCTATAAATTGAAAACAGTGGAATAAAATTATATTTCTCATCAAGAGTATTTATAAGGAGATGTGTTATTGCAAAATTCAAAAAGACACGAATAATTATAATCAATTTACAAAATAGCAAACTCATGAGCAAAAAAATAAAGTATAATAAAAATAAACTGAGAAGGCAATAGAAAAGAGTAAACAACTGTTTAATACAATTAAAAAAACAAACTTAAAATCGTAGTCAAATCCGATAAAATCTCAATATGAACTGAAAACATGACTTTTTCTAATTGGAATTTAAGGTTAGTTCCAACAAGTTGTCAACTGACTACTATACATGCCCTCCCCCCACTCTTTTGATTCTAAATTTGATTGGTTGGTTTTAAAAGAAGAACCAATCAAATCATCAATCACAAAAACAATGCTCGATTCTATTTCAATGCCTGATAAATCGAATGAGAAAACTAACCAATCAAACTAAGAATATAAAGAGAGAAGGATGGAAATATACAGTGGTTATTTAACTTGTTGGAACAAACCTGTAATTATTCTAATCGACACGAGGTGAAAACCAATATGAATATGAAGTGGTGAGATTAAGAAATAATCAAATAGCTAAAAAAAAAAAAAAAAAAAACTTTTTTTTCTCCAACAAATTTTATAAGTCAAATGAATAAAGTAAAAAATATTTAGGCATTATTACAATATTTATTACAAGAAACGACATAATTAATGCATTTTAATTAAGACAAAAATTAAATATTACAATTTTTTAAAAATAAAATTTATCACTGAAATATTTTTATATATTTTTTTAATCGAGGGAAGGTTTTTTTTTTTACTGAAAAATACAAAAAATAATAAAACAACACTGAACAAATTTATTGTATCAAAATTCAGAGGAAAAAATAATCAAAGCTCAAGTTTGCTCATGAACCTAGCTGTTCTTGATTTGCGTCAAAAAAATTAAAAAGTAATTTAAGAAAAAAAATTGTGACTTATTTTATCTTAGGAAAGCCCTAAGGGATTTTTTGCTTTCGAATCCTTCAATCACTACTCCACAAAATCATGTACGTAAAATAAAAAAAACTATAGAACCCTTTATTTATTTAAATAAAGAAAACTGTTCGGCAAATATACATTTTTTTTTTTTTTTTTTTAATTTGCAATATACAGCCAATTTATTATACAGACTTGTGTGGAAAATGAAATCAACGACAACAAACAGACTAATAACAATCGATGCCGGAATAGAGTTGTGAGGGCGTCAGCGGGAGTTATTTAATAAAACTATATAAAATATTCAACAAAATATACATTGAACACTGATCCCTTTTAAACACAGACTCTTCGCATCCTAAACATTTCAAAGTCGAGTGTAAAGCTTATTCAAATATTAAAAATGCATACAACGACCATTAAAATAAGCAGAATTATTATTAACATTAAATTGCGATAATTGCTAAGCTTCACCTATCTAATATTAATATTATTGAGAATAGCGTTTTAATAACTGTATAAAGTTATTTTTAATTATTATTAGTATTTTTGGTGTATTTCACAGTGATGGTATGCCGACGAAAAAGTCACATACCAAGTATTCTTACTTATTGGTGTCTAAAATAATAAACTTATCCAAATTTACAAGTACACGCACACATACATACATCTTTATATATTTTTTTATAAAAAATAACATACTTTGTCTTATACTTTG
Organism: Aelia acuminata; assembly: GCA_911387785.2. Classification (NCBI taxonomy): domain Eukaryota; kingdom Metazoa; phylum Arthropoda; class Insecta; order Hemiptera; family Pentatomidae; genus Aelia; species Aelia acuminata. The sequence continues at coordinate 117,156,975 of OU426983.1, read as the reverse complement.
AAATTCTAAACTACGAACCTATTCTTAACGATATACAACTATAAATATATATTAATTAATATATTATATTATACTTGTAAATATAAAAAAACTAGCAATACTTATCACATTTTCAGCTCCTTTTATCTTCAGTCCTAACAATATTAACGACCCGCTACTTTTTTCTACATATCATAAATACAAATATACTACCGACTCCGCTAAGATCTGCTACGTTAATAAATAAAGGCAGTGATCTGAAGTAACTATGAAATCGATCGGCAGTAGAACATGATTTGAATTTAATTGAGAAAATATTATTGAACTGATGAAAAATTAAAAAAAAAAAAAAATCTATTGAAAATCAACTGTAAAATACTTTTGTCCGAAAACAAAATATAAGACAAAGTATCAAGAGTTAAAACTAAACGACCAAAAACAACAAATCTTTTATACAGCATTATTATCCGTTATGTATTGTCAATTTGCGGTCGGTATATTATCTTCTAAGGTGAAAGGTGTAACTTGATAAATGAAGCACCTATTACAAACGCGGACGGGTTTCAAGTGACCATAGCGTGGGAGCGGTACGGAGTTGGAACTACAGCGGGCACAAAATATCTGAAACATAAAAAAATATTGATTAATTAATAAAAGAGAAACTAAAAAGTAAACCCGAAATTCAAATCCACTGTAATACAGTTGAGTGCATGTGTTTTGTGCCACTCTTAACCAATATCATGCAGTCAAGGTTCAATTTAAAGTTTTTTATAACCTTCAAAAATGAAAATGGATAAAAGCAAAATTCTTAAGCTATTTAGAAGTTTAAGCCTGTGCTTTCAAATTCAAAAGATTCCAAAAAAACAACGTAAAAGTGAATTTTTGACAATAATAAAACTAAAACATTTTTATGCACAATTTTTCTTTGAAATAAAACACCTCAAATTTGTAAGGTTATGGCTGATTTAAAAAAAAATCTGATGCGTGCGCGTAACACACAACTTTCACTTACCAACTTATATTAGAAATTAATGCGTTGTGGTAATGCCACTTCTCACTCAGTTACACGTTTTTCCACATTCATTTCTTATTTTTGTTTTAATTTGCTCTATAACAAACACTAAATAAAAGTTTTTACTTGAGATAATTCGGCAATGCAAGCATAATTCTTCAAGTCGACTGATATTTATAATTTTATATGTACTTGTTGAAAATTTCATTTAGTTACCATGAAACCAATAATTTCCATTATATGAACAGAACGGCTTTAATTATGAACAATGATCTGCCATTAAAGGCGTACTACGCATGCGTGGGCTCAACGTGTTTTATGAGTTGACTTCATATTTTTCTACTCTATATGTTTACTTGGTTTTAATCATATCACATATTTAGCCATTTTTTATTTTTAGGCGTAATGAGAGACAGTTAATTTCTCCATATAAACAAAAACAAACAAACAAAAAATGCCCCTACCCCATTTAAGCCCCCTCAGAACATTTTAATAATGATAAAGCTTACCTGATAATAAAGAACACCTAATTTTCATTAAACATGACGAATTTGATGAAAATCGTTAAAGCCGTTTCTGAGATAATCGAAAAAAGGTTAAAAATTGAAAAAAAGTTATGAAATAAAGTGCCCCCTCCGTTTGACCAATTTTTATGAAATGCTGGCTATCACATCTTTGGCAGCATTTGGTATATACACAACATTTGGTATATACATCAAAGACCCAGTTTGATCAAAATCGTTAATGCCATTTTTGAGTAAATAAAAAAAACACGTGAAAGTGATACAAAATTTATTAAGTAAAGTCCCCCCTCCGGTACATCAATTTTGATAAAATTTTTACAGTCATATCTCGGGCATATACATATATCAAATACCCAGTTTGAACAAAATCGTTAAAGCCGTTTTTGAGTAAATAAAAAAAACACGTGAAAGTGATACAAAATTTATTAAGTAAAGTCCCCCCTCCGGTACATCAATTTTGATAAAATTTTTACAGTCATATCTCGGGCATGTACATACATCAAATACCCAGTTTGATCAAAATTGTTAAAGCCATTTTTGAGTAAATAAAAAAAACACGTGAAAGCGATACAAAATTTATTAAGTAAAGATTAATACATCAAATATCAAGTTTAATCAAAATCGTTAGAGCCGTTTTTGAGAAAATCGAAAAAAACGTAAAAAGTTATTAAATAAAGTACCCCCTCCCTTGGAGCAATTTTGATGAAATTTTTGCTGTCACATCGCGGGCATATACCTACACTAAATACCTAATTTCAGGTTCGCACGGTTTATAGTTTTTGAGCTAGTCTGTACACACAAACACACGCACGCACGCACGCACGCACGCACGCACGCACACACACACACACACACACACACACACGTCACGTCTTCGCTTTAATCTTCATATAGAATATATCAGCGCCAAAGCTGCTAAGATAGCATCTCTATTGTCGCGACTCATGCCAAATGTCGGGGGTCCTAGGGAGAACCGCAGAAGACTGCTCGCTATGGTTATAACATCAATAATCTTGTATGCAGCTCCTATTTGGAAAGAAGCGATGGCCACTAAATCATATAAGAGGCAGATAGTTTCAGTTTATCGTAGGGCCTCCCTAAGGGCAGTAAGTGCCTTCAGAACCGTCTCCTACGAGGCAGTGTGCGTGGTAGCCGGAATGCCGCCAATTGAACTTCTTGTAGAAGAAAGAAGTAGGCATTATGGGCGTCGTTCTTATGTTTCCAGAGAAGAAGAGAGGAAATTAACCATAGACCAGTGGCAACAGCGTTGGGAGGCAGGTGTTTCTGGGAGGTGGACCGGAAGGTTAATACCCCATGTTGGCTTGTGGTATGATCGTCGGCATGGTGAAGTAGATTACTATCTAACCCAACTGCTAACCGGGCATGGATGCTTTAGAGCTTACCAGTTGCGATTTAAACTGGACAGCACAGCTGTATGCCCCACATGCCAGAATATCGAGGAAACAGCAGAGCATGTGTTCTTCATTTGCATTCGTTTTGCCGAAGAAAGAAGAGAGCTAGAGAGATTGTGTGGAGAGAGCATCATGCCAGAAAACCTAGTGAGCCATATGCTGCCCTCCGAACAACACTGGGACGAAGTGAAGAGATTCGCAGCAGTAGTCCTTAAGAAGTTGAGAGTGGAAGAGAAGGCTAGAAGAGTCGACAAGCATGGTTAAAACCATGCTAATAGATCAATAATGCGGCAACCAGCCATATCCCTCCATGAAGTAATGCCTAACGGCGGTCCCGTGGAGAGGATTTACCAGGTGTAAAGGGAGGTGGTTTTAGTGGGTAAAAATCCCACACACGTAAAAGGTACGGGCCTATACGTGTCTTTTGAAGATTTCCACCTACCCTCGTAATAAAAAAAAAAAAAAAAAAAAAAATAAAAAAAAAAAAAAACACACACACAGACCATTTCGCGGGACTTGGTCATTTGGACTCAGGGGACCCCAAAACGTGTATTTCCGTTGAAAACCGGAAGTCGAAAATTTTCACAATCGCAATACTTCCACTTACTATATATTTCATATATAGGTAAGTGAAAGTAATAAAGGATGGGATAGATGCATGGGTTAGATGCATCTTTATTAAACTATTTAGAAAAAAAAATAAAATAAAAAAAATTAGATACAATAATTTTGATTAAATATGTTTTTAAAAAGGAAAAATATTAGGAGGCCAATAATGACACTGATCTTAATAAACAATACCAAGAAACATTCTGAAACCAACTTTTGTTTATTTCACTGCTGCACTTACCCTCAATTATTACTTTCACTTACCTATATATGAAATATATAGTAAGTGGAAGTATTGCGATCGTGAAAAATTTCGACTTCCGGTTTTCAACGGAAATACACGTTTTGGGGTCCCCTGAGTCTAAATAACCAAGTCCCGCGAAATGGTCTGTGTGTCTGTGTGTGAACAGACTAGCTCAAAAACTATAGGCTGTACAAAACTGAAATTGGGTATTTGTTGTATGTATATGCCCGTGATGTGACAGCAAAAATTTCATCAAAATTGGTCAAACGGAGGGGGTACTTTATTTAATAACTTTTTAAGTTTTTATCGATTTTCTCAAAAACGGCTCTAATGATTTTGATTAAACTGAGTATTTGGTGTATGTATATGCCCAAGATGCGACAGTCAAAATTTCATCAAAAATATTAATTAGAGGGGGCACTTTACTTAATAAATGTTGTCTCATTATCACGTGTTTTTTTGCTTTACTCAAAAAGGGCTTTAAGGATTTTGATCAAACTTGGTATTTGATGTATATATATGACCGCGATGCGACAGCTGAAATTTCATTAAAATTGGTTAAACGGAGGGGGCACTTTACTTAATAAATGTTGTCTTATTATCACGTGTTTTTTTTGTTTACTCAAAAACACTTTAACGATTTTGATAAAACTCGGTATTTGGTGTATGTATATGCCCGCGATGTGGCAGTCCAAATTTCATCAAAATTGATCAATTGGAGGGGACACTTTACTTAATAAATTTTGTCCCATTTTCACGTTGTTTTTTTTTTTTTTTTTTTTTTTTTTTTACTCAAAAACGGCTTAACGATTTTGATCAAACTGATCGTTATAAGTTCGTTGAGAGGGTATTTGATGTATGAATATGCCCGCGATGCGACATCCCAAAGTTCATCAAAATTGGTCAAACGGAGAGGGCACTTTACTTAATAAGTTTTGTCCCATTTTCACTTGTTTTATTTATTCAAAAAGGGCTTTAACGATTTTGATCAAACTTGGTATTTGATGTACATACATGTGACAGCCAAAATTTTATTAACCGTAGTACGAAAATAAAAACTTTTATTTATTAATAAAAAAGATTAATTTTACTTAAGAGAGTAAATAAGTGATGCTCAAATTTTTGAAGCATCGCCGATGTGTAAAAATATGGTATAAGATAATACTTAGTATATAATTAATATAGGTATATTTTAGTCTAGAAACTTTTGTTCTTCAAAAATAATAAATTTTTGAAAACAATATAAAGCGATTTTAGAGGAACAGTAATCGTTCTTGATTTCCGGAAAGGCATAAGAGACGTAAATACTCCTATCGATTCACCTTCACGATATATTTACAAAAAGCAACTCGCAATATAAAACAAGGAACCAGTAAAAAAAACTCAACTATTGATGAAATTAGGTCCCTCAAAAAAAGAAATAAGCAATAATAAATCGAAAAGTACTGAGAACTTGCAAGTTTTGCAATACAAATCCTCTGTAACTTATGGAGATATACAAATATTAGTGTATGCTTAAATGTGGAAAAATGTGTGAAGTTGAGGAATGGCGTTTACTTATTATCGAAACACGTCGATTTCTAATCTAAGTAAGTTCATAAGTGAAAGTTGTGTGTTGCGCGCATCGCACCAGATTTTTTTTTTAATAACTTCATTTTTAAAAAATCTCAACTTACTCGCTAAAATAATAACCATACAATTATTTTAATATTTTTTTATTGCAAATTCTTTAGGCCAAACTATATTCATTATAAGAATTTGTTTCATAAAATGTCTTAATTTTTTTTTCCAAATAACTTTTTTTTTCTAGTACTTGCTTATTCCGAAAGCAAACATTTTTTTCTATTGCAAGATATTTATTTTGGAAATAAAGTGTTTTCTTGAAATATAATATTTAACTTTTTAACGGCGCAATAAAAATAGATCATGTTGCTTCTATTTTAAAGAAGAGTCAAATTACGCATCTATTTATTTACTTTTTTTTTTAATGCATCAACTTTATTATTACAAATGTAGGCATTTTACTGCAGAGAAAAATAAACTCAACTCAATGCAATTCTCAATATTTGTTTAGAAGACTTATTTGATTAAAAAGGTATTGCTTTGAACTTCAAAACGGCTTTGGAAGAAACTAATGAACACAACTGTATATGCCGTAATAGGGAATGATTATATTAAAGAAGATGTGTTGTATTAACACTATAGAACTAATATTTATATTTAATACAAATATAAAATAATACAAAACCCACCTTTCCACAATTCCTACAGTGATGTCTTCTCCTGACTACCGTGAACTGAGCAAAGCAAGCCATGCAAGCAGGAGCTTCTTGGTCGGGGACCCACGATGGCGGGGCCTCCGTTTCTCTCTCTCCCCATTCCACGGCATCTTCACCTCTCTCACAGCATTCTAAAATAGTAAAAGGCTTTTTTTAATAATAGAGCTGATTTTCTAAATAATCTTCCTACATATATTGTAATTAAAATAATACAGCAGTTTATAATATAAAGCTTAATTAAAAATAAGGTCACCACAATACTATTTTACTTTTTTAATGGACAACGCTTAAAGAAGTTAAAAAAGGTGATACAGGATACTTTCAAATTATTCCTATCACAACAAAAAATTAATTCTAGAAATAGTTATGGTAAAGTTATGGGCATTTCTTTTTCATTATATATTATCTTTTTTTATTGTATATTCTTTTTTATTATTATATATTTTACTAGCATTCCCCGTCGCGGCTTCGCCCGCGAGCCTTTAAAATCAATTCTGTGACCATTATCTTGGTATTGATCTAATATAATATGTTAACTGATGTTAAGGAGATTTAGTAGAATTTGAGCTTCCGGTGGGTGGAATGTTGGAGGGGGAAGCTGCCGGCTCGGTAGAAGAGACGGAGACGCGCAAGTCCTAATTAGATCTATTTTCTCGAAGTTCGAAAATAGATGTCCGTTAGAGTTAAACGACAATTTCGCCGTTTACATTTTAGATATTCTTAGGGGTTACATTTTTGATATTCCTTTCTTAGTGGTTACCTACATCGCTTTTAAAATCTAAATTCCGAAGTTTCTAATCATAAGTAGTTTTTGCTCTGCGTTGATTCTGTCAGTCAGGACAAAGCCTCTTATACATGTGGAGAAGTGTATATATATGTAGTAGTATATATATATATATATATGGAGAAGTATGTATATATGGAGAAGAGATCGAAATAAACACGCACCATCCCCAATCATGGGAATCACAGTGCGCATAATTTGATTACCTCTAATATTTAAATAATCAGTAGCCATATTTTATGTGAATGTCTATTTTAATACTATTGTAATGTTAAATCGATATTCAAATAAAAAACATATGGTTTAAAATCTCAACAATAGATTTCCATTAGAGTTAAACGACATTTTCGCCATTTAAGCCCCTTAGGGGTTATATTTTTGAAATTCCTTTCTTAGTGGTTACCTACATCGCGTTTAAAGTCTAAATTCCAAACTTCAAGTTTTTACCATTAGTAGTTTTTGCTCTGCGTTGATTCTGTCAGTCAGGACAAAGCCTCTTATATATAGAGAGATTAGATATTATCTCCATGTAAATCTATAAAAATGAAATACAGTAAACCCTCAATAAAGCGAACTGGTAGGGGGTTTGATATTCATAGCTCGCTATAACGAGATTCGTTATAACCGAGGATTCTTTTTTTTTTTTTTTATCTTTTTTTTTAGCCAATGGCCGCACTAATTTGATCATATTTAGAAGGAAATTCATTCATTAGAACTAGTTAAATTAAAACGCATGTATGTAATTTATTTTTAGATAAACAACATATTAATTAAACAATGAGATTCATTAATTTACCAGCCAAGTTCAGTTGAGAGTTCTTAAGCCTTAGCTTTAATAAGAGGGTCTGAGATTGGTATTTGAGATCTAATTTGTTTAAAGCAATTTATAAATTTTTTTCCATATATTCACGAGCTGCAGAGCGAAGTCGTTTATTTGATGCTGAAGTTAATCCTTGGGCTGCGGTTGAATCTATTTTATCTTTGTTTTTTATAATGGTTGACTATGTTGATTTTGGAATTCCATATTTTTCTGCGATGGTTTTCTTACTTAGAGTTCCGATTCATTATCCTGGAGAATTTTTTCAATTTTTCCTCAATTGATAAGGATTTACGTTTGTGACACACGTTTACCAATGAACTCATATTGTATTTAAAAAACAGTATATATGACTACAGAACTCTGAATCGAATAATACAGAGGTCGAAACAGAACTGAGCTAGTTTTGAGAAAAAAGTCAATGGAATCAGAGAGAGAGAAAGAGCAAAAGGAAATCAGATTAGTTAAGAGTAAGAAACCCCCTCAATTCTAGAAACTGGAGCTACTGCGTCTTCCCGCGCTCATTCTACGTAATACAGTAAAAAAAAAAAATTAATAAAAATTTTAGTAGTTCGTTATAACAGAATATAATAATTCTCAGGCATCAAATTTAGTTTGTAGTTCGCACTAACCGAGGGATTTCGCTATAACGAGGTGTTCAGCAGAAATATAATCTTAATTTTGGGGGGATAGTATTTTGGTTTGCTATATCGAGGTGTTCGTTATATCCGAGTTCGTAATAATGAGTGTTTACTGTATTGCTCGGAGTACAAGTGGGAACAGTAAGTGTCTGATAATTAATAGAATAATTTATTTTTAATTGTTACATACCATTTTCTGGATCATCGGTAGTCTGATAGTCAGACTTATCGGAGGAATGTATAAGAAATACTGCTTTGAGAATATTGCGAAGATCTCCAGCGAAATTCGTCTGGAGCTGGTCCGCGACACCAGCGATGCATACAAAAAGCCTATGAACTAAGTCTGCACTGGATCTGAAAAAAAAAAAAAAAAATGATCATATATATGTATATGTATATTTACATTTTCTCTTCGCAGTAATTCCCGCATACCTGCCACAAACCGGTAATACCAAAAGGTAAGAAAAACCCCAAGAATCCTTTACCACTCTACATCCCTATTCCTTTACAGTCCTGAACTTGCCGTTGTACATTAGAATAATATAGTTAGTTAGTCTCTATACATCTATGCGGTTTATATAGCAGTATCCATCACCAAAATTGTAAGTATATTCATATACTTTTATCATTTGAATTATATACATTTTTTATATTTAAAAATTATAATAACAGCATTCATGTCATCGTGACAAGATAGATAATTGAATTTATATTTAAGAACTAGCTAAGGTGCCCGGCTTCGCTCCGGTAGTTGTGTGATATTTTTAATAAAAGAAAAACTTTAAAATGACAAAGAACAAAATTAGCACTTTCTTGAAACTTTGGTTTTAACTTGATATCAACATTAAAATTCAAGATCTGCAGAGTCCGCCCTAATAAGAAACCCTATATACTTTAGAGGTAGGTTGAAAATAGTGAATGAACAATCAATTTTGCTGCAACTTTGTCGAGTTTCTGCGATTCTGAATCCTACAAGCCCATTCCAAGCAGTCAGCAGATAATAAGTTATTAGATAGTAGTTGAAAAATCTATTAGTTAAAAAAATTATATTTCCAGTACAACCTAAGCGCCGACTACTGTGATGGTCCTATTATATCCAGAAGTACAGACACTATTGAAGATTAATTGAAACCTTTTTTGAAGACCTTTCTTCCATTTCAACCGCCCTTAAGATATCCCCCCCCCCCCCCGTAATTTGGGCGGGCTCAGCAGATCTCGAATCTTACTGCTATCACAAAGTGAAAACCAAAATTTCATGAAGTCACAATTTTTTCACCATATTTCTTTTCCTGAACTATAAGGGGTGATAAAATCTTATTGAAAAAATGGTGTAATTGGAGTTAGTCATTTTGTCAATTGGAATGCTCATCAAACATAGTAACAAAACCAACTTCTTTTTCATAATTACATACAATAAGAAAACTTCAAACTTTTTATTTTCGATTTATATTTAATCAATTTATCTCTTCTTTTTTTATATCTGTTTTTATTCGCTCACTGTACTTCTAAGGAATGTTCACTCATATTGCATTAAATTTACTAAAGTATATATTATATATTGATTCAGTGTAATGTGTTGATCAATTAGCCTTCTTATGAGAAAATGAATTTTGTAAGGTATCCAGTCGGTTTTCTAATTGATTGCAGATATGTAAAATTATTATTTTATTTTGAAATCAAAGGAGAAACTAATTATTTTCGCTTGATTTTTTAGTAATTTAAAAAGAACAGCTGAAAAAATATATAACCTTTACAAACTGAACTGAATGAATGAACAATAAACATTGAGTGAAACGCACCCTAGCGCTTCCTGGTAGCCTGGAGCTCGAACTAAATTTTTCATTCATAAACTCGTAGGTCATTCTCAGGCAGGTAACTCGTAGGTCATTGATTGTATAGCCTTACAACCTATTTATTTTACATATTTATATTATTGTCAACTTTAGTGTAGAATTTTAATTATATTAGTGTAACTGTTATAATTGTATTTGTTCAGCTGTGACTGGATTGAGTTAAAAGAAAAGGGGTTGTAAAATGAAAGAATCAACTTGATGAGTGCTGACAAGAAATAGGTTAAATTGTTGAATAAAATGCAATAAAAAAAAAACAAGAAAATTCTATAAAATTTATTAAGTAAAGTGCCCCCGCCGGTTGATCAATTTTGATGAAATTTTTACAGTCATATCTCGGGCATATTAATACAACAAATACTCAGATTAATCAAAATCGTTAGAGCTGTTTATGAGAAAATCGAAAGAACGTAAAAAGTTTTTAAATAAAGTACCCCCTCCCTTTGAGCAAATTGTGTCCGCGAAATGGTCTGTGTGTGTGTGTGTGTGTGTGTGTGTGTGTGTGTGTGTGTGTGTGTGTGTATGTGTGTGTGTGTGCGTGCGTGTGTCTGTGTATGTGTGTGCGTGCGTGCGTGTGTGTGTGTGAACAGACTAGCTCAAAAACTATAAACTGTGCGAACCTGAAATTGGGTATTTAGTGTAGGTATACGTTTTGGGGCCCCCTGAGCCCAAATAACCAAGTCCCGCGAAATGGTCTGTGTGTGTGTGTGTGAACAGACTAGCTCAAAAACTATAAACCGTGCGAACCTGAAATTGGGTATTTAGTGTAGGTATACGTTTTGGGGCCCCCTGAGCCCAAATAACCAAGTCCCACGAAATGGTCTGTGTGTGTGTGAACAGACTAGCTCAAAAACTATAAACCGTGCGAACCTGAAATTGGGTATTTAGTGTAGGTATATGCCCGCGATGAGACAGCGAGAATTTCATAAAAATTTCTCAAAGGGAGAGGAGGTACTTTATTTAATAACTTTTTACGGTTTTTTCGATTTTCTCAAAAACTGCTCTAACGATTCTGATTAAACTGAGTATTTGATGTATGTATATGCCAAAGATGTGATAGCCAACATTTAATCAAAATTGATTAACCGGAGGGGGGACTTTACTTAATAAATTTTGTATTATTTTCACGTGTTTTTTTTTTTTTTTACTCATAACGGCTTTAACGATTTCGATCAAACTGGGTATTTGATGTATTTATATGCCAAAGATGTGATAGCCCACATTTCATCAAAATTGGTCAACTGGAGGGGGACTTTACTTAATAAATTTTGTATCATTTTCACGTGTTTTTTTTATTTACTCAAGAATGGCTTTAACGATTTTGATCAAACTGGGTATTTGATGTATGTATATGCCAAAGATGTGATAGGCAACATTTCATCAAAATCGGTCAAACGGAGGGGACCACAACAACGCATTAATTTCTAATCTAAGTAAGTTGGTAAGTGAAAGTTGTGTGTTGCGCGCACGCACCAGAGTTTTTTTACTATAGATTGTAAAGTGCTTTCAGTCAGAAATCGGAATAATAAAATGAGATATTTGTAATATTTAAAAGCCCAGACCTCTGGTAATAAGTGTAATTTAAAATAATATAAAAACTGCAAATTAATAAAAACATTTTTAAGGATTACAAAAATAATAACCTAAACTTAGCACGTGCTTCTTGGCTTATTCTTAATTCAGCAGCTATCACAGCTAAAGCGACTTCCACTTCATCTTGACATTCGGAATTATAAGATGAGGTATCGCTGCTAGCGCTACTGAAAAATAAAAAAATAACAATTTAATAAAACAATAATTTACTAAAAGCTATAATTATTTACTAACAACAAATTATTAGAAAATGAGAAGGCAGTTGATTATTTAGAACAAAAAAATAAAAAACAGTAATCGTATATAATTATGTATCGCTATCCTAGGTTAATTTTGAATTAACATAAATTAATTTCTGTAATCAAAAAATACCAATATAAGTAGAAGTAATTACAATTAAGTAAGTAATAATAACACATATAAGAATCATTAGAGCTTACAGCACATTATGTAAGAGCAAGCGAATTTATTTGAAAGAATAAGAAGCAATTAACCTTTTCCAGAATTTGATAGTATAATAAGAAACATACAAAAGCGGATGAATGTAAAATAAAAAAATAAAAAATAGAAAACAATCAGCAACTGGAGAGAAACATATAATTGTTAGAAACATTTATAAATAAGGTTCGTTCCAATAGGTATTGATAGACTAACTGTTATGTCCGCAAATCTTTTGATTTCAAGTTTCATTGGTTGGTTTACGAACAAGGGCGAATCAAATGGGAAAATCGACCAATCAAAAGAGCAGGGCAGAAGTTAGTCCACGACTGATTGCTGGTACGAAACGATGATTTAATATTTAATTTTTACACAAAACAAACATAAAAAATAACAGAAACAAATAATAGTGGCAAGAGAAACTAAAATATGGGTTACAAAAAAAAAAACAAATGAACTCATTATTTTCCCAGAGATATTTTCTTATGCATCAATAATATTAATATTTGTTTCAGTATTTTATAATGAGATTTATGTTTTTAATCAATGTATAATGTTTAAAATTATTTTTAAAAATGCCAAAGGTAGTTTAAATTATTTTAAAGTATGTTTTTTGTGGGAATTTGAAAACTTCAAATATGCACACTACCGAACAATACAGAAATTTGTAAATTAACACAATGTTATTGATCTTTAAAAAAATATCAGGTATAATAACGGCACACCAATTATTGTTATTAATTGATTTTTATTTATTTATTTATGTAACCTTTTTAAATTGAAAAACTTGACATGCCTGTATGTCATTTTTATACCTATTTAGAATCTATATTTGTATGTATAATGGTTGTTATATATTTACTGTTTATAATTGTATGAGTAAATTGCTATAATTACTTATGCACTGAACAATAGGTAATGAATAAGGACACACTGGCCCGAAACGTCCACAAAAATGTAAAAATATAAACATATATATTATAAGACTGCAAATAGGATGCTATCAATTCAATAACAAAAATATCCATTTTTATCATATTGGTCAAAGAATCAGTATGAAATACCAATTGTTCAAAATTGTTTCAATAATTATTTATGTTGTTTTGAACATAAATAATTATTGCACAATTTAATTTAAATAATTAATCATTACTATCACTATCCCTAGTGTTAACAATTAGTTTTTATATCTTATACAATCAAAAACATGTTTTCTCTGACTAATACTCCAAAATGGCAGCAGGTTTCAGGATCACTTCAGGCACAATCAAACTGAAATACTTAAAAAAAGCTCAGGTGATGTCAACAACTGATCTTCACACGGAGTTCTCATTATGTCAGGGCAAGGAGGACGAAATTCCCACAAAGTTCACTTATTTTTATTCTTAAATAACATGACTTAAAAAAGTATTAATACTGTAATGTAAAATTGAAAAAAAAAAAAAAAAAAAAAAAAAAAAGGAGTAAAAACCCAGACTTTTTGTTGGAATGAACTAACGGTTGGAGCGAACCGTCAGAGCACGTGTCTGGGACAGACTGTTCGAGCTCAATCCACGTAGGCCTGGGACTTTCGTGGCTGGTCTTCTTATGACTATATATAAGGAGCGAGTGACTGGACCAGTTAGTCTTATTCTTAGTCTTTGTCTTGACAGTGAAGCTCAAGCCATACGATTTGTGTTACAAAGTGATAATTTTTGTAACCTGCTTTAATATTTGTGTTTTTATAATTCGTGTGGCATTGGCTGTTGTTATATTTTCGTTGAATAAATATTGTTAACCCACAGAAGTGTTACAATACTGATTCGTTTAAAAAATTAACATAAAAAAAAATAAATAAAAAGAATTGTACCAAAAGCCATATCCACACCAAAACCATTCACCAAGGCATAATGCTTTTTCAGCCTACGACTACCAAATAAGTATCTATACAAGAAGATATGCCTACCATACAAATAAAAGGTAATCTCTTGGGGGTTTTATAGCAAGTTAAGCACTGAAATAAAAGTAAAAGCTATAAATGGAAAAGGCTGTAAATATCGAAAAAGAAAAGTAATTGGGATAGCCGATTTAATGGAAACAGCAGCAAGGCCCTATCTTGAAGATTTTGGTATCTAGAGACCCCAACAAATAGAAAAAGCACTGCACATCTCAAGGCATTAATACAGAATATGCATTAGGTGCCACCAGCTAGGGACATAACACAGAAACTAATATTGAAATTATTTAGCACAAACATATTCATCTCAAGGCAGGGAGTGTCCCGAATATATTTTTTTTATAACCAAATATATAATATTAATTTAATCTATTTATCAATATAAAATTAATATAAAATAATTTAAAAATTGACGATCGTCAAGAGATGCCCAAAATTGGACAAAACTTTTCCACCTCACGTAAATTTTGCAAAACTTGCGAGATGGAGGGAGAGGTATCAGTAAAGAGGAAGGATTGGCTCTGCTTGGAAGCGAGCTCTGTGGTGCAGTGGATAGCATACCGCGCATGTCACGCGGAAGACCCGGGTTCGACTACCGGCGGAGCCCAATCTTTTCTCTTAAAAAAATAAATTATTTCAAATGTATAATAATAATAATAATATTAGAGCTCAGATACTGATTTTTTTGGGGGAATGGCCTCAGGAGATATCAATATGCAAAGGAGATGCAGAGGACCTGGGTTTGATTCCCGGCCGAGGTAAAATCTTTTCTCTTCTAATAAAATTGTTTAAAACTTATAAAGTAATTATTTAAAAGTAAAATGATTAATTTTTAACACATAATGTAATGGTATATAAATTAGATCCTGTAGTCTGGACAATGGTTCAGCTCTCCGGCTGCAATGTGGTGAGACCTGGTGGGTGGGATTGCAGAAGAGAAAGATTCAATCATGTCTGGGACGGCCCCACGGTTAGCTCAGTGGTAAGAGCGCTGCTACATATATGCAGAGGACCTGGGTTCGATTCCTGAATATGGTCGAATGTCTATTTTTTTTTAGATATTTCCGTTCTGTTACTATAGATTTTTTTTTATTACAGTCGGAACGGCACATCTTTAATATGCTCCGCTACAAATTTTGAAGTGTTCTGAATAGCCATTAAGTGATACCATGCCAGATGCCCATGACATGAACAGTTTTGTCTATAAATAGCTCAATAGTAATAAAACCGCAATATCTAAAAAACTTTGGCCCTAGTACTCTTTAAAAACTAAACCATTAAATTATTTATAGAACTTTTAATTTGCTTTAAAATCTCCAAGAGATATCCTTTTTTTTGTTTAGAGACTACTTGCATTATCCAATACACATGTCAATTAAACATATCTTAAGATGGTCAACAATAATAAAATATAAGACATATATTTTTTTTTTTTTTTAAGAAATACACAAGTCTCCTAAGTAATTATAATAATAATTATAAACTTATATTATACATCATTTAGAATAAAACGCATCAACTAACCAATTAGACAATAAACTTGCAGTCGAACATGTTGACGAAAAGCTGCTTGCGACACCTTCAGCTTCTCTGAAACGACACAAGTCATTTTTTCGTAAATAATGTGCAACTTGTTCAACTTTTCAAAAACCTAACATCAATATAATTTTCCATTTTTTTAAAATTTATTTGTGTAATTTAGAATCAATCAATATTTAACAAAATTCACAAAGGTTTTTATTAAAAAAAAAAAAAAAAAAAAAATGGTAGCCAAAGAGACTTTTGTAATTTAATCACACAAGCTTATAAAAAAATTCTAATCCTCAAGATTTTTTTGTCTTTATATCATTGATAACTAATTTTTATAGCACTAATTATTAAAATGAGAATTATAATAAAGATAAGATGACAGGCTTGGAAAAGGTAATTATAACTAAGTTAGTGATTAAATTATAGGGAGGCCAAGATTTGGAATCATGGAAGTAGTTGAGTGTTGAATATCCTTAATCAAGGGGTAAAGATATTATTATTATAGAAGTTTCTCTTTTGGAGTTATCCTAAATCTTCAAACCCCTCATTCGATGTACAGCTTAACTAATATGATCTTGACCCATAATTCAACCTTATAAACCAATATTTTTTTTTTTTTTTTTGGACAAAATATATGATGAAGATGATAATGGGATTATAAAATTATAACCATCCCTAAATTTTTCAATATTGCTATATAACTTGAAAGTTATCAAAAAAACCTATAAATTGGGAAAAATATTTATTTTCAAAAGCCTCTTCGCAACCTATTCTAAAATATAAAATTATATCATTATATGAAAAGAAGTATTTTATTTTTTTTAACTGAAGGAAACCATGCAGCAGAAGTTAGTTCACAAGTCATACTTAACACAAGAATATGAAAATACAAAAGCAAGAGCATACAAAGCAGAAAATATTTCGATATGTAAAGCTTATAAAAATAAGTGCTAAAAATATAAATTAACTCAACCATAATAAAATGCATTACAACGCATTAAGCAGAATGAAAACATAGCAGATAAGAGTACATCATAAGTTACAATTTTAACTCTTTAATATCTAATCATCTTCCATAATGCGGTTAAAACTGTAGAACATATTTAAAGGACTTTATCAGCAGGCCACGGCGCTTTATGATAAAACGTCTAATTCAATAATTGCAATAACATAAGGTGCATTTAACCAAAATTTTTTAAATAAAGTGTCCAAACTATACTAAGCTGGTGTATGAATATATCTTTAATCTATAATAAAAAAATATCCAAAAACAATAACAATAACCTATTTTAATATTATACCAGGGGTGGAAAGAGTCATCAACTTTTTTAAATAAGTTTCATTTTAAAAGTATTTGAAAAATTTATTACTAAAAAGTTTTACAATAACTTTTTGATAAAAGGTTTTCCTTCAAAAAGTTCAAGGTTCACCTAAACATATGGAGCAATTAAAATTAAAGTATGAGTTAAACAATAACTTTTTCGCCCTGGGTTTTGATCATAAAAGTTTTTATCATATAAAAAGAGTTTGTTTACTAATACTCATTAAACGACGACTTTATAACTATGACGAATTTGATCAAAATTGTTGAAGCTATTTTTGAGAAAATCGAAAAAAAAAAAATCTTAAAAATGGGAAAGAAAGTTATGAAATGGAGTGCCCCCACCAGTTGACAATTTTGATGAAATTTTTGTAGCCATATCTCGGGCATAAGATTAAATACAGTAGGGTTCCATTTAACCGAGGTCTGGTGATCCGAGGTGCCAAGTCTGAGGTGGGGGGGGGGGGGGGATGTGTATGTACATGAGTTCATTTAAAAAAACTACAATAAAAGATTTCTTTTTTAAAAAAAAAGTTTCATAATTTCTGTTATTATGCATTATTATTATTAAGTATTTATTAGGTTTTTAAGCATATGTGTAGTTTTTATTTAAAAATAACCTACGTTTTCAATTGGTATTGGTATGGTTTCGATTAACCGAGGTAAGCTTGGTCCCCATCGACTCAGTTAATCGGAACCCTACTATACTAAGTATTGTCAAAATCGTTAGAGCCATTTTTGAGAAAATCGAAAAAAACGTAAAAAGTTATTACATAAAGTATACCCTCTGTTTGTCCAAATTTTACTACATTTTTGCTGTCACAGCACGGGCATATACATATACCAAATACCCAAATTCAGATTCAAATGGCTTATAGTTTTTGAGCTAGTCTGTTAACGCGCACACAGACCATTTCGCGGATCTTGATTATAAATAAATTATTTTCTTCGACTAAAATCTTTTAAGGAATAAGATTTAGAATAACTTTTTGAAATAAACTTTTACGGAAAAAGTTATTTGGATAAAAGTTTTAAGATAACTTATTCAAAAAGTTTTCCTAATGAATAAGTTAATGTTCAGTAAAAACTTCAAGAAGGGAAAGAAAAAAATATAAGTTTAACTTAAACTTTTTTAAAATAAAAGTTAACTTATAATTTCGACCCCTGTATTATACTATATCATATTCTACTTTGTATAATATTGGCCCTATAATGCAGCCATGACTAATTATCTGGAGTTCACAGTTTCTTAGTGACTGATTTGCAATAATACATTCCAATCTTGCCTATTTCGGATTATATTATTTCAATGAATAACAGCATATTTGAATACAGTTTAACATAAAATAATATTAATATAATTATTCAACGTTAAAAATAATTAGCATTATACACTAAATCTTGCTGTAGAATAATATGACAAACCTTGCGATTAACATTAAGCTACGCGACTAAATACTTACATGCGCTTGCCGTTGATGTCGTGGGGCTGAGAGGACTGATTGCTGAGATCTGCCCAGTTCTCCTCGTACGTCCGCACCCTGTTCACCCGACCCCAGGGCTCCTTCCCCCACCTGACGTCAGTCGGGCACTCGCATTCAGGCGTGTACGAACACTGGCATGGTATCACTTCCAGCTTCCAATTCGATGTTGATGGCTTCTCTCCGTCAGATAGGCTCCCGTCGCTGTTGCTCTGTACAAAGCCGGAATCCTAAAAATGAATAAGAAAATGAATTACTAATAAAAAAACAAATACAAAGATATGAATAAGATAAGTAATGAATATTCAGATACTAAATGTAAATAATAATCATTAATCCGCAACAAGAGTGTCTAATGTGCAATAGAAAAAATAATGAAACTCTGCAGGGGAGAGCGGGGTTGGTTTGCTAGGGGGTAGGTTGGCCATTGGATTATAGTTTCCGTCACACCTGTTGTGAAGGCCCCACCATTGTACCATGTGAGTCTTTGGCCCACCACCAACCCACTCGACCTCGGGAGTCTTGCCCTGAGTTTTCAATCCGATGCTAACAGTGTAGAGAAGAGTGTGCTTCACTGATTGATTTTACAACATGTAAGTAAATTTTTATATTTTCAGTAAATTTGGTTTAAAGGCATGGAAAAACATTTGACTCCGATTCTGTTCACATAGCCCCAAACTCCTTTGAAAAACCTTTCGACTAATCAGTTTCTTATTTGATTGTTCTCCCCTGTCCTGGTAGTCATCTTCCATATGGTCTCTCCTGTGGGGTTAGTTGGCTCTCTTTAACTAGGGTTTGTTGGCGCAGTAGCAATCAACAAAAGCAAGGTAAACATAAACAAAGGCGAAACTACCAATTTTCTTTAGTTCCAGCAAGGAGGAGGGGAGCATTTTTTCTTATGCAGAAAGTGACAACAGTCTAAACTACTATCTTTTTCTATTGTCATTCTATTTTCCTTTAAAAGCTGTTAAAAACCGATTCAAAATTATTACACCATTATAGTGCAGCTTTTAATAACAATAATATGTGTCAGGCAGAACTTGAATGAGATGTCTAAAAAACTCCACCTTCTAGGCCAACCTGCCCACATAGAGGGTTAATTGGCATACTCTGGATTGACGAATTTTTTAATTTTTCTCTGATCTTAGTATTAAATATTATGTGGTGAAAAAAAAATACTTGAAGTACTCTAATACTTGGAGTTTACAGTGGTATCAGCCGAATTGGGATTATATTAACAGGAACATTATATTGATTATATGTATTGATTCGACAATCAAAAAAGTAAAAACTGTTGCCAACCAACCCCGCTCTCCCCTACCATATATTTTTTTGAACGTCATATTTATACTGATTCAAGGGAATGTTTCTAAGAATGGATAAAAAACGTTAATAGGCTCGGAGTATTAAAACCGCAAAGTGTAAACGAATTAAGAATTTTGCACTACTTCATGGCTAATATTATAAACTATAGCACCTATAAACTGGCAGGATAAATCCAATATAGCAATACCCAATGTATTAATCTATTTTGTGCTAAATGACAAAATTGCATGCTGAGATTATTTTATTTTTGTAATTTATTTGTATTTAATCAATTTTTAAATTTGTCAATATTTATGTACTATGTCAGAAAATAAGTATTTATTAGAAAAACTGTATTGGTATTTATATATTGTAAGAAGTATAATTGAATTTATATAATTGTATTTCATATTTGTATATAAACTCTATTTATATGGGGTGCTTCCCTAAAAACAAATTATGATTAAATAAAATAAATACTATATGTAAATAAAAAAAATATTATTCTACTAAGGTAGCTGTATTTAATAGTTTCAAATTTAGCTTCAGAATAAATAGAAAACTTCAACCAATATTAAATCATTTCACCTTGTTTTTATGATAAATTGATTTATGGAACTAATAAATAGTTATAATATAGTATAAAAATAATAGTAGTAAATATAATATAAAAATAAATAAAACCTCTGGACTCTGGTGACCCTCTGGATGGTTGGTAAGAAGTATCTGACTAGCTTTATTTTCATCTGGGGTTGGAATATCTCCCGAGCCCGTCTCTTTGCTTTCTTCCCTCTTCATATTTTCTGTCCAAAATTTTCTATCTTCGTCGACTTCAGCTTGACTAAAAATTGTAAAATAAAGTAGTTAGTAACATTGTAAAAAATAAAAAATTGAAGGCTCTAATAAAAGTAAGTAACTATCCTCTACAACATTTCACTGAATCAGGCACATCATCTGATATTGCTGACTTGGTTCCTATATGATAGAACCGTAATTAAATGCTCCTGCACCAGTACACGAGTTTCCGGCTCTCCTACACCCTCAGCAGTGTCTAAGACCAGGTCATACGAAAGCACCAGAACATTAATACCAAGATTCTTCAAAAATGAGGAAGGGCAGTATCCAGCCAATATTAAACCACCAGATCCATTATTCAAGAAGGTTAGTTGGGTTGAATAAACTTATCCAGTGACTGTTTATTCTCCTTTAAAAATGGTCACAGGCAGTCCAACCATTACACCCTGACATGTCAACATGCGAGGTAACAACAGTAGCAGACCGAATGTATATATATATATATATATATATGTATAATGTGAATATATGTATGTAGTACATACCAAATATAAATATTATTATTATAAAAATAATAACCTGGTGTCGGGACAGAGATGATGAGATTGAGGAGGAAGACTCGGATCTTCTGAGGAACATAACATTTTTTCCAACGTCAACAGCTCATCTTCCGTCAAGGTCCAGAGCAGCTCTCTTATTCTTACTAGAAGGGTCTAAAAAAAAATAATATTGTTATTTTTCAATAAGTAATTTTCACGAATTTCTTTAATATTATTACAAATAATTAGCTACATAAGTAAAATACTTCGCACTTGAAATTTATCATAACGAAAACTAAATCTAGAAGGCTCAAAAATGTAGAGAAAATTTGTAATGAAAATTTATATGGGCTACAACCTGGATTTTAGGACATCTACTGTAGCATTGTCTGATTAGCCATAGTAGCATAAAGGGATGTTAAATAAATTAACAAAACATTTTAATGAATATGTTTTTTAACACATTCAACGCCAACCCCATATTCTCTAGCTGAGCCAGGTAGCCGGAGGGTTTTGGGTCATCATTGAGCCGGTACGTCCCCAGGACGTAGAGTTGGCTATCAAAGTTGACAAAGAGTTTGTTAACCCGCAACGCACGAGTTTAAAGCGCTGTTACCTTTCATTTTCGTTATTATTTTTTTTATGTTTCATATTACTGTTATAAAAATAAATTAAGAATGAATTCTGAATGAATTTGAAGTAAAAAAAGTGAAGAGTAGTTCCTTTGAAAGTGAAACTAATTGTGGGTATACGAATTTTCAGTTAAAAAAATCATCATCAAATTACTGCATTACATTATTATTACATTATTTTTTTCTTTATAAATTTTATTTTTAAAAAGCATTAGTTATAACAAAAAACAACAAATAATATTAATTAATGAGATTAGTTACAAGATTTTAATTAATTACACAATTGTAATCCTATACCTTAATTATTTTAATACAAACTATAATTAACACTATTCACATTTGGTTAGTGACATGAAATTCAAATAAATTAGTATAGACAAAATGAAAAAAAAATAATATTCAGTTTGTGGTTGCCCAAGCGCAGTTTCAACATCGTCAAATCTCCTTGTTCTTGTCCCTAAAAATTTGTATATAAAGTTTTTTGTTCTTTTTAATCCACTATAACTGGATAATAATAATAAAATATTATACAAGTAGTGAGAATAATTTTAAAATTAGACAAAAATTGAGTGAAAACTTTAAAAATCCACAACTTTGGCTATAAAACAGCTAGGAGAAAACCAAAACTGCCAAAATGAACATCATTGACCAGTGCAGGTGGCTGCCTAACTAAATTCAAAACATTCCTGTCCAGCCACCGCTTTAAAGTGGATAGGATAGAAGATACCTGAGTACATTCCTGAAACGCAGTTGGCCACTTGGGCTCGCCGAGTGGTACGTCCCTAGGACGTACTTGGCGTCTAATGTGTTAATCTCATAGCTATCAAAAATAATCTAGAAAAGATCGTTGTTAAAAGAATAAATATGATTCTTAAAATTAATAGAATACAGTGAGGAAATCTAAGAAAATAATTAAGCCATATTATACCCAAAACGGCCTGAACATTTCGGACATCTCCGAAGGCGAGGTGAGAGACAGAGGCCCATGGGGAAACATGAAGAGACCGCTTACAATCGCCAGCCGAGGTATGGTGAACATCAGAGCGGGATCGTACTGGTCGACCATTTCCTGGTTCAGAAGGCCCATTTTCAAAGCCCTGAAAATAAAAAAAATTAAGTGAAAAATATTATAATTTACTAATAAATAATAAATGAACTAATAATAATAAATTTAAAAAAAAAAATTGGGTTAACTGATTAAGAGTCGTCTAGTACACCCTTCTGATACTGTTGATAATAGATACTGATCCCTTTTCTACCTTATTAATGGGTCAGCCTCAGATGGTCCTAATCCAAAACTGAAAAGTTCATGTATTTACGACTATGTACATGACTAAATTTATTACCATATTTCGCTTACATTTCATTTTCAGCTGACCACTTAGCTTAGATTATAATTGAACTGGTAATTTGAGGAAAAAATCCTCATTAAAAATGGTAACATGCTTATGCATTGAAATTTAATAAATATATATATATATTGTAAATATTAAGTATAGTATACTTTTTTGGGTTAGCAGTATCTTTGCACGACCCCATCAAATTTGAAATATAAATGATATGAACAATTTTTTATTTGAATAACTAATATATATAATTTATTATCAAGAATATCTATGGGGTAAGCAGAGGTACTCATCCCATTACTTCCATTACTTACAAATTCTCTCTTTATAAAATGGTGCTATTAAAAGAAGATTAAAAATAAAATAAAATAAAATAAAAACTTGTACCACTACAACCAATAAAGGGTATTGGGTCCAGTAATGTGTAAGGAAGAGAGGAGATTCGACTGTGGTCACGCTCAAGTGCCAGGTTTTTCCTCTTAATTTTACAATTAAGAGTACCCACTTTATTTATATTAACGTAGAAACTTTACGACATATTTTAAAATATAACCTAAATTGAAGATATTTATTATTAATATTTATTTTAGTTGATTTGTCTTATTATAAAATTACCAACACATTTAACAACAACACATTTGAAAATATATAATTCAAAAGCTAATACTAGTAGTGCAATATCAACAAATTTCGAGTTGGGTCAGTTTTGCATTAACAAAGGTTGGTGGATTTACCTTAGATTAAATGGAACACTAGTGATAATCTTCAATTAAAGGTGAGTGATATGTAAATGCAGTATAAATAACTATTTACTTCTAGGTTTTTTCTTATTATAAAAGTTATTCTCTCTGAACTTATGTCTTGGAAGAAACATTATTTTTTAAAAATTGATTGAATGGATAAATTAGGATAAAAAATTAAAAACAAAACATACAATTACAAATTTTAACACCAGAATCATTTGAATTTTGATAATTATAATAAGTATAATATAAATTTTCAAAAAATATTTATAAAATATAAATAAAGTGCAATTAACCTTTGAAGTGTCTCAGAGAAAAGAACTACAACGCACTGCTGGAGTTCGTATTCCTGAACAGTCTTCACGGGAACCATTGCGCTGACATAGGCCAACTCGAATTCTGCCAGCAGCCTGTCGAACAGCTATAAAAACAATTATATTTTCATTGCTATAGATTAATAAAAAAATTCTGACAATTGAATGTTATAATATTAATAATAAAACTAATGGAGATGATGAAATAATCATCAGAGGAAGAGATGAAATTTATTTTACTTCAAACTAACTTAAAACAACTACATATAGATAAGTCTAGAGTACATATGATAAGTTTTTTATATTATACTGCTTATGAAACTATTTCTTTCTAGACTGTTAGCTAGCCTAGAAAGTGATCCATTAAACTACTAGTAGAGTAAACGAAACACGTGAAGAGTCCACGGAAGAAAGGGGGATAGTCATTTTTTTCCGAATTGTAGTTATATATATATAATTGTTCGTCTAGTTGAGTAGAATATGTTGTTAAAAAGAAATAGTCAGAAAAAATGACAGTTGGTTGGTTACAAGCGATGGAAAGAACCACGTACTCGGAAGAAAGGGGGAATGTCCTCGGAATTAAACCTAGAATGGGGGAGAGTCATGTTAGAAGTTATATGGATTGTGTATTAATATCACCACTTCATCAATAAAACAGGGCAGAATGGGGAAGCGTCCAGGACTATCCCCCTTTCTTCCCTGTTTAGATTGTTGGTTTTTACTACAACATTTTTTTTTTTAGAGTGTGTTGTCTTTTTCGGGCAAATTTATTATTTTGACACGCAAAACAAAAAGGGAAAAGACATATAAAAAATTGAAGAAAAATGATAAAAGTTACTCAAGTAATTAAAGGTCCAAACCTAAAAACTTGATTTCCTCGGAAAGCACTCCAAATGACATCCCCCCTTTCTTCCGTGGACTCTTCACGTGTTTCCTTTACCGTACTAGTAAAGTAAAGAAAAAAATGTTAATAAAACTTTTAAAAAGCTTACTAACCTTTTAATCACTTTAATTTAAATATGTCTGAATATGCCTGAAATTTTCAGAGATTGCTAGTAAAATGTTCAGTGATTATCAAAACAGTATTCCTTATACAGTATAGTATTCCTTTCTGTACTAGTGGTGTAAATGACTATTGGTAATAAAAAAAAAAACTGATTTACCAATTTGTCAAGATTTTTTACTGTTCTTTATTTTTTTTAAAAATTTAATTCTGTAAAATAAAATAATTTAATTAATTTTAAATCTCTATACAGAATCGTGTTCCATCACGGATTAAACTTAAGTCTCCTAGACCAAGAATATCTATAGTGGCTAGCATGGCAACCTACAATACTGAAGGACGCGGGTTCGTGTCCCACAGTGGCCCTAGGATTTTTTAATGGAAGTAAAAGATCCTTGGCTATGCCCTCCCTCGGATAGGACGTAAAATGAAGGTCCTGAGCCTGTACGATGTCAGGTACTCGTTAAAGATCCCAATCCTAATTATACCAGGATAGCCAAAATTTAGGACTCCCACTGTAGCATCGTCCGATTAGCTTTAGTAGCATAAAGTGACGTTAACAAACAAACAATAGTACCTGACAATAGGAAAATGAACTTAATTAAAGAATTTCATTGTTAAATTCAATTAGAATCGAGATGTATATGTAATAAACTACTTTATCAAGATAAGAGGAAAAAGCCCGAACTGTCAACAAATAAAAAAAAATAATTATAAAAAAAGTTTGCACTATTGCAAATAAAGAATATATTAAATAATTGTTTTAATTGTTTACAACTGAATCAGTTGAATGAACATGGTCTATAAAAATAAAGAATCATTTTTTTTTTTTTTAGCCTTTAAAATTCTTTAGAGAAATATAACAAAAAAAAGTTTTTTGGACAATACTGAAAATGATTAAAAAGAGGACATGACAAGTTTTATTATTTCATGATCCATATAACATTATTAATTTATTGAAATATTATATAAGATGATTACCTTAAGGGATTGTGTAAGCCTCTCGGTTTGGATCTCGTGAGAATGACCCGAGTGCAACGCAGCTTCCCTGAGGAGGCAGCGCACGGCCTCCAGCGACTTGGTCAGCTGCTTGGCCAGCGGCCTCATGGCTCCGCTCTCCACTTCCCGGTTCATGATGCTAGATCCGGCGGCCAAGCACTGAAACAGTCAAATTATACTTATTTAAATAAAAATAATAAAGAATAAAAATGAATGATAATCATGAAAACTATGATATAACTAAATAATATATATATATAAAAAAACATTGAATACCTCAGCACCAAACCAAAGCTGACCAGCAAGGTTGTCCTGCATAACATCATCCGGGAACTTGACTCTGAAATCTCTGCTAGCTCGTTCGTTCGGAATCATCTCATCCATGATACGGTTGCAGATGTTCAAAACCTAAAAAAAAATTTATTGATCTTCAAAAAGAAGAAGACTAAAGAAGACCACTAAAAGAATGAAGGAGCAAAGGCTCTCAAAAATTTTCTTTATTGACTTTTATAAAGTCAGTCATATTGTATTTATGTTGACGTTTCGCTCGACTGAGAGCATTTTCAAAACTGAAAAGACCAAAAACAAGGGAAAATCACAGCTTTTTAGTTAAATTTTAAAATTAAAAACATTACGAATAAACGACAATACAAAATATAGAAAATCAATCTTACCAATTGATCAACAAATTCATCAAAAAATCATAAATATAAAAAATTTAAAAAACTGTGTTTCATGTGGTAAAATAATTCACTGGTGTTTGGTCAAAAGGGCTTAACACATTCAACGCCAATCCCATATTCTCTAGCTGAGCCAGATAGCCAGAGGGTTTTGGGTCATCATTGAGCCGGTATGTCCCCAGGACGTAGTTGTCCATCAGAGTCGCCAAAGAGTTTGTTAACCCGCAATGCACCAGTTTAAAGTGCTGTTACCTTTCATTTTCGTTATTATTTTTTTCTATGTTTCATATTACTGTTATAAAAATAAATTAAGAATGATCTAGTAAATTTATAACTAAACAATTCTGAATGAATTTGAAGTAAAAATAGTGAAGAGTAGTTCCTTTGAAAGTGAAACTGATTGTGGGTATACGAATTTTCAGTTAAAAAATCATCATGGAATTACCGCAATACATGATTATTTTTTTCTTTATAAATTTTATTTTTAAAAAGCATTAGTTATAACAAAAAACAACAAATAATAATTACTAATGAGATTATTTACAAGATTTTAATTAATTACGCAATTGTAATCCTATACCTAATTATTTCATTACTAACTATAATTAACATTATTTACATTTTGTTTGTGACATGAAATTCAAAAATTAGTATATACAAATTGAAAAAAAAATATTCAGTTTTTGGTTGCCCAAGCGCAGTTTCAGCATTGACAAATCTCCTCGTTCTTGTCCCTAAAAATTTTTATATATAGTTTTTTGTTCTTTTACTAATCCACTGTAACTGGATAATGTAATATAATAATAAAACATAATATAAGTAGTGAGAATAATTTTAAAATTAGACAAAAATTGAGTGAAAACTTTAAAAATCCACAACTTTGGCTATAAACCAGCTATGAGGCTCACCGAGTGATACTTGGTGTTGAATGTGTTAAGCATGGGTGTATCGAAAGTGTTAAGCCGATCG
The DNA here is from genome assembly GCA_911387785.2 of Aelia acuminata. NCBI lineage: Eukaryota > Metazoa > Arthropoda > Insecta > Hemiptera > Pentatomidae > Aelia > Aelia acuminata. The sequence continues at coordinate 117,129,200 of OU426983.1, read as the reverse complement.
GAAAGGGGGGGGGGCTGTAGCCCCACAGCGCCTTATTTGGATCTGCTAATCAGCTTTTTTACCTTTATTTTCCTTTCCCACAACTAAACTTCTACTTGTTCTGCACATTATTTGTTCTTTAACTTGCTTCCTTACATTAAGGAAAGTCAAATTCTATCTTAAAATGACGAAAAATTTTCCAAAGGGAGGGGCTGCAGCCCCCACAGCCCCTCCCCTGGATCCGCCAATGGTGTTAAGTCATGGAATGTGAAGATTAAATGATTTACCAAGCTATTGAAAATCATTATAAATTCTTTCTGATTGCATTTCTTTATCCTAGAATAGTAAATGAAACTATATTCTTTCAACAGAGGCTGTAATAAATTATGAATAACGAATAAATTATAGTCAATTATGAATTTTAAGAAGAAGAGACAAAAAAAAAAATTGTTTATGACAACCCCTTTTGCCCAAACATGAATTAATCTAGAACTGGTATAAGAAAATGAATGAGGAAGATGGTGCTGAGAAAAAAAAAAAAAAAAAAATATCCTGAGAAATTAATATGTTGCTAATGTGCATACTATTACTAATTAGCAACATGATAATTTCTCAGGATATATACATTTTTTTTTTTTTCAGCACCATGTTACTTCCTCATTCATTTTCTTCTTTTTTTTTCTATATTATATTTTCAGTTCTAAATTATTTTACCACATAAAACACAGTCTTTTAAATTTTTTATATTTATGATCTTTTTGATGAATTTGTTGATAAATTGGTAAGATTGATTTTCTATTTACTTTGTATTGTTGTTTATTCATAATGTCATTTAATTGTAAAATTTAACTACAAAGCTGTGAATTTCCCTTGTCTTTAGTCTTTTTAGTTTTGGAAACGCTCTCAGCCGAGCGAAACGTCAAAATAAATACAATATGACTTTGGCTGTATAAAAGTCAATAAAGGAAATTTTTGAGATCCTATCTGCTTAAAACAATCTCCTAAAAAAATTGTTTTAAAATATTTCATAAATCTTAATAAATGAGAAAGATTAAGATTTGATAGATATATAACTAACAAAATAAATATTTTAAAAGTTAGTTTAGTTTCTTTATTACTGACATTTAAAATCTATGGGGGGAGGGGGGGGGGGTTAATAGTTCATAAGTAAGGTATTAACTTGCCGTGCTCAAGGTCATGAGTTCGAATCTGGCTTGGCAAGGTATCTTTCAGGTTCTGTCACAGATCGTCTCTGGGACCGAGAGACCCTCTTGGGGCAAACCCAGACTTCATAAAGTGCATACCCTTAATTGAAGTTATAGGGGAAAACCTAGGTGGTTGAGGGTGATCATGGTCAAAAAACCTCCTTGCACGACCACTGATCAAGGAACAGTACTTCCTTACACAGTATTGAATCCAAGACCTTTCATGGGTTTAGTGATCCAGTTGTTTTTTTTTGGGGGGGGGGGGAATTTATTCAATTTTTCTTACACTTTTAAATATATTTTATAAAGCAGGTTGATTTCCTTTAGGAATACAACTACTATTATGTGCTACTATCACCCACCATTTCTTGTCTTTTTCTTTCTATCCTTAAACTTCGGAAATATAATTCACTCTTTTAAGCATTAGACATTGTTTTAAAATAAGCCCAATCGTTAGCTGTGTATGGCATATTTCACATCTTGGCAGTGTACTCATGTATATTAGGGACTCTGCATCGGTCATATATTATTAGAATTTCCTTATTTAAGATTTTCTGATATTTTTGCTCACTGCTTGAAGAATGTGTAAATGTTTAACTAAAACATTTATAAAAATAGGCCAATAAATACTATGTCCGATAGCATATACAGTACCGGTAAAAAGTTTAGACTCACTTGTATTTAATTCACAATCTTCAAGTTTAAAAAAATAATTGTAACTCAAGAGACAACATTTCAAAAATTATATGATTGTTTCGAATACAATCTATATAAATAAAAAATGAAATTCTGTTAGTTTGTTTTTTTGTTTGTTCTTTATAGAAATACATACCATTTGTCCTAAATTCTCCGAATTTCGCTTAGTGGTTCTTTCATACCAGGTGCAAACACCTGTCTATATTAAAATTGCATAAATTCAGCCAATCTCTGGGTATATTCTTTATTGTTATAAAAATCATTATGATCTCGCTTTACATTAGATTTTTACGAAATCAACCGTTGGAGTACAAAAAAATCTCATTTCTGTCCTAACGAACTATTCTAGACCCACGGCTTTTCTCATTGTTTTCAAAATTCCGTGGGTGAAACCGGGATATTAAAGCTAGTTATAAATAAATTAAAAATAAAATTATAGTTGTTACGTTGTCCAATAAATAAAATGTTGTTACTTGTTATTTTACAAAATCTAAGGGTGAGTCTAAACTTTTGACTGGTACTGTATGTGGGTCGTAAGTTTACTAGTGAAGTGTCACAATGCACAGTTGATACTTTCCTGTTAAAAATATTGACATATAAACATGAATATGACATATAAGCACAGTTGATACTTTCCTGTTAAAAATATTGACATATAAACATGTTCTTCTTCATATAAACATGAATATGACATATACCTAAGCATATAAATATTTTCTTCTTTCTAATATACATTTATTTCATAGTTATAGTATGTTTAATTTTCGAGTTTTTCTTCTATTTCTTATTGATGTATAAACATATGATATGATATGATGTATTATAAATTTGCTCAGTTAAGGGTGTCTCCTGCTTGAGACCATTTAACAAATCCAATTGTTAAACTTTGTATATAATTGTTATATAAACCCATGTATGGCTTTAAGAAGCCGAACTAGAATAAATAAAGATTAATAAAAAAAAAAATTCTGATTCATTCCTTATTTCGAAATTTTGTCTATATAAGTATAATTTATATTATACACAAATAGTTATTTTAATTTGTGTCATTTTCTATATTTCTTATATTTTATCATATTCCAAAAGACCTATTTAATAAAAATACATTTTAACAGTTATATCAATCGTATTATTTTGACCCCATCATTAAATTAATAGACGAGAATACATACACCTAAATGCACCTATTAACGTGGTTCTTCCACAAATATGTACAAATTGTGGCATCAATTGCCATAGTAGTACGGTAACCCAGTGATAAGACGCATTTTTTCTTTGCATTTACTCGTGAATTGACGATCTCCGCTTTATTGGGTCCTCCCCCTAATTAGGACAAAACCAATTTTCCCCCTTATGGTCCAATAAACCGAAGTCAACTGTAATAACATGTTACCATCAGGTCGGAAAGAATTTTGAATTTTTCCAACAAAAAAACAACAACATAATTCTGTAAAATGAGTTTAGATTAATTAAAGAGATTATATTATAAAGAAGAAGTATAAAAAAATATCTCTATTATTATTAATTATTTTATTTTTTTCAAATGATTTTCGTTGACATATTTTAAAATATGGATATTAAAATAGAAAATAAAAGTAATATTAAATCTATCTAAAATTAAAGACAAAATGTAAATAAGTTATTATTTATTTATCTTTTTATTTTTTTTATTTTTAGGAAATACTGCACTTATCAGATACTAAATAGATTATAAATAAATACAAGTGTATCTGAAAGATTATAATGATTACTAATCAGTGATGGAGCAAATAGGAAGGGCAACGACTCTTATCACAGCTATCGCGGGTCTTCGAGTCATCCCTACTCAACTTATTCAAATTCTTATCTAAGATAAGTCATCATTTTTCATAATAGATAAAATTACGATGCTTGGTAAAGCATTTTAGGAATTTAATCTACAGAGAGATAGGAGAGTAATTTAAATTAAAAAAAAAAAAGGAAAGAAAAGTATTAATATCAATCTCATTTCGTATTAAATTTTACAAATACTGAAACAGCTGATTAATTATTTCTGAGTGATTAACACAATTGAAATAGCACACAACTAATGTTTAAAAAATACAATAAAATAATAATCATAAAAAATAATTTTAAGGTTCTATCCTAACAAAATTAATCTAATAATCATTATCATTATTAATACTATTGAGCATCTCGCCTCAAGGATAGAAGTAATATGAATTTTACACATATCTTTCTACATCCAAAATATCTGGTTGGAAAATTTAAAAATTACTGGCTTTCGGATACCTTATTTTTCGAAAACTCTGAGATATTAAGGGGTCAAAAGTGAAAAAAATATATATCAGCCCCAATTTAATATTATTACATCCATTTATTCAATAGTAGACATGCCCAAATTTAAAAAAAAAATTAAATAAATAAACACAAACACGAAAAATTGGATTAAAATAATATAAGGAAGTTGAGGAGGAAAAATAAATATAATTTAAAAAAAATCAGTAAGTCCTTGATGTGAAGGGTACGGGTTACTTCGAAATTCTAAAAAGCTAAGAGGATGAGTATAATAAAAGTAGATAACAAATAGGAACAACTTTGATTGTAAAATGTTCTTGAACCAAATAAGAAAAACTTCCTTTCAAGAGTAGATATTCCCTTATTTATCTAGGAGTTAGTTAATTTGCATTGCTAATTACCAACTACTTGTAGCATTTTTTAAAAACTAAATCACATCGTTTTAGCTACGTGTAAACTCTTTATTACAGACACATAATTTAACACAGAGAAAATATTAGGTTTAATAAATTTTAACATTACAAATACTAAAATTTTCAATAGAGGAATTAAACATTAATATTAAAATATTATTTAAAAAACAAATGAAAACTGATTCCAATTAAAGGAATTTTTTTTTTTTTTTACAAATGATAGAAACTGTTCTATATTCTATAATGATGATTGAAAATATAATATAGTACTAGTCAAAAGTTTAGACTCACCCCTTGATTTTGTAAAATAAATAAATAATTATTTATTAAATAAATAAATAAACTACATTTTATTTATTTAATAACATAACAACTATAATTTTATTTTTAATTTATTTATAATTTTATTCAAAACAATCATATAATGTTTGAAATTGAAGTTACCTCTTAAGTTAGAATTATTTTATTAAATTTGAATATTGTGAAATAAACACAAGTGAGTCTAAACTTTTGACTGGTACTGTACATTAATGCCGTTGGAAAGATTACCTAATATTGAATAAAAAACAATTAACATTTCCATTTTATTGGTTTCAGAATGTTATTCTGATAAATAAATAAAATTAGCAATACCATAATTAAATCCACATCCTAGGACGCGGGCCCGAGCCCCGTGGTGGCCCTAGGATTTTTTAAAGGGAGTAAAAAATCCTTGGCTATGTCGTCCATCGGATAGGACGTAAAATGGAGCTCCCGAGCCTGTACGATGTCAGGTACCCGTTAAAGATCCCTACACTAATTATATTTAGGACTTCCACTGTAGCACCGTCCGATTAGCCTTAGTAGCATAACGGGATGTTAAACAAACAACAATAACAACAAATCCACAACCTGTTATCAATTTTTCCTCATTTTTGTTATGAGAAAAGGACATCTTTAATTTTACAGCACAAGAACTATTTTAACCGCTAATAAAAAGAATGCTTTATCCGTGTTATTTTTATAGAATAGATCTCTTTTTGAAGTACAGGTAATAATATTTAAATATATCAGGAAAGTTTTTTTTTTTTATGTTTCTGTATTTATAAAAAATACAATCTTTGTTTTTAGTAGTTAACATAACAACTAAAAAATGTGTAAATAAAAAGTGGAAAAGAGTAACTTGTTTTTTTTTGTGTTTAAAAAAAAAAAAGTCTCAAGATGGGTAATACTAAACTGAAATGCCAAGGACAGATAAACAAATATAAAATGTTTTAATCTAAATAAAGAAACAACCCTCAAGAAATTAAAAAATTAAATATTTTAATTTAATTGCTTTTAATTTAGATTTAAATAAGCAAACTTTAGTATGAAAGTTAGGAGAAAGAAGAAAAAAAAAGAAAAGTATATAAAAATATTTTTATGAGTGTTTTAACCTATTTCATTCCAGAGATGTGTTCCCTGATCATTAATATTAATATATTTTTCAGTATTTTATTATGAGATTTTTGTTTTTAATTATGTATAATTTTCTAAATTATTTTTAAAAATGTCAAAGTTAGTTTAATTTTTATTTTATTTTTTTTTTTAATTTGAAAATTCAAAATAAATTATTGGTGTTTCATGAATATCATGAAAAATAATCATAATTATTTCCAATTTATAATTTATAAACATTCATTGTTTCGACATTGGAGTCATTCATTTTAGTTCTTAATAAGTTTTGACAATATTATAAAATGGTCAAATCTTTTCAAAATTAAATGAAAGCAATTTGTTTGATACAATTGCTGGATAAATGAGCATAACCAATATTGATTGATCCAGTCATATTGAGACTGGAAAATGGCCACATGGTCGAAACGTCAATCATTTAATAAATGAAATTAAAGAAACCGTTGTACTGGTGATTGCTCTAACCTAGTTGTTTAAATCAACTTAATTAAATAAAATGAAAAATAATTGTTTAACATCTTTAATATTATTTTATACATCATATTATTTCTACCATAGATATGAAACGAAGTAGTCATAATAGATAAGATGTAAACTCCTGAGCCATCAATATTACCAAAAAAAATTCCATTTTGTGAAACAGTGAAAATTTACATCTTCCATTCTGATATAAATATATTTTTCAATTCATTACAACATTCACAATGTTTCGAGGCTTTAATGCCTCATCTTCATGTGTACTCTCTCATAACCTCTCTAATCCCAATTAACAATATTTTATTAAATAAAACAATTCATCAATTCCTTAAAAATCTCGTCAATAGATAATTTTTTTTAATTTCACCTCTCTCCTAGGCCTAACTGAAATTGGAATAATATAGATCAAGTCTTCCAGTAAGTTATAAATTTTTTACAATTACTTTAAATTTGTTCTAACATACATTTTTAATCTCATTTTCCCCTTTTACATTTCCCTAAAATTAAAAAATTGATTAATTTCTAGCACTATGTTTTTAGTAATATTTTTCCTGATTCCCTTCCATCCAGATAAATTATTTTTAAAAGGCCTCCATTTTTTGAATTTTGATGGTATCCATCATTTCTAATTCAGGCCACACTTTCACATTCACGATACTACAGCCATTCTTTATCTTCTAATCGTAAATAATAATATTTATAAATGAAGCAGTCTCAACTTAAGACATTTTAGAGGACAATATACAATATTTATTATTTTTTTTTTTTATTACTAATAGTTGACTCCAGTGTAATAATATGAATAGAAGATTAAAAATAAAAGAAAAAAAAACTATATATAAAAGATTTAACTGCTTATAATGTACAATGTGAGCAAAAATACAAATGTCGATTATAAAAAATATTAATGCTCACATTGCATCAATTAATTGAGGTGCTATCACCAGGTGGAGTATGATTCTAGTGAGCTAGATTGAATCTAAGTGGGTTACTACTATTGAAAAGACAGATCTTCAACGATGATACCAATTGCAAGCGAGCAAGAGTAGATACAGCGTAGACAATGAGATTGTGTAGAATCTTCTGATGTAATAATAAAGTAGGCTATTGTTTTATTTACACCAATATTAGTGGGTTTACTTAACAATCCTTCGGCGAGCTGATAAAGGAATACAAAACGAGATACAACACACACAGGGAAAAAAAGCTATAAAAAACAAAACAAACAAAAATAACAAAATATACTATGACAAAGGAATAGGAATGATAAATAGCTTGTACGTTTAACCTACTTTTATAGTTCTTTATTTTGTAATCCGGCAAAAATAAGAGTAGTAACAAAAGCCATTATATAACTTACTTAAAAACAACTCGGCAAAAATTAACTGCTCAGATTAAAAAAAAAAAAAAAAAAAAAAAAATATATTTTCTAGTATATGTTTTTTTTCCCTTTTTCATAAATAACTTTGGATGTGGAGATGAAAAGCATAAATTATTGGCCATATTTTCTGAGGGTTTCATTCTTATTTACAGAATACATTAAATTTAAAGTTCTCTTTTAAGGTTATCTAAAAACCTCTTTTCACGAATCCATATTAATTTTTTTCAATATTCTTTATTCTAATAAAAGAATTAAAACTATAACACACACACACACACACAAAAAAAAAATAATAATACTAATATTAACAGTCCAGAGTATGACAGTAGAATTAACTTCTCAAGAAGAATTTTTCTATTTATTTTTTATTACATATTTTGTTGTTAATTTATTATAGAACGAGCAGACGCGATCAAGTGTTGCTTTGGATCAATAGCTATAATGCATTGAATTAATTAAATTGTATTCTTTTTAATGCAGTCAAATCAAAATTTGCTGATAAAGATAAAAACGTTTCAGTCAATTTCAAAAACCAACGGGATTTAAAATAGGCTTTTTGGCCAAATTTAAAATTGTTAGGTAAAGAATTTAGAAGGGTTAAAGTTTTATTGTAAAATGGAAAAGGAACTAATAAAGAACATAAGTAAAATAAATCTTAGTACAATCACAATAGACAGCGAAAATGTACTGAATTAATCTTTTGCCATAATACATATTAAATAAATATAACAGAATATAACACATGGTTCTACCTGAAACAGGTTATGAAAAGTTCTCAAACCATTTGAAAAAACCACATGTTCTTACAGTACTACTTATCAAAACAAAAAATTTAATTTTATGAATGAGATAATTTATAACTTTTATAATAATAATTTACATTTTTCTTTATTATTAGAATTTACGATTTTTATTTATTATAGAGCTAACAGGTGCACTATGATTTTGGTTAACCTGTCTTTTGCTAAAACAAATAGATTCGATGTTTTCCTCACACATGAAAAAGCGACAAATAATTGCTAATGGGAAAAACACCGATTTTCCACATCCAAGCTGGAAAAAATAGATTAGGCAACTGGATGCTTCCCATCCGAAATATCGGAAAAAAAAAATGATGTGTTGTGTCAATAAATCAACTTACACCGCCATCTGTTGGAAATTTATAGAACTTACAAATAATCATTACTTAACAAATAAAGTATAATAAGAATTTAATTCACAATAAAAGAAATATTGAGGCAAATAATCGAGATATAAACTATCCTATCTTTTAAGTTGGACAAAACTATACATAATGAGCCAGATTTCATCAAAATCGGTTGAGTAGTTTCTGAGTTTACCTCCGACAAACATCGGGACACGAGATTTTTATATATATAAAGACTAGATGGCATTAATATGAATATATGGTGAGAGTAGTATAAAATAAATATTTGTTATGAGCTATTGTCTAGTAAAGATGTGTATGAAATCCCAAAATGTCAATAAAAATGTTTTTAATATTATATTAATTGAATTACATTTGTTGCTAAATTTTAAATAATATTATAACAAAACAAGATAAAATGAGTAAATTATAAATCGTATACCATTTCATAGACTACATTTTTTTTAAATCTTTATTGTATTAAAAAAAAAAATCCAATTAATTAGCAAAAGAAAATAATAAAAAATAAAAAAAGATAAATAATAATAAAATACTAGGCAATAAGTAGCTAAAGGTTATAGAAAAAAAAAAAGATAAATGACTAAATAAAATACTTTTTTATATTCAAGACATAAAAATAATAAATTTTTTGATAGTTATTTTCAGAGCCGGAATATTATCAGGGAACAAAAGAGATAATTTTGTTTTTTTAAATTTCAAGCTCATTCAATTAGCGTGCTAACGAAGGTGATAATCAGAGAACACTGACAAATGAGCTTGTGGAAAGAAAAAAAAAATTGAAATGTACATTAAACAATAAACCTAGTCGTAAGAATAACAAAATGACAAGGAAAAATATGTGAAATAGTTTTGAAATGGAAGAACTGATAAAATTAATTCCAAACATGATAAGATAGTGAACATTTCGATTATGAGTTTATTGTAGTTTTAATAAACACTAAAGAAGATAAATAAATAAATATAAATAATTTTCACAGATGATCTGTTAAAAAATATTTATTTTGTTTTTTCTTACCGTATCTTGACACTGCCTCAGATTGTTGACGAGGGTCGTACACCGACGGGGATCTTTCCTCCCATCGAAGCTGTCAAGTTCCGCAGCGACTCGGTTGAGCGCTTCATCCGCAAAAAAGAACTGAGCTAGCAGGGAAGTGTCATCTCTCTGGAACCATAATTAAGCGTATTTAAAAAAATATATAATAATTTGAAAAATAATATGGAAAATGTTATGAGCTTTCAAAATTTTATAAGTAGCCTTCTCTTTATATTTATAAATACCTTTAAATATTTAGGTAATGTAATTTACATATAAACATATAAAGTAAGCAACATATTTAGGTAAAGGTGAGGGAAAACTGGAATTCCATTAATGTTACTTGATTAATAAAAAATTTTGAAAAGCAAATTTCTTCAATGATTTCAAAATAAAATAATTCTAAAGAAAATATTTACTTTCAAACTCCTCTAATAATAGGATAATAATAGCATAGGTAAATGTTAATTTTTACATAAACTATGGTCATTTACTATATACACACACAGTATAAAAAAAAAATTAATACATAAATTTTTTTTGAGGCATCAATGTGTGCCAGCAGTATCGTGACCACTGCAGGCCATGAATTCTGACTCAGATCTTTAAAACATTAACTATAAACTGTCAGGAAACAATAATGTATACATTAATATCTAATTTATACTAATAAAAGAGAAAATTAATTTGAAAATACGATGAGAAGGGATTTGAAGTAAATAATTATTGTTTTCTAAAGGTGTTTAAAAAAATGTGGTTTCAACCAATAAAGTAACACCAATTGAAGATTTTTAATACTGTATATACATATCTTTCGATAATTTACCATTACTTTTCCACTCAACTGAACAAGAGAGAAAAATAAACAATGACAAATAACAATAATAAAAATAAAATATAAACATAAACAAAACAGTTAGTAATAGCTTTTAAGAAGCCTCTAAACAGTCAATATTATTATGTCAATACTATATTCCCTCAATAGATTGACAGTGTGAGTGGTATGAAATATCAATAATATTGATGAAAGACATCAAATGTTTTGAAAACATTTCTGAAGGTTTTTAAAAACTACTGAAAGAGCTTGAATATTACCGAACACATAGGGGATATATTAAGGGGTATGAAAGCTTGCATTTGAAATTTATAATACATATATATATGGGATAAAATTTATCCAGGCATTGGATGATATGATGTTGCAGAGTCATTTTCTGTTAAAATAGCAGACTAAGATATATTTTTATTTTAAAAGATAAGTATATAAAATTCGCATCCCCCAGAATTGTTAGAAAATTATGAGGCAAAATAGCATAATTTCAAGACATTAAAATGGGAATTAACTGCATAAAAGAAATAAGAAGTCGTTAATATCCTTCAATCGTAAGATAAGGGCCATGGGCACTTTTAACAATAAATTTACATCGTACCCTTATAATTTTTTATTGATACAGATTTTAATTACTATTTAATTTACAGAAAATACTTAAAAAAAGTAATCCCTTAAAAAAAAAACTTGTCATAAATAAAAAAAACATTTCTGAAATATCAAGCACTTAGGAAACAAGAAAGTAACTGAATTAAAAAAGGAATGATTATTCAATGCAAGAAAAAAAAACCTATGCAGATCACACACACAAAAAAAACTTGGAGAAAGTAAGACCGTAACTGACATAATATTGACACAATATTATCATCACTTGAGAGGGGCACCTTCAATATATTACCTAAGGGTCCCTTACTTGGTAAATATTATTAAACGTATTTTATATATGATAAAGGTCAATATGATTGTAAACAAACAGCTCTGACGATCAATATATTGACAAAACTCGATATTGACACAACAAAGAATTGCTTTGAAAGGTTCAAAAAAATTACTTTACAGAAAGAATAAAATAATATAATAATATTTAATAATATGAAATTACATTATATTAATATAATTATAAAAAAACATACATTTTACTTTATAAAGATAAAAACAAAATTCTCAAGGTAAACAAGGTTAAAACTTCTCAATTTCTATCATAACACTAAGGCATTAAAAAATCCTATAGAACCTTAAAATTTAATTTTAATAGTGAATAGTCTTTAATTTTAATGATAAAAACATTTATGTTTATAAATTTAATTATTTTCTCTTCTTTAGATAGAGGGATAATCAGGTTTAACTATATTTATAAAAACAAATAAGGGGAAATAATCTTTCATAGTCACGAATGTACTATAAATTAACAAAAAAATTGATATGCAATTCTTTTGAATTCATGCTCATTTATCATCATGTGAGATCATCAGTTATTTATATGCACCATTTATGCAATTATTTAGTTCAACTTGGACGAAAGGAAATTTAATATTTTTTCTTTAATTAAAAAATTCACAAATATTATTAATTTATTTTAATAATTAAAATTCAGATTTTTAGTCAAAGATGTATTTTAATTAATATATTAAATAACCAAAAGATAAGAATCATAATTATTATAAACGATTAAAGTTTAATTTTTGTTTACATTTTTTAATATTCATCAATAATTAAAAGTTGACTTTGTTCGGTCTAACAGTCAAATGAAGTAAAAAAAATCATTCAGAGAAAACTTTTTAATGTGCCCAGAATAGGCACTTTCACTTTCTTCTCCCAAAAGACCTTTCTGCAATTAAGACCAACTTTCTTGTCACTTCTACAGGATGCTGCTTTTGAGAAAATTGGGTTATGTGCATGGAGCCATGACTCCCTTGTAATATTCTTTGAGAATCGGGTCAAGACCAGTAATAACTGAAATATTGGAAAATATTTCACTATCGCCCCCCTCCCCCCCCCCGTTTATTTCTTTTTCTTCTCTAGTAAAATTGCATCAATGGTATGGTCACAGTTAATTTTACCATTTAGCTATGGCTGGATTTTCTCTTTTATATAATCTAGGCCATCCAGACCTAAGATAAAAAAAAAAAAAAAAAAACCCTATCATAATTAAAAACTCAATTCCGTTTAATATCTACAAGCTGAATAAATATTCAATATATACAAATTAGAAAACATTAACACATTTATTTTTTTTTATCAATAGTTCACATAAGAAGTTCAGCTTTCAAATATTCATGTTATCTATAACTATAAAACTGTCATTATGTAATTATTAAAGGTAAATAAAGTATTTATCTATTGATTATTAAAACAAAAACTCGAATTAAACCCACCAAAATAGCATGGCTAATAACATGTGTCATTTGGCAACTTCTCTGTAATATCTATTTCTGCTGCTTATTTATAATTACATTTAATGGGCTCATAAGTGAATTTAAATTTTATCGCAGAATTAATTATCTAATGAATCATTCCTTTCATAAATAAAATAAAACAAAACCAAAAGGATTGTGACTATGATTACAGGGTAAATAAATGTTTTTTTTAAAAAATGTATTTAGTGATAATGAATATGAGTGAAAGAAATGAAAACAAAGAAAATCATGGATCTTAAACTTGAAACCAGGAGGAAGTGGGATATGGGACTGTCACCTTCAGAGATGAAGGTTGCCATTTTGCACCCTTTCTTTTTAACAAAAAGACTGATATAAAAAACCCAAAATCAAGGCCCTTCATGAAATCTTTAAAATGTTTAAAAAAAAACATTTAGATTTTTGTGAATGTAAATAAAACTGTCACTAAAAACACGAACTTTACACAATTGGCGAATATTTATGAAGGATTAGTAAAAAGTAACTTCAACAGTATGAAAAAAAGGGTTTTAATAGATTCTTAATAAGGCATACTTCAAAACAGAACAAAGTTTAGCACAAATCAAAAGGTTTTAAAAGGAGATAAGCTGAGATTTCTAAAATAGGTCAAAGAACATAACTTCTCATTTCAACTTACCCTAGGCTTATAAAGCCATTTCCTTAGAGAATCCATTACGGCGAACATTTATGATGTGGTGCTAAGAGACATCAAAGAAAAACCACCTCTTGTTTTCACTCCAGACCATTTTAAAACAGCACTGGGGCCAAACAACGAACCGTAAGTTAGGCTATAACCATGGTCGAAATTGAAACCCAACCTAAACGTAAACAACTGGATAATATGGCGACTGGGCAGGAGAGCTGCGCGCGCAGCTTTACGATACTGTTTTCACATCAACTGCATTTCCATTTAATACCCAATTATTACCTATTATCCCATAAAATTATGATTTTATTACTAAAATTATATGTAGTTTAATGACATATAATCTTACCAAAGCTGTTAATAACAATAAAGTATTATTTATTATGGTACCATACTAGTTTTAACTTTTAAAAGGCAAGAACATGACTTATCAGTTGTCATTTGCATTTAAATGATACTACTTTTTTTATTCATATAATAAATTTTGAAAAATAAGTATTAGTAAAAACTCAATACAAATCCTTGTACCCTATATACCGATACCTATTTCTGAATATATTTATATGTGATAAGAATATTTATTTTCTTCTGAAACAAAGGATTATCAATAATTATAATATTTTATATTGAGCCTAATATCATTTAAGGAAATGTTCAGTCATATATATCTAATCTATTATTTCTTTGTAGTTAATATTTATGTTTCTGGTATTGTTATTGTGTGGGAAAAACATTCTATGAATTAGTCACAATCTTCAATGATATGACTAATTGTAAAAGTTTCTTGGAAATTTAATGAGTAAGCCTTTTTCAAAGGGTCAGTTTTATTTATATTGTCTTAATATTCTATAGAAAGATATGATTTTTAAAATATGGTATTATTAATAATCAATATAAGCTCCACAACATGATTAGTGAAAGTATGATTTTATAAAACTCAAATGACTTTTTATAGTCAACCAATAAATATTTTTTATCATAATTTTATTAGAAAAAAAATTCTAATGGAAAAAGCACTGAGAATAACAAAATATTGCGACATACTTAAAAATGTTTCAATTGCATTTTAATATTTTGCATTGGTAATAATTTTTTTTTTTTAATTATCTTTAATTGTTCTTTTTCAATTTGCGCTGTCAAACATTGAAATCAAATTTATTAACATTTAAAATAAAATTTATTTATTATTAGGATTGATGTTGCTTTTTAAAAATAATTGTAATAAGTTTAACTTTTTACAACTAATAAAAAACCAACTATTTGGGATTGGCTATAAAAATAAAAATTTGGAATGTGAACTTTATCCACTTCAGACATATTGAAATACAGAAATGTTTCTAAATACAGTATTATATGTTAATGTCTTTAAAATTAAATAGATACCATTTCTACATATGACATGTGTCATTATTAAACATAAATTTCTTTAACAAGCTACATTTCACTATAAATTTCATGAATTCGTACACAATAAGCCCCTAAAATTGTTTCTCTTTAGAGAGACATTGACGGTCAACTAGGATTTTTTGAAGAAATATTTTTTGGAGTAACTTTTTCAAATTTAACATTTTCTTTTCTGTTATTGCTTGATTCAACATGAAGTGATAGATTTAAAAAATATTTATATTCTTTTTTGGATACTAATCCAAAGAACTCTTTAATAGGAAATTGCATACATGATGTAATGATTTTAAGAGGATCATTAGATCATTTTTCCTGAAATTATTATTTATTCTATAAAATCATGAAATTGCAACAATATTTTTTTAGATCTAAAAATTAAACAGTCGATTCCTTTAAAAAAAAATGAATATTTAATTAAATAATATAAGAGACATCACAGTTTAAAAGAGGCACAACTTAAAATAGAATATGTATCAGAACTGTTTTTTGTAATAACAAACACTAGACCCAGCTTATAATATCCATACAGAGTTGGGCAAAAAGAAGTTGAACTACAAATTACAAAACTACTGACACAGTAGTTGGGAAGTTGTTGAAACTACAACTACTTTTATAATTTGTAGTTGATGGACCACAACTACAACTACTGTAGTTTCAAAAAAGTAGTTGCATTTTTACAACTACAACTAGTAGTTGCAACTGTACTTATGGGCCTGAAACTCCAACTACTTTTATTGATAACGAGTAATTATCGATATCTAGTATTATCGATAAGGAGTATATCAAATGCAATTCAGCTAATATATAAAACATGGGATTGGTCGAGAACCTAAGGTTAAAAAAAATAATCGACTGCCCGAAATCATGGAAAAATTTTGTATTACGTATATGTATTGTACTATTTTTAAAACAGATCACCAACCATAATGGAGCCCATTTATCTATGGAGTATTTATCTAAACACAAAATAAAAATAGCAAGAACATGTGATTTAATTAGACGTTGCTTAGCAAATGTAGTTGCCGCTCTAAACTACATTTACAACTACTTGTTGTATTTGCCATTCCCAACTACTTTTTCCCAACTACTGTAGTTGTAGTTTTAAATTACAACTACTTAACTGGTAGTTGAAAAATACTAGTTGCGCGCTTCCAACTACAAACTACATGTAGTTGTCTGTGTAGTTAATTACAAATGTAGTTAACTACTGCCCAACTCTGTATCCATATAAGCTCCCACAGGATGTTGCCCTAACAGATGTTGCAGGTAGTTTCCTTATTATGCCTACAGGTTTGGCCTAACATTTTAGTCAGGCTGCTTTTTGAGGAAGTAGAGTTCCTCTCCTTTAGAATATCTGCCATTGTAGATTTAGATTTTTGCCATTTTCATTTTGGATATGTAATATTTGTGGCTATGTAGATTTCACAATTAATAAATATTACAAGAAATATTAAAGGGAATAAGAAAAACAAAAGGTTTTATTCAATAATGTTGTAGCTAAAAAAAAAAATGCTAAAAAAATTGATAATATTACACGTTTACCCCATATTAGATAATCAATATTCTAATTACATTAAAATACAAGTTTAAGTAATCAAAGTATTCCAAATCCAAATCATCAGTTCAGAATTTTTAATGTCTTTATTATTGGCAGAGGTTTTTTTTTTATAAAATATATCTTCAAGATTTCTGAATATTAATTTAAAGATTAATAAAGAATTAACAATCTAAAATTATATGGTTTTTTTTTTTTTTCCTTATCTCTCCTCTACCCATTGCGTATTGTGTTGTTAATATACCATGTAACAATATTATGGTAAATACAATAATTAAGTATTTTAATCAGAATCATTTAGTATTGTTATCGATCATTCTTACAATAAATCACAAAAATGTTATTGAGAAAACCGACCACATATGTTGCCTCAATGTCTATTGTAGAAAATAGCCAAGAATCAAATGGGAAAACTCTGTAAACCTAGATTTTAGAACAGACTAAAGAAAAGAAAAATACTGGAGAACAGGACAAAAACTGCATAAAAATTCATTTGGCAAAAACTTAAGCTGGAAGTAAGTATTCTATTAAATAATATATGTTATTTTAAAGTGGCATTGTATATTATTATGAGGTAAGGTAAAACTTCAAAAATGTGTAATTGAAAAATAAAATCAGCTAATAACTCAAAGGATAAGAAACTGCACACGCCTAAACAAATATTCAGTAATTTGCAAGGAAGTATTGTTTTTCGGACAATGCTTGTGCCTAAGGATGATTGTACAAGATCATGCTAATATCAGAAAAGTGTTCATTTTAAAAAACCTGAATCTGTCCATAGGAGCTCTCCTGATTTCAATCACTTACACTTGGAAGAGAATAAATATTCATCTATTATTGCCAGATTAGAAACCTAAACTAGCTAAATACACACCCAGTTTCCTACTCACTACTATGTACTACGTACTATGTACAGTTTAATTTTTCAAATGAAATTTTTTTAATTTTTCAAATGAAACTTATTGATATTTGAAAAAAAATATAATATATAATTTTTTTTTTGTTCCTACCCTTCCTCGCCTTTTAGGCTGTACAGGGTTTCCTGGGCCAGGGAAGAGGGTGGGGAAATGATGCAGAGTATTATTAAATTTCCCCTGGAACTTGCTATCTTCAGGTTCCCAATCATGCCCATGGCAACGCGTATTTTCTAACGTGTTTGCCCACTCGGTCATCCCGTCCCCGTAATATGTAATACTTAATAAATATAGTGACTGAATATGAATTCATTTAATTTGTAACTTTGTTTTTTAATTTTCAGGGGGGCAGCTGTCCTCCCTAGCCCCTTAGGGTACCCTGCGGATGTCCATGTACACCATACTAATAATTGAACATTAAAGCTAAATATGAACTAAGAACTGTTTTATATTAAATAGGTTGTGTATACTATTATAGTATAAAAAAAAGAAAAGAAAAGGAAGAAGTATGTAGATAACTCCTTGCAACATTAATATTTGAACCATTACCTAAATACAAAAGTTATATAACTGAAACAAAAAACATTAAGTTTTCAGATATTCAACATCAGAGAAATTATAGAAATTTCTTTTTAGGAAAAAAAAATGCTTTTTCTTTTAAGAATAATCAATCTCAAACATATCCAACAACACAAAAGAATGAATTCATTACAATGATAAATTAATAATTTTTTAATATGACAGCAATTTTTCATTCAAGGGCTCCTTTATGTGAAATATTTTTTTTGAAAAAAGTTAAAGCATAAGTGGATTATTTTTCTATTAATTATAATTTAATTTATTTTTGGTAACATTATTTATATAGAACTTCAAATTTATACTATAATGTCAAAAGTGTAATTATTAATATATTAAAATACTAAAAGCCCAAGGGAAAATAATAAATAAACTGAGATAATGTGTTAATGTGAGAATTGTGTAAAAGTATCATTTCCTAAATTTTCTTTGTTTTTATTTAAATCATTATTCACAAGGAAATAGTCAACCTTGATTTTACCTTGAAAGGCCAAAGAAACTGATTCCATCCGTTTACTCTTTGTTTTGAATAGACTATTCGTTAATAATTTCTAGATACATATGTATATATATTTTAAAAATATCAAAATACAACTGACAAACAAAAACATTTTTTTTTTAACTGTTTGAATCAATATTAATAAGTAAAACCCAGATTTTTATGCAGTTGAATATACCTTACAATATGCAATAATGAAAAATAAAATGTAGTAAATAATTATTATATAACAAACAAAATAATGTATACACTTATATATAATAAATATATCAATAAATAAAGAAAAAAAATCTAAATTAACAACAAGATATCTAAATACTTGTGCTTCTATAACTATTTCTGAGCTAGACCATAAGAAAATGAATTGAAGAAAGGATTAAAAATGTTGTTTTGTTAATAGGTCATAACATGAGAATTATAAAACATAATGTGGGAAACAAGGAAATGTAAATTGACGTAATGCATTAATGGTTAATGACCATTAATGATCATTAATTTATAGCAAATTTTAATAAAACTATTAGTAGTAAATAATGTGGGAAACAAGGAAATAAAAATTTAATGTATTAATGGTTAAAGACTATTAATTTATAGCAAATTTTAATTAAATTATAATTTTTAAATAATAATATCAATTATAGTTTTCATCAATTTAGTTGAATTTTTCAGTTTCATCAGTTTAGTTGAGTTTTTATCAATTTAGTAAATTTTTTTAAAAGTTTATTAAACTTTTAAAAAATTCAAATAAATTAAAATATCAAGGTAATCAAATTTACCCTAAATAAGAAATTAAACAGAAGAAAAATTGTTTATACTTATGTATGTTACATATGTAATATCTACATTTAGTATTATTTTATTTACTGTACCCCTAATCAATTCCACTTCAATAATAATTCAATATTATCAATATAATATATTAATAATAATTCAATATAATTCAATAATACGCAGCCAACACAGTGGCGGATCCAGAAATTTTCTGAGGGGGGGGCGCACTTTTTTTTTTACATTTCATGAGTAATGAAGGACCTAATTTAAAATACATATTGGTACATAATGACGTTGTAAATGTTTAAATACAATTTATTCTCAATTAGTGGACTCGAAAAATGACTTAATATAGCCCATTTTATATATAAATAGTAATACTTTATGAGTGTCCTCACCTTTCAGGGGGGGGGGGCGCCCCCTGCGCCCCTCCCCTGGATCCGCTACGGAGCTAACGATCTTCCACCATCAATATATTTTAAAGATGACTAAGAGGATAAAAAATAAGGAAGACAAAGTATATAAAATTTAGTTGAAAAATGTACTTATATTAATGGACAAAAATTAAACTATTTTAAAAATCAAACTCTGTGAGTGATTGATATAGTGGGGTATCGATTACCCAAATGTTTAATTATCGGAGCCAAAAACAAAATATTATTTTTAATAAAAATAAATTACAAAAAATATTGTTTATTATTTAACAAAAGTATACAATTATAAAAGCCACACGAATTATAAGAACAGAAATATTCGAGCAGGTTACAAAAATTATAACTTTATAGCACACAAATCAAATGACTTGAGCTTCACAGTCAGGACACAAATTCTCAGACTGTTCAGTCAATTGCTCCTTATATATAGTTGTAAGGAGGGTCTAGAATGTTGTAGAATCTCGTAGAAGCTGGTGGAACGGCGTAGATGGGGCTCGTACAATCTAGATCCAACAGTTTGCTCCAACAAACGGTCTTGGATTTTAAATCGTATGTTTTTTTTATTTTTATTTAACAATTTAACATTACAATATTGATAACAAAATTACATTTTTTTCAGCTTTATTAGATCCCAACTTTCGACTCTTGCTCAATCACAGGTGGTAACAAACTTCCAGGGGGTTCTTTTCAGTTAAGATCAGGGTCATACTAATTGGCCCCATGTTGGTCATGCCCGAAAATAACTTAGCGATAATAGTACCCATTTTATGTATTGTTAAAGTTATTTTTACTATAAATAAAATTATTTTTCCATGAATACCCATTTATCCTACCGTTCATCAACACCTAACAAACATTTTATATAAAACATTCCACCAACAGGCAAAATGAAAAATTGCAGATGGGAAACCAATAGAGAAACACTATTAAGCTACTAACAAGTTCAAAGTATTTATTTAATACTATTATGTTATCATTATTATAAACAATAATTACATAAAAGTATTAAAAGTGTGTCACAATTGTTTTTTCCAACTTAAAATCCCAATTGAAAAAACATTTATATATATAATTGTTAATATTAATATTAAATAATTTATTTTTTGAAGAGAAAAGATTTGGCTCCGCCGGGAGTCGAACCCGGGTCTCCTGCGTTACATGCGAGGATGCTAACCACTCAATACTCCCCCTATCTCACAAGTAGGTATCAGTGAAGAGGAAGGATTTGCTCTGCCTTGAGCCGAGCTCAGTGGTGTAGTGGTTAGCATCCTCGCATGTAACGCAGGAGACCCGGGTTCGACTCCCGGCGGAGCCAAATCTTTTCTCTTCAAAAAATAAATTATTTAAAAATAATTTAAAATGGTGGTCAGCCATGAACTAAGATTAGATTAATTAAGTTAATATCAATACTAATTAATTTAATCATTATTGTGGGAAACCACCTTATTTTTAATTTTATATTATTTTTAAATATTTTATTTTTGAAGATAAAAGATCGGGCTCAGCGGGGAGTATATAAAACCTAGCTTTTATTTATTTATTTATTTAACTTTTATGAGGTCACCTGTGGTGTTAGTGGTTAGCATAGCAACTTACAAAACTAAAGGTCGCGGGTTCTCGTCCCACGGTTGCTCCAGGATATTTCAAAGGGAGTATAAAATACTTAGCTATGCCCCCTCGAATAAGACAAAAAATGGCGGTCCCGAGCTTGTAGCATGTCAGGTACTCATTAAAGATCCCTATTCTGATTATACCTGGATAGGCAAAATTTAGGACTCCCACTGTAACATCGTCCGATTAGCCTTAGCAGCATAAAAATGGACGTTAAACAAACAAACCTAGCTTTATTCACATATTCATTCACTTAGCTAGTACTAATTACTTTTCCAGTGTAAAACTTTTTAAAAAATGCATTCTATTAATATTGTATATAAAACCTAGCTTTAATCATATATTCATATACACAGCTAGATTCATATATTTGTAAATTATACTCCCACCATATGTTCTGATACCATATGTTTTGTTTAATCTATTTGAGGTTATTTAATTAGACTTTTAAAGACTGCATCAGTTTATTGTTAGTAGGCAAATAACGTTTTAAATTAATTTGTAAGTTGGATTTCAAATGACGAGAATTAATGTTCTTGTTCTGAAAGAATTTATTTGAATAAGAAACAGAATAAACAATATAACAAAATAAACAACAATAAAAGATAAACATAGCTGAAAGAATAATTAATTTACAACGTTATTTGCCTACTAACAATAAACTAATACAGTCTTCTAAAAGTCTAATTAAATAACCTCAAATAGATTAAACAAAACATATGGTATCAGAACATATGGTGGGAGTATAATTTACATATTTTTATACTCAAAACATTTTGTCTGAAAATCTTGTTCTATTAATTTTATTATTGTTCTGTAGTTTATGGTATAGTTCTAAAACCCCAATTGAAATGATTTTTTTTTCTAAATCAATAACATTAAAACATATGGAATGATAGAAAGAATCATTGTTTGGAGGAGTATGAGATATAAAATTTGGAAAAACAGGAGTTCAATGGAAAGTATAACAGAGTTATAGGCAGTATAATATGTCAAATGTAATAAGAGTAATGTAATAAGAGAGTGTAAGGAGCGAAATGAGTTTGTTTTATTTTTGAGATCTGGTTAATTTGAGAAACCAACACTAGATATCGATGGTTTACTTCGCAGAAATGCTAGTGACATTTAGGGCAAAAATGAGATAAGCACACCATATGGCTTACACAGTTTTATATCCTATACAACCACACAAATGATTTAGGTGAAATGTTAATGCCATATAGATAGTAAGTTATTCACAGTATGGATTTGTGTTTTTAATTTTTGTATTTCCTGCACTGAAATGCTATTTTGGCATAATTATTTTGCACCCTTAATCATGGTGGTGTGACCCTGGGACCCCCCTCAAATATTTTGGCTTTTCAATTTTTTTGTTTTTTAAACAAATAATGTAAGTAGATAATTACTAATCAATTAGGTAGCAATTAGATAGGTACTATGTGCTAAATATAAGATTTTTGATCGTTTAGATTGCAGTCCTTCTTAATACAATAATACAAGGTAATAATCTCATACAAAAACAGTGCTGTTAGTCACATGATTATGAGACACTGCCCTCAATAGTACTTTAATAGCAATGTATCATTAGAGCTTAGTGCACTTAAACATTGCAGATAATGCAGATTATTGTAGATATAGTCTTTAGAATGATAAAAACTTGAATCTTAAAGAGATCTGTTAGTCACATGATTATGAGACACTGCCCTCAATAGTACTTTAATAGCAATGTATCATTAGAGCTTAGTACACTTAAACATTGCAGATAATGCAGATTATTGTAGATATATGTCTTTAGAATGATAAAACCTTGAATCTTAAAGAGATCAATTATTAAATGAATTGTAACATTGAAAAATGTCACTAAATATTTTACAAAATTTAGCCAAAGTATGAGCTTCAAAATGTATAAAATAAATTAAATAAATAAATAAGAAATAGATAAACATTTTCTTTAACTTCTGGAGTGGAAATATTGTAAAATATAAATAGTTGTATATTTAAATTTTATTACTTCAATAATTTATTTATTCTTTAGTTATTTTAATAAAATATTGAAATTTCTTAAGCACTGTATTTTTGTAATAAGAAAAATGAAAATGAAAGTCTTCAAAGACTTACTATTATCTATGTTTTCAATTTAATTGCCATTTAAACATCAATTTATTAATATAATAAAAAAATCAATTTTCTCTTTGCTTAATTCATTATACCAATATATAATCTTAAAAATCATTACAATATTAATTTGAAATGTTTTAAACTTATGTTGAAATTTATTTCTTTTAGGACTTGGATATAACATTTTTTGGAATCAACAAGATATCAGAAACAACAGAAGAATCAATAAATCAAATCAATTAGATATTATTTATATTTAAGTGTTGTTTTTTTCCACTGTTTCATTTACAGAAACAAGTACTATTCTGAAATTGTGATAATTTTATTTGATATATTGAATTTAGTCATTTAATGATTTAGTGAAGTTAAATGTCTATTTATTGATTTGATTAAATTATTGCTAATTTTTTATAGAATAATTAACTTTAAAAATAGATTTAAATTTTCTTACACATTCAAAAAGAAAATACTACATGCATACATAAATACTACTTATAGATGATGCAAGGATATTGATGTTTTTGAAAGTTTAAATGAATTGATTTAATATTAATAATTAAATGAATCAAAGTTATTAGACTTATGAAAAAGTTATATTAAATGTACCATTTACCTTAGGGTTTAAATAACAAATGGACTGAAATAACAAAATATAAAAGAAAATTTTCATGGAAGTTAGGTATTAGTTGAGGATAGACAGGATAGAGAGCGCTCAACTATGTAAGCGCAAATCTGGGTTTCGCTTTTTATTTCATATTTTTGCAAATTTATTTATCTATTTTACATCATACTGTAATTTTCTAATAGCTATTAGATTTTAAGACTATAGATCATGAATAAAATTTTTAAAAACATTCATTTTCATTATTCTGAATTTTTTAATATTGAGTCTTCATATTTATTTTGTCTTTTTAAATGTAAACTGAAAAGAGAATAACTGTAGGACGCGCCCCCCCCCAATGTAAAAAATTAATTAAAATAATTTGCCAATCAAATTTATATTTATATATTAAATTTATATATCAATAATATATATGTACATACATATTTTTAATAGCATTACATTTTATTAAATATGATTGGCTATTTATTTTAATTACGTTTTTACATTGGAGGGGGGGGGGGGGCGCGTCCTACAGTTATTAACAATATGAATTAACTAGCTAGGGTGCCCGGCTTCGCTCTGGTAGTTGTGGGATAGTTTTAATAACATAAAAACTATAAAATTAAAGGAAATATATAACAAAATTAGCAATTACATAAAACTTTTAACATGGTATCAATATTAAGATTTGAGATCTGCAGAGTCCGTCCAAGTAAGGAACACTATATACTTTAAAGGGGGTTGAAAATGGTGAATGAACAATTAATTTTGCTACAACTTTGTCGAGTTGCATGCATCGTTTTTGATGGTTTCTGAATCCTATAAGCCTATTCCAAGCAGTCAGCAGATAATAAGTTATTAGATTATAGTTGAAAAATCTATTAGTTAAAAAAACTATATTTCGAGTACAACGTAAGCGCCGACTACTGTGATGGTCCTATTAGATCCAGAAGTTTAGAAACTACCGAAGATACATACAAACTTTTTTTTTAAGACCTTTCTTCCAGTTCAACCTCCCTTCAGATATCCTCCCCCCCCCGTAATTTGGCCGGACTCTGCACTTACTATTACAAAGTGAAAACCAAAATATCATGAGGGCACAATTTTTTCATCATATTTCTTTTTATCCTGAACTATGAGGGGTGATAAAATCTTATTGAAAAAATGCTGTAATTGGAGTTAGCCATTTTGTCAACTGGAATCCTCATCATACATAGTAATAAAACCATTTTTCATAATTACATACAATAAGAGCACTTCAAACTTTTTATTTTCAATTTATAATCAGTCAATTCAGCTCTTCTTTTTTGTTTTACGTCTGTTTTTATTCGCTCACTGTAATACTAAAAAATGTTCAGTCATATTGCATTAAATTTACTTAAGTGTATGTTATACATATATTGTTTAAATGTAATGTGTTAATCAATTAACCTTCTTATGAGAAAATTAATTTTGTAAGGTATCCAGTCGGTTTTCTAATTTATTGCAGATATGTAAAATCATTATTTTATTTTGAAAGAAATTTATTTTATTTATTTTCAATTTATAATCAGTCAATTCAGCTCTTCTTTTTTGTTTTACGTCTGTTTTTATTCGCTCACTGTAATACTAAAAAATGTTCAGTCATATTGCATTAAATTTACTTAAGTGTATGTTATACATATATTGATTAAATGTAATGTGTTAATCAATTAACCTTCTTATGAGAAAATTAATTTTGTAAGGTATCCAGTCGGTTTTCTAATTTATTGCAGATATGTAAAATCATTATTTTATTTTGAAAGAAAACGTGAAACTAATTATTTTCGCTTGATTTTTTAGTAATTTAAAAAGAACAGCTGAAAAAATATATAGCCTTTACAAACTGAACTGAATGAATGAACAATAAACATTGAGTGAAACACACCCTAGCGCTTCCTGGTAGTCTGCAGTTCGAACTAAATTTTTCAATTTTTTTTAGGCTAATTACATGGTGCGAGAGGCTTAAAATTCCAGTCCTTTTCTCTTCAATTTACACCCTTAAGAGAAAAATGGAAACCTTCTTCTCCGTTAGAGGTTATATAGCAACACGCTGACATAACTTTCTTAAACGTACGTTGAGTCGTTTTTGAGCCTTATCGGCACGCACATTGTACACTTTGCTTTATAATATATATTGATTACAGCATACTCTATTTATTGATTATATCTGAATTCTCCATCTGATACTTTATTCTCACGAATTACAGTTCGGTTTTTTTAATGACGATGTGTCGATTTTTTAATAGCATCGTCAGCCGTATTGTATATTCGGAGAATTATATATTTTTTATTTAAGCTTGAACTGGATTGTTTTATGAATTCTTTAACAAAGTTGCATATCCGGAATTGATCCGCATTTCTTTTTTAAACCAAACAGCTTGACCCAAACTTTCCATCAACTCGATGAAGCTTATAGAAGTTGACGGAAAGCAATGAAATTAGTATGATCTGGATCAGAAGGGAAAAAGGAATACAATTCAATCAAGAAATTTCGGCCCACATCCTTCACCGTGAAGCCTTAACAACTACGTAGATATATTTTAACTGAGACATAAATTGAAAAGTTTTAAGAGACTATAAATACCTTTAAACAGCATCGTTGGAGGAGGAATTAAATGTTCCAACAGTTGGTTTTAGGCGTTAGTATTTCAATTTTTAGCCTTTCGAATTTCTACCTGATCTATCTATAAGAATATTGACTCGTCATTTAACCGTGTAAAATGTCTTTATAAGTAGAAATTCAAGGCTCATATATTTCTCAAAATAACAATTGGAAAATGTCCGATGGATTTACTTAAAACTTTGTTGTTTAGCGTAATAGCGGTCACATCTACTTTTTCTAACTATAAATATATGTCTATACATATATATATATATATATATATATATATATATATATATATAAATGGTGCGATGCGCGCAACACACACCTTTCACTTACGAACTTACTTAGATTAGAAATCGATAATATGTAAACGCCATTCCTCAACTTTAAACATTTATGCACATTTTTATGCTTATATTTATTTATCTTTATAAATCTATAATTTTGGCCGTCCCATCGCGGGCATATTTAGTGTAGAACCCGAAGCTAGTTTGTTTATACACACAGACCATTTCTCGGGACTTGGTTATTTGTACTCAGGGGACCCCAAATGTGTCGTTCCGTTGAAAACCGGAAGTCGATATTTTTTGCTATCGCAATACTTTCCCTTAATATATAGTTCATATAAAGGTAAGTAAAAGTAAAAATCAGTGAACATTTTATATATTCCACAGGAATTTATAACAGGAGTTTATGTGTAATAATATTTTTGAGTAAATCTCACTGGAATTCATTTATTTATTTCACTAAATGTTTATACTAGAGTAAGTCAGAGCAAAACATGTCCGTGTTTAGCTTGTGTTATTAGATGAAGAGCATTGCGAAAACCGGAACTCAATGAACAAAGAGACCTTTCTTTAATTATCTTCCTCCTTTCCGGATAATAAAATATTTTTGTAAAAACATTAGTCTATATAATACGGGAAGATCATTAAACTAAATTTAATCAGAGACT
Source organism: Aelia acuminata (assembly GCA_911387785.2). Lineage (NCBI taxonomy): Eukaryota > Metazoa > Arthropoda > Insecta > Hemiptera > Pentatomidae > Aelia > Aelia acuminata. Next base: position 117,101,181 of record OU426983.1, on the reverse strand, counting down.
AATCATTGGATTGCAGGTAATGGTAGTTGATTGTCCCCAGGGCGAGACTTTACAATGACTAATGGAGCCCGACCCTGACTCACAATCAGTTAGTGGAGGGGGTCCAAAATTGTCTTCGGTCTTACATCAATATTGTCTTATTGAGGTTGTCTAAAACTAATAGTTAGTAAACTTTATTTTAATTTTTATTATAGCAGTATTATTTATTAAACGCAAACTCAAATACAAATGGTCAACGGTTTGTAATTTGCAAGTTAGCAATAAGCAAATGTGTAATTTTCAACAGTAATGCAACTGCTAAATTAGCTAAGTTGCAAATCTCTCGACCACCGTCTCAAAAGTCGCCATGGTAGAATGTAGGGTTTTATAATAGTTGGGTTCATGTTGAATGTTGAAAGTTTCACAAAAGAGATATTTATGTCATTAGAAATCTTCACCAAATAGAATATCGAACTTTTTGTCGATTATTTATTAGATGTCTCATAATTATTTTAGATGATAAGGAATGGATATGGCAAGAATTCGATGAATTATTGTTATTGGTAAATCAATAACAACAACAACAAGCAAAGAAGATGAACAGGAGTCAGAATATGAAGGAAAAATTTCAAACGGAAATTTCATTATTCTTCAATTAATTGGAAAAAAAAATCCGTTAAATATTATATGGCACTGTTTAATGATGAGCAATCGGCTCTCCCGGTCTGCTCACCATTATTTAGAAATGTAATATTAAATGAGCTGAAATAAGTATGGATTAAACTGAAGCTGAACAGAGAGAAAAAAGAATAATTTTGCTGGTGGGACATTGGCAACATATGAAGCTAATAGATTATAACAGAGATTAGTACCTTTATTTTTACCATACATGACTATTATACTTATATACAGCTGTGTGTGGACATCACAAATGTGGATGTGGTGAATTAGCTATTACTGTGGATGAAGATAAGGTTGAATTTAGTGATGGGAAGAAAAACGCCAAACTGTTTGAAAAAACTGTTTTTTGTAAAAAACGAAAAAAACTGTTTTCCTGAACCAGCCCAAACAGTTGGGATTTAGAACTTCCTACTCTTCCCGTTCTCATTTATAACTACTCAAACGTTTGGAACTCGTTACAGAACGACTGAAATTGAAAAGAACAGTTGTTTTCTTCACCAATAGCGCTCCGTTGTTTGATTTTCCGTTAAGTTTTCTGTGGATTCTATTTTCGAATTTCTATTTATTTCATTTAAAATTTAAAGTTACACTTTTAATTACATTTTTTTTAATGTCAGTTTATTCAAGTGCTAATTAAAACATATCTCCAAACTGCTGTGTATGGATGAGAATACATTACAATAACAGGAAGTTATTACATATAGTTCATTACAATGAAAAAAAAAAATCTAAATATTAAAGAAGTTTATTTTTCTTAATATTTCAAGAATTCATAATATTTTAACATTTTTCTCGATAAAGACCTGTCAAAATTATTTTAAGTTTGTGATTTTTTATTTTAATTTTGTTGCTTCAACAATTAGGGACATTTTCTGATTTTATTCTCAAATTATTATTTTTTTAAACTTTGAATTAATACTATTATTACGTTTCCAATAAAACAACACAACACAAAACAAACACCTGATAGAAACAGATAGGAGGTTTTCTGTTTTCCCCAACCTGTTTTTTTCAAACCGTTTTTTCCAACAGTTGTTTTTTTTCAACGAACAGTTCGTTGGCGTTTTGTAAAAACAACCGAAACGCCCATCTCTAGTTGAATTACTGCAGAATCGAGCGCATTCCATGTCATTTCGTATGATACAGATCAATGTGTAGGTTAGTACTAAAGAGGTTTTCTTAAAATCTAGTTTAAAATTTTAATTTCAATTATCTCGAAAAGGGCATCTCTTAAAATTTATACACTTTTTAAAAAAATAGGCAGTATTATATCCATTCATACATGGGAAAAAATCCATAGTAATTAGTTAATGAAAATTTACGTATGCGAGAGCTAACTAGAGCGCGAGGGCGACGAGTTGGCGATAGTGGTGGTTCCTGGTGAGGTCGGAGAAAACCCTTCCCCCACCCTAACCTATAGTCTTACCTAATAAAGATTTTTGAACTAATTACCTATGCGAGAGGTAATTAGTCACGAAAAAAAGCCGTATTAATTACGGTTTGAAAATTTAAGTTCGCGAGAACTAACTAGAGCTCGCATTGACAAAGTTGGTCGCGGTAGTCAGGGGAAGGGGGAAAGAATATAGAATTTCTTCCTGAATTAAATTTGGTGCATGCATGCATACTTTGGATGAAATAAAAGCAATTTCATTATCTGAGGAGCTAATTAATTAAGGAGGCTTAATTAAGGAGCCTCATTTTTAACTGAGGCAACAATTGATAAGTTTTAAGAGACTATAAATCCCTTTAAAATACATTGTTGGAGGACGAATGAAATGTCCCCACAGTTGTTTTTAGGACGAATGATTTTAACTTTTAGCATCTCGATTCTACGTAACCTATCAAGGAAAATATTGAGACCCCCAATAATTTGGTGCTGGTGACGCTTATCCCCAACTTCTATGCTAAAGCAGGCCCAGCATCACTGCATTAAATACTGAGAGAGTACCCACGTTCCAATAGAATAAACAAATAAAGAAAAACTGTGGAAAAAGTCTATTTAAGATGGCGCTTACGTCTTTTTCCAAAAAAATATATATTTTTAGCCAAAGAAATGAGAGGGTAAATGAAAGTTGTGTGATGCACGCAAAGCACCAGATTTTTAAAGTTGAAGAGTGGGCCAAATCATCATGGTTCAAGGTACGAGATATTGAACGGGTCGGGGAAAAATAGTGCCAAGCAACATTTTTTACAAAAATAATCTGTAGCTGCAGTCTGCTGTATATTATGTAGTTCTATATGTCTATGATGGAAATGGCACCTAAATATGACTATAGAGTGTTCTATATAGTCAATTTAAGTAGAATTTCCATCGTAAACATATAGTACAACATAATATACAAGAGACGGCAGCTACGGTTAATTTTTGTTGAAAATGTTGCTTGGCACTATTTTACCCCGACCCCTTCTGTTGTCAATCAGGTACATCGGAATGGTTGATAGTATATCAAGTAAACGATGTCCAACAATCCGGATCAGTGGACAGTTTCTTTTCGTTAATATGAATTCAAGTAAAGCACTCGTAAGGACTTATTGCAAGAAAGTAGATATTTTAACACTTAGGTATGTGGGTTAGGGTCACCCGTGGTATAGTGGTTAGCATGGAAACCTACAATACTAAAGGTCGCAGATTCGCGCCCAGCGGTGGCCCTAGGATTTTTCAATGGGAGTAAAAAATCATTAGCCATGCCGTCCCTCGGATAGGACGAAAAATGGAGGTCCCGAGCCTGTACGATATCAGGTACTCGTTAAAGATCCCTATCCTAATTATACTAGGATAGGCAAAATTTAGGACTCCCACTGTAGCATCGCCCGATTAGCCTTAGTGGCATAAAGTGACGTTAAAACAAACAAACAAACAAACTAATGTGGGTTAAACAATTTTTGTTAAACCAAAATAATAATTTACGATACAATGCAACACAAACAATGATAAGTAATTTATAACGATATAGTAGATAACATAAATTTAACCACATGAATTGAGCTTCAGAACGAGACTAAACATGTTGTTCATCGCTCCTTTTATCTAGTCTCTAAGTAGAACTGTCTGGAAGGTTCTAGGCAGGCATAGGTGGTACTCGAACAGTTTGTGCCAACTATTAGTTCGGTCTAACAACATGTTTGGAACTCTTTTAAATCATTTGTTTTGTGTTTTTCTTTGTTTCGAGTTCTCAACTTCAACTTCTCAGATAAGTATGATCGAAATAATAAATAAATAAATAAAAACAATATTTCATCGCCTGGTTTAACAGTCTCTTCTACAACAAACACACCCACTCTTCAATAGACTACATCCTATTCATATCTTATAGAACGGGCCTTAGAGGCATTCATACAATATAAATTTAATTATACACTCAATGAGGAAAGATGTAAAGCTAAGGGCTAGTTAGCGAGCCCTTGTCACTTCAGGTACATCTCATTATCAATATCACATTGGCTAATAATCCCAAATTAACTTCCCCCTCGGCCTTTACCTTTTAGTACCCTTCGGTATATAAGGGCTGGGAATTTGCTGCTAAGTCCAGTCACCAGCTAGCTTTAGGAAGGATCAGGTACTTTGCTTGTTATATCTATTGGTAAACATAAATCAGATTTAACAAATTTTATTATAAATTTTAAATCTTTTCTATTATAAATTTTAAAACAACTTCGACACTAAATAATAATTGCTAGTTGGAAGAATTAATCATTAATATTATATTATGATAGTTTGTTTGTTTAACGTCCCTTTATGCTACTAAGGCTAATCGGGCGATGCTACAGTGGGAGTCACCTATTTGGGGTCACCTGTATGTAGTGGTTAGCATAGCAATCTGCATCACTAAAGTTCGCTGCTTCCCACTGTGGCCGTAGGATTTTTTAAAGGGACTAAAACATCCTTGGCTATGCCGTCCCACGGATAGGACATAAAAATGAAGGTCCCGACCCGATACGATGTTAGGTACTCGTTTAAGATCCCTATCCTAACTATAATTATTTAGGACTCCCGGTGCAGCATTGCCCGATTGGCTTTAATGGCATAAAGTTACGTTAAAGAAATAAAGAAACAAACAATATAGTATTATTAATTATAACATTATGATGTGAAACAAAAACATATGATTATTTCTGTTATAACAAAGAGTTACAAATTTTTGTTGGAACAAGTAAATAACCGTAATAGTACGTAACCACATGTCCTAGATGTGATGGGAATATTCTAGGACATTCTGGGATGTATATCCAGTACATCAAATAAGTAGAAGTGATGACGATTTTGCTTATATTAGTGTGAAAGGGAATATGTTTAAAGGCGTTGAGAAATTTAGATGTTTATGGACTATGGTAACTAGAAAAAACGAATCCAATGAGGAAATTAAGGCCAGATTAAAAGTAGCGAAATCGCTTAGCTCTCTCTTTCTTTCCCGAAACTTAAACATTAGGATTCACAAAAGTATTATTCCTCCTACGGTCCTTTATGGATGCGAAACGTGGCCGCTAACATTGAGTCAATTTTATTTTATCTTGGCATGGACAAGAAACAAGTCTGAATTGAACTCCATATTTAATTTTATTGACTAAGAATGGAGTAAATCATAATTATGCCCTTATAGTAAATCCTACAAAGATATTTTACTTGTATAACTTAGTTACTGGATGAATGCATACCACTCAATATTACAATTAGTACTGTATATATATATATATATATATATATATATATATATATATATATATATATATATATATATATATATTGATCTTCAACTTATCTGATGGGCACTCTCTGTATCACTCTGGTGTTGTCTCTGGCCTCTGGTGTGGATCAGTCTCTGCTATCTCTGACGCTCTCATAGACTCAGCACCGCATCTCCTTTCCGCCTGTCTCGAAACCTGGACCTCCGCCCGAACTCTCCAGCCCCTCAACCTCCTTACACTTGGTACATACTCCAACTTCTCCCTCTTCTCTTTTCTTTCTCCATATAAATCGTCTTTCCCCCCAATCTCTAGAGACTTATTTTGCTTGGCTGGCTATCCTAAAATTTCCCTTACTTGCTATCGTTCTTGTATTTCCAGCCGCACCTTTGCCGGGGCAAAACCGGGGTTTAGTGAGTGTCGGCAGCATTGTCGGTCTTCAATTTTACTTATTTTAAAATACTAACAAGAGGTTTATGGCCCCAACAACTTCAAAGGCGGTATTTCCAGGAGCTTGCAGCTTTCAGGTAAAACTGATCCCCGGTTTTGAGAATATACAGAACTTTACATATCATCATTTTAAATTTTTTTAGTGTAATTGAATTGCCTTCATCATAGCAGTATCCACAATACATAGCACAATATTTTTTTCTTTACCGTAGCCAGAACCAGCTAAGCAGGCATAAGAAGGATGTGGATCCAACTGAAGGCCCTCGTCAGCTTGTTCATCCTGGTCAGCTCCACCCTCGCCCAGTCCTACCAGTACTCCAAGGGCTGGACCAACGGCGCCCAGGGGAAAGCCGCCATAGTTTACGACGAGTGTATGGTGATGAGGACCAAGGCGCAGCTAGGGCAGCCACTACCAGAGGTCCTCAGGATAATGATATTATATTACATTTATGTATTGATAATTATATAAGTTCCAAGATCCTAGAAGTCGTAAGTATAGGAGCCATTTTTCACTTTCATGGATCCACACCTTTACGGAACCGCTGTGCCGTTGCCTCTAGGTATCTATATATGACACTTGTGTACCCTAATGAGTTTCAGCAAATTTTAAAATTTACAATGAAACATGCGAAAGTCTTGGTAGAACTTGGTTGGTAGTTTCCACCGGTTTTGGTTATAGTTTTGCAAATTTTCCTTTTTTCCCTCCTCGATTTAGGGAAATTATGTGTTCAAAAGCTAATCTCCTAGGGACCTCCATTTTCCGTCCTAACCGAGGGAAGGAATCGCTAAATATTTTATACTCCCTTTAAAATATCCTGGAGCAACCGCGGGACGCGAACCCGCGACCTTTAGTTTTGTAAGGTGCTATGCTAACCACTACACCACAAGTGACCCCTTAAGAATCTATAATTATTATTATTTATACTTATTATATAGTTATATTATATTAATTATATTTAAACGTAATATTTCTGTAACGGTTAGATAAAGGGCACCTTGTACCTTTTTTTTTTCGTTTCATTTGATAAGTATGTAATTCTAGATATTTATCTTATTTTTAAAGACCATGGTATTAACATTAATTATTTTTATTAATACTAATAAAAAATGGGCAAGCAATCCCTTACCTATGGAGCACAGATTTATAATATGTTATTAATAATATTGTTTATTATTTCAGAAATATTTCTCCATGTGTGCGAAGCCTAGTCCTATAAAGAGTGAATTCGAAGGCGGGTATTTGATAGATCAGAACAGATTCCTCTTACCAGAAAGCTTTTAAGAATGACGAATTTAAATATTTGATAACCTTTATCAATTATAATCTTGAATAAAAGTTTGAAGTTTTATTATTTTCTTCATTCCTCATTCCATGTCTTGTTTTACGTCCATTCATGCTACTAAGGATATTCGGAAGATACTACAGTGGGATTCCTAAATTTTGTCTATCCTGGTATAGCTTGACAACAGTTGTATTGTACCTCTAGTGCGCATGCACGAAAACTGACGTCAGATCCCAGCCAATGAAATGCCATTATAACCGTGAGTATAACCAAACTTGTTTTGTCTGCTTTGTTTATACTTTACCGCTTTTTTTTTTGTATTGTTCTAAAATGGGAAATCCTTCTACTAGTCGGAGTACTCCAAAAAAGAGTGTTACAAAGAAAGTTATAAAAAGGCAAGCCAGGGAAATAATATTTCTTGTTCACGAATATTTAGTGAAAAATAAAAAAGACTATAATTTAAACTATAAAGTTATGAACTCTGTATGTTCATTTTCTCTGTAAGGTTGGCGTAGACTATTGAGAAAAGGATTTTATTATTGATGAAGAAATAGATAAGATCATTGTTAACCTTGTTGGTAGCAGCTCATCAAGTTCTGAAAATAACAGGATATCAGATGAAAGTGACAGTGATTAATTTTTATCAGGCTTTAATGGATTTATTATTTATTTTTTAATAATATTAAATTAAGTGATATTAAATATTTAAAAATAAATTATTATTTTTTAAATATCATAATAGAGCCATTCATGAGAGATATTGGCACCTTTTGATTTGATATGAACATTAAAATAATTATAAAACTTTTTTTAGAACTGCAATGATGTTTTAAAATAATATATTCAGAACTACTTGTTAGAAATTTAATATCTACAACAATTAAATTACTTCTTTTCATTTTACAATGGCATCTATTAACAATAAAGAGTATTTCTCATTTTGAATACCAATTGTTTACAGTAAATGGTAACCTAACCTGACAAATTTTAAATTTGACAGTGGGTGGAGCTTAATTAAGCTCCTCCCTCAAGTACAAAGCAATTGTTGTCAACCTGTATAGAACTTTTACCTGTCATCGCACCGGCTTGGGAAAATAAAAATGATTCTTTTCTTGTTACGATGAGGCCGAAAACATTGAGCGGCTAGCTACTTACAGATTTTTGCGAGACTTTGTTAATATTTTATATCGATATGCTAGGCATTTATGTTCAGTTACATCTTAGTGAGCATGTACATATACTTTGTATGAAACAACTTATACTACGGGCGTAACCGACGGGGAGGGGGGGGGGTTCAGTCTGTCCTCCCCAATGTAAAAAATAAATAAATAAAATACGGTACTACGAACTTATCCGAGTTTAACCAATCAAATATAATAAAATAAAAATATAAAATTTTAGTTAATTACAGCATACTCCATTGATTTATTATACCCAATTTATCCATCTAATACTTTATTTTCAGAAATGGTGCCGTGTCGCTTTTAATAAGCATCGTCAGGCGTATTGTATATTTGAAGGATTATATAATTTTTATTTCAGCATGAACTGTTTTGTTTCATTACAGAATTGGTCATCATTTCTTTTTTAAACCAAGCAGATTTGATCGAGTCTGACACCCGGGATTGCTGTACAAACTCTGAATATTCCTTCCTCCTACCTACTTTCTCATCATCCGTTCCTACCTCTCAGACAGACTATTCAAAGTAAATCATAACAATGCCTTTTCATTCATCTTTTCTAAGCCTGCTGGTGTTCCTCAAGGTAGCATCCTAGGTCCCAGCCTCTACACAGTTTATATAGCTGACATTCCAACCCATCCCAACACTTTTATCACCAACTACGCCGATGACACAGCAGTTAAAAATGACACAGACCTTGCATCCCAAACTCTCCAATCCCACATCACAATCCTCCAAGAATGGTGTCAAGACTGGAGAATCAAAATCAACCCCAACAAATCCCATCCCAAATGTGATTTACACTTCGTCGTAAACCTACGATCTCCTGTCCAGTATCCTTTAATAACACTCCACTAATCCCTGTTGAACAGATACGTTACTTAGGACTTCACTTGGACAAACGCTTTACTTGGAATCCTCATACAAGACTGAAACGAAAAGAAACTACTCGTCGCTTCCGACTACTTCAACTTGACAAACGCTCGAAACTACCAACCATCTGAAGTTGTAATGATATTAAAACCTAATAAACCTCCAGATTCCCTAAATTCCTATCGTCCTATTAGTCTCCTTCCTTCGTTCTCCAAATTATTTGAAAAAATTCTTCTTCATCGTCTAAATTCCATTGAAATTATTAACGCTATTCCAAATCATCAGTTCGGCTTTAGAAAAAATCATTCCACCTTACAGCAATGTCATCGTTTGGTGGACTACATTTCCAACGCGTCAGAATCGAAAAATTATTGTCCAGGTGTTTTTCTATATATTAGTCAAGCCTTTGATAAGGTATGGCATGAAGGATTGCTTTCCAAGCTCAAAATTTTGCTCCCTCCTACCTACTACCTAATATTACTTTCTTACTTTTCAGACAGACATTTTACTGTAAAAGTACGGGACGAATTATCAAGCATAAAACGTATTAGAGCAGGAGTTCCACAGGGCAGCGTACTTGGTCCCTTCCTTTTCAATGTGTATTCTGCAGACTTACCCGAACACGAACACACTTTACTAGCTACATTTGCAGACGACACAGCACTCCTCACATCCCACAAAAACCCATTTATGTGTGCGAGAGCCAACTTGAGCGTGAGGGCGACGGGTCGGCGACGGTGGTGGTCCCTTGTGGGGTCGGGGAAAACCCTCCCCCCCGCCCTAATCTATAGTCTTACCTAATAAAGATTTTTGGACTAATTACTTATGCGAGAGGTAATTAGTCACGAAAATAGCCTTATTAATTACTCAACAATTATTGTTGAGGAATAAGCCCAATAAAGGTTGTAATCAATTAATTATAAAAGGCTTATTTACATGACAATAATAAGACCTATTTGGACTTGTGGCATCGAGCTTTGGGGCTCCACCAAACCATCAAACTCCTCTCGAATCCAATCCTTGCAGTCCAAAATCCTTAACCTCCTTATTTCGTCACAAATAAACTTATCCATAAAGACCTTAATGTCCCGTATATTGCCGATTTGGCCCTATCCAGATACCAATCCTTTCATAATAAACTCCTGACCCACTCGAACCCTTTTGTTTTCAGCCTCGCTTCATCCTCTATTCCAGACAATCCTCTTCGTCTGAAAAGATGGCCTCGGGACCTTCTATGTTAAGTGTATCAGTTGAGAGCTACCAATGGGTAGCTTCTCTTCATGTTTGTTAAACACGTTCAGTGCCCACAACCCGCCTGGCGGGTGCACTTGACCTATCCCCAGAGGCCCAAGACCCGCCTGGCGGGTGCACCTACTCATTGCCTTCCCGGCTACCTGGATCGGCAGGGGCTTTTCGTTTTTACTCCATTTTACTGTGGGGCCTCTCACAGGGTAGTCGCTGTGTATTGAAAGTTAGCAGTTGGTTTCTCGAAAACTTTTTTTTTTTTGATCCGTGGCAGCGTGTTTTGTGAAGTGCTATGCTTCTTGGGGTACCAGTCCCTTTTACAAGTAAGTTGATTTTTTTTTATTTATTGGTTTTGATGTCTTGGAAGACTCATACTTGTTCCTCAATTTCTGAACGATTTAAATTTATCTATTTTTGCATAACAACGTGATTTTCACAAATACTGATTGTAATTTATTGTATGTATTGTAATTTGTTTTTCAATCAAAAAATTAAGTGTATAATTTATATATATTGATGTAATTTATTTATTTAATAAAAATAAGTGTTATTTATTTTATTTTTTTATTAAATATTTTTCGTCTACCTTCCAATAGCCTCCTTCAATTGTTCCCTTCATCTGTCCATCTATATCTGTGGAATTTATAAAAAGTAAAAAAAAAAAAGTAATTTAGAAATAATTGTTCGTACCGCCCAGTAAAATAATAAAAAAAAAAATCTAGGAAAAAATATATTAACCCCCTCTCCCCCCCTTTCAAGAAAAAAAATTTGACATGATTTTACATTAATTGGGTAATTGAAAGAAAATGCTATTTCTCACATTTAATTAAAAATTACGCCCTAAAAACTGATATCATTATAGAAATACGAAGAGACGTATGTGGCCCACAACCCGCTAGGCGGGTCGGAAGTCACCACGCGGCCCACAACCCACCTGGCGGGTTGTATGTAAAAAAATGGTAAATGGTACTTGCATCGATGTTATAATGATTGATTTGATTTATTAAAGTGTTATTTACAAGAATGAATAAAAAAAAACAATGGGCCCCCGTGGATGTATGCTTATTGTTAGTGGGCATTGAATGTGTTAAGATATATTTTTTCTTAGTATTATCACATTTACTAAATTTATTTCTTTAACTACAGTTGAAAAGTTCAATAAATAAAAAAGCCAAAAAAAAAAAAAAAAAAAAAAAAAAAAAAACCATGCAGCTTGATCCTACTTTCCATCAGCTCGACGAAGCTTATTAAAGTTGATGGAAAGCTTTTTTTCTTCTCACATCCTTCAACATGCAGCCTCAGTTAGCAACTCACCTACATTCTAACTGAGACATAAATTGACAAGTTTTAAGAGACTATAAATACCTTTGAAATACAGCGTTGGAGGATGAATTAGATGTCCCAATAGTCGGTTTTAAGCGTCATTTTTTTAACTTTTAACCTCCCGAATTTCTACCTACCTTATCTTTGAAAATATTGTGCCCCCCCCCCCCCCCAACACCAAGGTTCCGATGACGCCCATATTTTGAGTAGATCTTATTCATTTCAAAAACAGTCCCCAAATTTTCCGATAGTACATTATACCTCCCCATCAGGGAAGATGAGATGGCGGGTAAAGTAACTTTAAAAGTTCGCTGAAAGGATCAATCAATCCAAAGACGTATCTAATCGTAGAGAAAGGCCAAGAACCAATTGGCACCTTGTAAGGAAGATTTAATTTTATTTTAATAATAAAAACATTATCAAAATCTAAACTCTATGATAAGAAGTAATTAGACTTCTAATAATGGTATAATAGAATAGAACAAAAAATTATGACAATGGTTTATTGTTTTAATGGCTTCATTTATATCCCCATATGACTATCCTAGATTTTCCCTTTTGGTAGAATTGTGATAAGGTGTTTAGCTCCATTATATAAACCCTCTAGGGATGGCGGTAAATATACCCTCAAAGGCATGTTTTTTTTTTTCAGTTGGACTTTTATATCTCCTGAATTACTAACAGTATCGAAAAAATGTTCATATTAAGTGTTGTATGGTATTCAACTCGTTATTGAATGAATTGATTTAGTGTGGAAAACCTGGCGGTTAAGCGCGATCCCGGTCAAATCACCAAAAATCAGTTCTTCCTTACACAGTACTGAACTCAAGACCCTTCTTGATTTCAGTACTCGATTTTACGAATTTATCCTAGTTTAACCAGTAAAATATAAATATAAAATATTAGTTAATTTCAGCACACTCTATTGTTAAAAGCTAGTCAGGCGTATTGTATATTTTGTATATTTCTTGGAACGATTAATTTTGTGGGATGAGGAAACGAATTGTATTCCCGAGTCACAATCAGGCTTCAGAAAGGGTCGCGGATGTTTGGATAACCTTTTTACATTAAATACCGTCGTTCAATACCAAATAGGATTCAAAAAGCAACAGCTTTTTGGTATATTTATCGATTTCAATAGGGCCTTTGACTCGTTAAATCGAGAAATCATGTGGGAAAAGTTATTCAAGATAGGTATTAGTCCCAAAATAATAAGGTTATTCAGAAATCTGTATAACTCAATGATGATGAGGATTAAATGCCATGGCCACAATCATACAAGTGAAATTAAGGTGACCAAAGGGGTGCCTCAGGGTGAGGTTACGAGCCCATACTTCTTCAGTGCTTTTTTAAGCGATATGGAAGAATATATGAGATCAAAGGGGGCTGATGGGATTCAAATCTCGCATTCATGTAATATTATGATATTATTGTATGCAGATGATGTGGTCATATTCTCAGATTCATATTCGGACTCATTAAAAAAATTAAAAATTCTTTTAGAATACTGTAATATTAATCAGTTAGAAGGAAATACGACTAAAACAAAAATAATTCAGTTCCACCGAGGTAAAAACAAATTAATTCCAAAAATTAAGTATATCGAATCAGAAATAGAAATCGTTAAATCGTATACATATTTAGGTATAACAATATCCAGTTCCGGAACTTTTCTAAAAGCAGCTCAAATGGCAGAAACAAAAAACAGAATATCAACTGGAGCAGTTTTAAGCATCTGCAGTAAAGCTAAGATAAGAAATTGGGAAGCTAGAATTAGATTAAATGAAGCCATTAATACCAGCAGTTTATACTATGGTGTACAAATTTGGGGGTTAAGATATTCTTAATAATACTTAAACTTTTATAAAAATCTTAACTCTCTTTGCAAAACCACACCAGCTTGGATGATAAGATTAGAGTTTAACATAACCTATAGTAAATATTATGTGTTAAAATATTGTTTAAAATGGATTTATAAATTATTATTGATGAAAAACAACAGATTCCCCAAAGAATGTTATTTAAAACTCCACGAAATCTCTCAAAAGAAGGACATTATAAAATTTAACTGGTTATGTCAAATCAAGCAGTGGCTTAACGAAATAAATCAAGCACACATACTTAATGAATTTAATGCAACATTATTCAAAAGTAAAATATCCCCGGTACTATATAATTTTAAAAATTATCTCGAGCAAAAAGATAAACTGCAACTACTATCTTCTAAATATAATCCTTATTATTTGAACATTTATGACCCAACTGACGAAACACAAAGTTACCTAAATTTAAATCTGCCATTCAGAATGATCAAAATAATAGCGCAGCTAAGACTTTCCGGCAAATATATTATTAAGCTTTCCCTAAAAGATAATACTTATATAATTAACACATTCGAACAGTGCTCTATATGCAATAGGAAGCAAAACGAGGATTTATACCACCTGCTAGTAGGATGCCCCATGTATGCAGATATAAGACGTAAATATTTACCAGGCGTTCAAAACAAATCCGTAGTAGAATTACATGCAATTTTGAAAGTAAATAGTGCAGAACAAATCCGGATTTTGTATTTTTTTATTATCTATTCTATGAAACTGAGGCAATTCATACTTGAGGGATAAGATACGTTTCATTTTCATTAATTCATTACGCTACAATATCGACGTATTCTCATTAACAGTATTTAAGTATACATATATATACTTTAATATATTTTACAATATACTTATATTATTATTTTAATTTAAACAATTATTAGTTACATAATCAGCATAAGGAGAGAATTTTCTATTTATTTTCGCTATTAAAAAAAAAAAAAAAAAAAGGATGAAAGAAACACTTTTATTATCGTTTACATAAAACTAGTAGATGTAAATATGTTGTAAACACCTAAATATGTTGTATAGATTCTAAAATATGTTGACATTTTTTGTATTAATTTATATCTATTGTCCATTTATAGCGAGATATTTTTTCATTGTTAAATATGTTTGTTTTTTTCTCCTTATTATTAGTTTGTCGTAGTAGGTATGTAGTGTATGTGTATTTTTTACTTTCACTTACCTATATATGAAATATATAGTAAGTGGAAGTATTGCGATCGTGAAAATTTTCGACTTCCGGTTTTCAACGGAAATACACGTTTTGGGACCCCCTGAGTCGAAATAACCAAGTCCCGCGAAATGGTCTGTGTGTGTGTATGTATGTGAACAGACTAGCTCAAAAACTATAAACCGTGGGAACCTGAAATTAGGTATTTAGTGTAGGTATATGCCCGCGATGTGACAGCAAAAATTTCATCAAAATTGCTCAAAGGGAAGGGGTACTTTATTTAATAACTTTTTCGTTTTTTTCGATTTTCTCAAAAACGGCTCTAACGATTTTGATTAAACTTAGTATTTGATCGATTTATATGCCCGAAATATGACTGTAAAAATTTCATCAAAATTGATTAACCGGAGGGGGAACTTTACTTAATAAATTTTGAATCATTTTCACTTGTTTTTTTTATTTACTCAAAAACGGTTTTAACGATTTTGATCAAACTTGGTATTTGATGTATTTATATGCCCGAGATATGACTGTAAAAATTTCATCAAAATTGATCTACGGGAGGGGGGACTTTACTTAATAAATTTTGTATCATTTTCACGGGTTTTTTTATTTACTCAAAAACGGCTTTAACGATTAACAAAAATAAGATATGAATGTAGAAAAATGTGTGACTTTGGGAAATGATAATTAGCAAAACATGTCAATTTCTAATCTAAGTAAGTTGGTAAGTGAAAGTTGTGTGTTGCGCGCACGCACCAGATTTTTTTTTCTTAGTGTGATTTCTTTTTTCCAGATTTCTTTTTTTCTAGTAGTGACCAACTCTATTTGTATGGGGTTCTCCCCAAAAACAAATTACAATAAATAAATAAATAAATGGTGACGTCTCTGCCTATATCTCCTAAAAGAAATGTTTTCGATATTTTTGAGTACTTTTAAAATTGCGAAAACACGCCTTTAGGCGTTACATTTACAGGATAGTTTTTTCTAATTTTAATGGTACATTTTAGGCTTCCCCAACGATTTACTATAGGACGGCATTCAGAATAAGGAATCAAACCCACGAAATATGCAAAAAGGAGTTAGGGTTGAGCGTTTTTAAACGGGTCTTTATTATTCTTTACTGAAAAATTCCTATCCCTTTAGCTCTCGTATTTTAAATGAAAAATTTAAATAGCAGAAAAAAAATATTGATAAAAGAATAGCTACCCAATCCCACAAATAAAATTAGTGGAAAGATTTATGATCATTGATAATGTAGTGTAAACTCGGAATGACTTAATACAGTTTAATGTTGACATGTCAATATAACAAACATACAATTTAAAAAAAACAAAAAACTTGAGCTATTGCTTTGTCAAACGTTTGAAAATTTTCTTTTACATTTTTGTTAATACTTCAACGTTAAGTCATTTTGATTGAAAGTATGTAAAACAAATACATACTGATACATGATTTAATTTTTTTTTGTATATCTGCGCTTGCAGTGTAAAGAAATCCAAACTAAAAAATGTATTGTTTAAAGGTTTGCGTATAATTTTGTAGACTTTAAAAAAATTGTAGGCGAGAACTTGATAATTAAATTAAAACATCAAGACCTCTGCTAGCCTTTATAAGTGCTACAAATATTTTTACAAAAGCTTAGCGTTTTCAATTATATTTTTCTCAAATATAAGATTTTGGACTTAACTCTGCAATGAAATACATCTGAGTATTTTCAAATATTTCTAAATTTTAAATTAACAAATTCACAAATCCAGACTTGTTATTTTCCTCCTGACCTTTTATATGTTTTTTCTTTTTTTTTCTTGAAGATAGAAATATGATGGAGGAAAAATTAGTTAATTTTTGTTAATTGCTGTCTGAGATCAAAGGGGAAAATAAAAATGAAACGAGGGAGGATCCTTTCAGAATAAGGGCTCGTTCATTTTCTAAACAAGTTGAGTAAATTGATACCATTGTTTTTAAAAATTATTTTTCAACCATCGAGTTCAAAACAAGTACCACCCTTTCTTAGAATGGGAGAGTGTGTTGGTATATATAGGGCCCTTCAAAAAATTCAGCTTCAGTCTCCAACAAGATCTCCTCTGTACTCACAACGGTATTAGTTACTTTTAATTTAGCATTTTATTTAATACTTTAAGGATATTATTATTATTTTTTTTTTTTTTTTTTATACATGTACAAATACTTTCTTTTAAAACTCAACAGCTACAGTGAACCAAATATTCTAGGAAAGTAAAAAGAAAAAAACTATTGATTATCGTATGTCTTCAAATAGCTCAATTACTTTGCCTTAGTAACAAAAACTATGTCTTTTTGATCCTTCTTTACATTAAGAAGACGGTTAAAACTCAAAAAACTGTGTTTTTGGGTAATTGCATTTAAAGTTTCGACTCCATTCTCAATTTTACCATGTACCCTAAAACAGCGACTAGGATAAATAGTATTTGATCAGAATAGTTTACCATTGTATCGTTAACACGACCCATCTTCTTTATAAAAGAATATGCCTTACGCGAACTATTAGTACTATTGTGACTATATTCCGGCATAATTTTAAACTAATAAATAAGAAAACTTTTAAACTAAATTCTTGTTACGAAAATAGTCTGGCCATAAAATTTTGTAAGTGATAGTCCTAAGAAATTGGTGTTATTTTTTTTATATATGTTCAGATTTTTTATAAATCATTTTATTCGAAAATAAAAATAAAATACATTGTTAAAATGGAAGAAGATTTTTACTCATCTTTCTTTGAATAATGTGAATAGTTATTGTTCAAGTAAAAGCAAACATTTTTTCTACTATGAGATGTTTTATCGATTAGATTCTGAGACTCTCCCTAAACTTAACAACTAACTTTTCTTTACTATTTTTCACTTATCGTCTACCATGTTATTACACATTTCTAGTGCTTATATTACATAGAGCACTTATAGTACTTACATTTACAAAGTGTAAACATTATACTATACAGTTCATATTTTTTAAACTATGGTACTTTTTGATTAACGAGAACATCGATGTAAAAAGAAACTTAGATATCGATGTCAATGAAACAGTGGGTTCTAATGCATAGTTTAACACCTCACTGTCGCTAACACCTGCATTACCACTAATTCAGAACAGGAGTGAAATAAATATCTTTTCATTTTTGTTATATTATGTAGTACTATAAAAAACGAAATTGAAAAATAAATTAATGGTAGGCAAGAGGCTGGAAATTCTTGTTATTTTTTAGTTGCAAAATTACTTATCTCACGCTTTCTGTCCCGAAATTCAAAAGTTATAATTTGCAAAACTATAATTTTTCCGACGGTTCTTTGTATGTATATGAAACATACCCGCTTACAGTAAGAAGGGGCAACGCCTTAAGGTCTTTGAAAATAAAGTTTTGCTTAGAATATTTGGGCCAAAGAAGGATGATTCAAGAGGAGAATTTAATCGTGTGGTGTATAAAATGAGTGCAATAAAATCCACTTTTATCGAATGGTCAAAAAGACAAAAAGTATTTTGTTTTTCCAAAAAGCACTTTTTTAAAGATGAATTAACTTAGTATCTTTTGGGTTGTTTCACATGAAATATCCCATTTTTTTAATTTTTGAAATACAAAGAGGATTTCTGTGTTATTTACTTCCAAATGTTTACATATTACAATTAAGCAGTTACTAATCCTCTACTTTTCTTTTTTAAACGTTACACACTTTTTAGTATACCTACAAATATGAACATGGAAACATGCGGAAATTCATGTTATTTTTTGGTTGCAAAAATATTTATCTCACACTTTCTGTCCCAAAATTCAAAAGTTAGATTTACAACACTGTAATTCTTCCGATGGTTCTTTATGGATGTGAAACATGGTCACTTAGAGTAAGAAGGGGCAACGCATTAAGGTCATTGAAAATAAAGTTTGCATAGAATATTTTGGCCAAAGAGGCTTGATTCAATAGGAGATTTTAGACTGCTACACAATGCAGATTTGCTAATGTAGCCGGTAAACGTAATCGAAGTTATAGCCGCCCGTCTGTTATGGTGGGCGTGCAAAATGGCGAGTCTGCGAACGAAAAGATTGATAAACGTTTTGCCAACTGGGAAACAGAAAGCTGTTCTTGTGGAGTAGGGATTGGACGGTAGAAGGTTTGTAGAGAGCGATTGGTAGTGTCGGCTTCGAGCCTTCGGGTTCATCTAGCCTTTATCTATATCCTAGTCTATATTTAGTATTTCTGAACATGATCCGTTCCCCAGATGTCGCTGAGAGCCGAAGTCCTGCTGATCGCTGCCGTCCTGGTCAGCTTCGCGATGACTGCCAAGATCCAGTACTCCAGGGGGTGGACCAACGGCGCCGAAGGGGACCGACCCAAGATCAAGATCAACGACTGTCTCGCGGAGCTCACCCTCGCCCAGATCCAGAAGAGCCAATTCCTCCCGGTATGGTATTCTTATGTATTATGTTAATTATACGTATTATATAAGTATAATTAACCTTGTAACCAAAACCAGCCAAGTTTTCATCATAATACCTATTAGTTAAAGATGCTATAGCTAGGTAAGGTTGCAATTAGTGAACATGTGTATCGGGATCATTTCAGAAGCTTTAATTCAAACAAGTTGATAATAACTCAGCAGTACTCCACAGACCAGCTAAACGCTTAGAACTCTGATTTATCGACTTCTCCATGACGTGCGGACCTTCTGAAATGATCCCAATATACGAGTAGCTAACTCTGACTGAAATTTGGGGGTTCATGATCACTTCATCATAATCACGTGGCCGACAGCACAGTTTTTTAATGAGATTATTACCTTATATTAAGAAGGGCTGCGGTCTAAACTACCTGAAGTGTTATGTTTAGGGCATAGTGATTACCTATTGCATTATTCACTTAAAAATACAAAAAAATTTAAAAACTAATATATTTGGAGGGGGGGGGGATCTTGACCCTGTAACCAACCTAGATACTCCCTTGCTCATATTGAATATTTTCCAACTTACATCATTTTGCTTAAGTTAAATAAACGGCGAGAACCCCTGGGAGAGTTGACTTTTATTTTGTGGAGGCCCCACGGAATAAATCTCGGCCTTCCTACCATGTTTAGAATAGGTTGGTTACACCTATTGAGTAAACCCCATATGCCACACATGGCCAGGTAGGGGTAAAAAAAAAACGGCGAGAAGCATTGCAAAAAAACATCTCTTCATTCTAACGTATCCAAATAAACGTATAGATTATTTAAAACCGATAAACTATTATTTTTTTTTTAACTTTGTTATTTCTGGGTCGATTTGAAATAGAGTAACAGCCCAATCTGATAAAAAACTTTTAAAATCCTTAGACCTATTTATACGTTTAAGTTTCGGGAACGAAGTTTGGAACCAAACGTTCCTTAGGGGTACCTGTTATATAGTAGTTAGCATAGCAGTCTACATCCTACCCATTATATTTTATTTTATTAAAAATCCTTGGCTATGCCGCACCTCGGATAGGACGTAAAATGGAAGTCCCGAGCCTGTATGATGTCAGGCACTCGTTAAAGATCCCTATCCTAATTATACCTGAATAGCAAAATTTAGGACTCCCACTGCAGCCTCGTCCGATTAGCCTTAGTAGCTTAAAGGGACGTTAAACAAACAAACAAAGCAAACGTTGCTTCGCTGTTTGACCGCCAGAGGCGAATATAACGGATCAAAAGCCCTGTTTACACGGTTTTAAGTTTAATGATCGATCTTGGGATAGAAATGTTTTAGTTCTCTTATTAATCGGTTAATTATTCTAGTAACGGTTATTATCAGTAACAGTTATCGTTTAAACAGGCCTTTATTGATATTAAAAGAATTAGAGCCTGCGTGATGTAAAAACTGAAAATTTTGGCCTTTATTTCAGTAAATAAGTAGTTGTAGCAGTTGATTTAATGTCACTCTATGCTCTTAAGACTTATCGGACGATGCTATAGTAATATTCCTAAATTTTGCCTTAAGTATAATTTAGAAAAGGTTCTTGACGTAGTACTCTTCATCGCATAGCCTGAAGACCTCCATGTTCCTTCCCAAATAGGGGGATTACCTAACGACTTTTTACTCCCCTCAAAAAATCCATTTGCCGGTCTACGAACCCGCGACCTTCTGTGTATGTGTCGACTCTGCTAACACATACACCACACGTCACCCCATTTCATTGTGTGACTCCCACCTATTAATAGGATAATATTCTATTCTAAATTGTAAATTATAATATTTTTAATATTACGTTATACATTTCAGCCTTGCAAGCTCAACTGGGGAGAAGGTCATTCAGAACAGATCGAAAAGAAGAGGTTCCTGTACCCAGAGATCTCTTATGAAAAGTGATACTGAGTTGTTAATTTGTTTATTATCTGTTTTGTTTTAGTCTTTAGTAAAAATGCAATAATATTTTTCCTTGTTTCATAAAATAAATATAATTAACAGATAATTCTTACTAACTTTCTCCCTCCTATTCCATATTCTGATGAGCTATTTACATTAATTGCTTATGTTAACTTTGAGGAAAAAATATATTTCTATTTCTTCTCAAATGTTTGTTTCTACAGAAAAAAAACATCAACAAGGATTGTAAATTATATCAATATCATATACGTCTAATTTTACATTATTATAGTAATTTTAAATTATCACTATAATAATCTCAAGGGATCAAAATTCATATTTAATCATAAAGTGAAAATTTATCTTCTTTACCTTTATAATTAACGACATAGAACACTATTTCAAAATAGTAATACATAACAAAATGATACACCGACAACACATCAGCAATTTGAGTCTAAAAATTTGAGGTGCCAACAATTTTTTCTTCATTAATGAAATTTTAATATATTCTGTAAATGGCATCAGATTAATAAAATAAAAGATGTTAATATGCAGTTGAAGTACTGTCAAAGGTAGTCACAACTAGAAAAAATTAGAAATTACTTCCAGTGGACTTTCCAACTCAACTGATTGTGACAAAAAAAAAAAAAAAACTATCCAGAAGAGATGCGACATCCAAAGCAAAACATAGATGTTTTTACAATCAATACATCGATGTCGATTAAACATCGGCCACGAAACTATCGATGTTTTTTTAATTTATACATTCTTTAAACATTAACATATTAGTGCCAAAAGTGTAATGTTTAAGTATAAAGCATGATTATTTTTCATAATTAATGTATAAATAATCGATGTTTTTGACATAGTTGGTTTTTCATATTCATTTATTAATGATTCAACTGTTCAAAAACATCGATATTAAAAACAACTTTTGTATTGTCAATACATCGATATTAAAACATATTTGTTATTGTCAAAAACATCATTGCTAAAAACATCTTTGTTATAGCTAAAACATCGATGTTAAAAAACAACTTTTTATTTTTAAAACATCTATGTTAAAATCATCTTTGTTATAGTTTGTTGTTTTTTGTCCAAGACATCGATGTTTAAACATATTCGTTTTTGTCAAAAACATCAATGTTAAAATCAACTTGGTTAATGTTGAAAAATCGATGTTAAAACATATTTGTTCTTGTCAAAACATCGATGTTAAAAACAGCTTTGTTATTGTTAAAACATCGATGTTGAGAACAACTGTTTTTATTGGAAAAAAAAACCATCGGCTAAGTAGCATCGAGGGGGTCATAATTCCTGGGGCCCAATCAAATCAGTATCCGACTATCAGACGCTCTTTGTTTTAACCAGATTTTTTTTTTTCAAGATTCTTTTTTCAAGATTTCTCCCTGTTAGATTATTATATTTATGGTCCATATTCCTAAAAATGAAACTCGACGTTGACGCCATAATGTATTACCAATCATTTAATCTTCAGCTCATTTAAATTCTTCGATATGAAAAAATATGCCTTTTTATATTGATTTTTTTAGATATTTATCAACAAGGTCGAAATTCATTTTCTAATAACTTTATTACATCCAAATAAAATTATGTCGGATCTCAGGAAATTTAATTAAAAATGTAAACTTGTATTGTGGTGGTGATAATTGGTAAATTCTTAATAATGTAAACTTTTATTTTTTTCATTTATGTTATATGATTCGATGAATTATCGATTACATCACTTAGAATAATCGATATGAAAGTGCGTAGCCTTAGTAGCATACCCTACTCACCCCCTCAATTAAGGTAAGCTAATAGCCATTTGTGTAGGGAAGGGAATTACCCCGAGCAAACCACCTCAGCACAAAAGGCGTTGTTAATGAATTAAATTAGTTAAGTGGATGCTGGGGTACAAACTGTTCCTTATATTGTTCCAACGGGCGGTCAGTTCTAACTAAATTGCACCTGCTTCATTACGGACCCCAACACATAAGGGCAGATTTTTTTCCCTTCATGAAACCCTTTCTCCCTTACCCCTCGTAGACAGTTTACTTTTAAGGTTTTGTTAGAAACACAACACCAGAGCATAATCAAAGAGGCCTTGTTAGCGCCCCTTGTGGCCAGGGGAAAACACTTAAGTAATTGATAACATTGTCCCTTCTTAAAAAGCTCCCTCACACCCCCACGATCTTCTTCCCTATATATTCCCCTGTTCTGGGGAGATCGGCCAGTCCAACGCAGCCCTCGACCAAGAAGGCACATCCTATCCACCCTTCAATCCAGTAAGTATATAATAATATAATAATAATAATAATGAAGGACTAACGAACCCGAAGGTTCGATGCCGACACCACAACCCGCTCCCTGCACACCTCTATCCATCCAGACCCAACTTCGAAAGATCTGCCTTAACGCAATCCTCCCACCTCCGTCTCGGCTACCCCTCGGAAGTTTCCCATTCTGCACCGCGCTTATTAATCTTTTAGGTATTTGTTCACTACTAACTTTCGCAATTATTAAGATAAACTAACTGTCCCCGCAATTTGAATATAACCTTCATAAAATTCATTTTATTAGAATCACTTATATAGTGCTTCTCCCCCAAGTCCAGGTTCAATTTCTTGTATAACCCATGGAAATTAGAACGCTCTGCCCTCTCCATCATTTCAGTCTTGTAATGGTCCTTTAATTCGGTCAAAATCCGAGAAATCAAATGGCTATCTGCGTAATCCAACGGAACACCTACCTTTTCAAATAATTTTAAGTTTTCCCCGTGCCAAAATATTTTCCTTCTAACTATTTCTAATGCCGAAATCTTTGGATATCTTGATTCTGGGAAAGAAAACACTTTTTGTAAATATTTCAGGTGTAAATTGAGAGTATGAAAGAAGATTGGGTGAATATTCGATTCAAGATACAAAATATACCTTGGAGAATTTTTTGGAAGGGAAAACAACTTCTTAATAAAAACGTATTTAATTTTTCCACTTCTTCATAATTCTGATATCCCCAGACTTGACAAGCGTAGCAAATAATTGATCGGACGGCAGCATTATATACATACAACTGCTTCAATATCGGAATTTCGTTTTTACTTATAATACTGTTAAAAGTTGTATGTATAACTTTCTACTAACTTTCGCAATTTTCCACGGTCATTTTATTCTTCTCGCTGATATCACGTCAGTTATATTTACAGGGTAAAGTGCACTCAGCGTCGTGTAAGCGTCTAAATTCTCCGGTTAGTTCATCCCTCTTCGGTCCAAATATTCTACGCAGTACTTTATTATAAACCCTAAGCCTCCCTAAGCCGTTATTATAAATTGAGGAGGTGAGGTGCAAAACTCGTTCGTTCCATTTTTTTTTAAAAATTGAGATGTTAGTGGATTCTGAAAGATATTTTAACGCTCTTTCAACATATCTTATCAGATTGAAGCAAAACTTATTATTTCTTATCTATTTTTGCTATAAAAAATAGCGGTTTGTTGCAGAACTGATTCGTTCCATAGCCCATTGTGTTTCAAAACTGGTTCGTTACTCGTTTTGATGCAAAACTCTTTCGTTCTATTAATCACTTCTCACTTTGCACCCATCCCATACGTTCACTTGAGCAGTTTCTGTTTCTCTTTCTGAACAAAATGTCGAAAGCTCCTTAAACTCGCGTGTTTTATTCCAGTTTATACTCGATTCTTCTTACCTAGCTATATTAATAATTGATTTTCCAATGGCTCCAACAAGCTGAAAGACGTTGATAATTTGCTGAAAAAGCATTTTGGTGAAGAGTGGAAGGCCAATGATTCATTGAAGTATCACACACGAGTTCTCAATATATATGCTGCAGACGAGGGAAACAACGAGCAACAGGATGGTGAGGTCGCTATTGTTGAAGAAGACGATAGCCTTAGGATCTAGTCTTTTTGTAATTTTGATGTTTTAAATCAATATGCTGATATATTTAAAAAAAGTCGTAAAAGTGGGTGTTATTTTGTAAAATGGTACCGAATTCATTTATAAAATGGTTTTGAACCTAAATAAATATTACTTATTCAGAAGATCAACCTACGCTGTGTGAGTTAAAACTCGTTCGTACCAATGTGGTGAGCAGCAAGTCTTCCCTTTAAACATTTTGTTGCAAAACTTCCCATTTCATATTTTGTTACTTTTTTTTGTTATCTCTAAATCAGTAATTTTTTTTATTCCAAGCTCACTTACATAGGGTATCCCCACCTTTCGAAGGCAAAAAAAATCATCATTATCTGGCCACTCTACAAGACGTGGTAAGTTTTTTGAGTTTCCTCAAAAATGTGTTCAGGTGAAACGAACGAGTTTCGCATCTCACCTCTTCAATTATTTTAATTTGTTATAGTGGCCCTATCTGCAATATCATTTGGATAATTTTGATACATGTTAATGGCTCGAAGTGGGTTTTTATCAGAACAAAGCATAGCTGTGTCGTCAGAAAATACACTCAACTAAACAAAATAAAATCTCTCAGACCTGCTTATATTGGGGTAAATATCTGATTTTAAAAAGTATTAAACACAAAATGATTAAAAGATAAATTAACGAATATTTAAGTGACCTGAATAAAAAACAATAATTATAAACCTATAAAATATAAATAATCAAAAACATCTAATTTCTAATACAGCAGGGGTTCTGAAACTTTTATTCCATGTCAAATCTCAGGGCAAACCTTATAACACTAATAGTTTAATAAAAAATTAAAACTCCTGGCTTTAATTATTCGACCAATAATGAAAATTAAAGGCGCGTATTATTTTTTTTTTTTTTGCGAAATAGTACGGCAACTCTACCAATAGTTGACAGTTTAAGAAAAAATAAATATATTATTGACACTGTTTACTACAATATATTGATGTAAGGATAATCTTTGTCATGAATTTAGTTAGGCCTATCCCTCTAGAAAACTGGGAATACAATATCCTAAGGTCTACATTTACGGTTTTTATAAAAAATGATTTCTTAGAAACTTCTAAAATGAACCAATAGTTGACACATCTAAATTTAAAGGTTTGGAAAGTTGACATTTATGGTTTTAAAATTGACACATGCATTAATATTTAATTTCCTATGATTTTTTATAGGTTTAATGCATACATTTCTGTTTCCTTAGTGATATCTATATTTCACTGAACCTTAGTGGGTCATGGGGGTAAAGACGTTAAAAAATGGACAAACAAATCAATATTTAATTTGTAAACGGTTGATTGTATGGATATTTATGATTATCAGAATGTCGTCCAAAATATGTAAAAATAAATACAGTAGAACCCCCTTTATCCAGGGTAATGATGGGTCTGGGGGTCCACGGATAATCGAAAACCCCGGATAAACGAATGACTACATTTTATTGACTTAACGTGATAGAAAATTATATAATTAAGATTTATAATAATATATAATGAAGATTAATTAAACAAAAAACGTTTAACAAATGAACGTTTTAACAAACAACAAACGAACAAAAAACTCCTTCAGCGCGTTTATGCATGAGCCCCTGATAGACAGCTTCATCTACGTCTTTATGTAGAGTTCTTCCTTGTTTTCCGAGGACACGATGTTTGGGCCGATGGCGATACGAAGTCGGAAATGTCTTTTTTCTTCTTCAAAATGTCACGAACAGTTAGCTCGCCGATTCCTAATTCAGCGGACAATGTATGTTTTAACACTTTCACCTATTTCTATTCGGTTTATAATGGTTAATTTCTGTTCAAGCGTTAAAACAACAGGTTGTCTTTTTATTTGCTATATTTTATTAGTTCTTATTTAAATGGAGACTAAATAACAACTGAGAATATTTTGATTTGTAGTCAAACAGGCCAGAGTAGGAGTTTCCTAGAAAGACTTGAAAACAATATCGTTCTTAGAATATGAATTGGAGTAATAGTTACCGGAAACATCTCATCATACGATAACAGCTTGACGTGTGTTTCCATTTATTATTTTATTTCATAATTTCTAAGAGCAATAGATAATTAACCATTGTGTAATCGTTAAAACATTTACGTATTCATTTTATTTAAATAAATGTTATGGATACAACATAAATCCCTTAAAAATTAAAAAGATCCTATTAAAAAAAAAATTGGCTCCTCGGAACCCCGGTTTATAGAGGCCCGGATAATGGAGGTCCTACTTTATCGATAAATAGATATGTACAAAAGATCAATCATTTAGTCTTAAATTGAAGGTCAACTTAGGGTTGAAAGATTGTTTGTTTGTTTGTTTAACGTCCATTTTTATGCTACTAAGGCTAATCGGACGATGCTACAGTGGGAGTCCTAAATTTTGCCTATCCAGGTATAATTAGGATAAGGATCTTTAACGAGTACCTGACATCGTACAGGCTCGGGACCTCCATTTTACGTCCTATCCGAGGGACGGCATAGCTAAGGATTTTTTACTCCCATTAAAAAATCCTAGGGCCACCGCTGGAATTGAACCCGCGATCTTTAGTATTGTAGGTTGCCATGCTAACCACAACACCACAGGTGACCCCGAGGGTTGAAAGAGTTAGGAATAAAATATAAAGAAAAGTCTCGAGAGTAAGGTTTAATGGGACTCGTGTTTAGTCTAAAGCTATATCTCATTCTTTTAGACCTGATGATTTTTTACGACGAGGTTCGAAACGTCTGCTCTTATTAAATATATTTAATTACTAGCTGGGGTGCCCGGCTTCGCTCCGGTAGTTGTGTGATAGCTTTAATACCAGAAAAACTTTAAAATTAAAGGAAATAGGAAACAAAATTAGCACTTTCTTAAAAATTCGGTTTTAACTTGGTATCAATATTCTGCAGACTTGAGATCTGCAGAGTGAGCCCAAATAAGGAACCCTGTATAATTTACAGGGGGTTAAAAATGGTAAATGAACAATTAATTTTGCTAAATTTTTTCATCATATTTCTTTTTATCTTGAACTATGAGGGATGATAAAATCTTGAATGCTGTTATTGGAGTTAGTCGTTTTGTCAACTGGAATGCTAATCATACATAGTATTCAAACCAACTTCTTTTTCATAAATGCAATAAGAACTCTTCAAACTTTTTATTTTCGATTTATATTCAGTCAATTCATCTCTTTTTTTATGTCTGATTTTATTCGCTCACGGTACTACTAAGAAATCTTCACTCATATTGCATTAAATTTACTAAAGTATATGTTAGATATTGATTAAATGTAATGTGTTAATCAATTAACCTTCTTATGAGAAAATTAATTTTGTAAAGTATCCAGTCGGTTTTCTCATTGATTGCAGATATGTAAAATCATTAATTTATTTTAAAAGAAAAGGTGAAACTAATTATTTTCGCTTTATTTTTTAGTAATTTAAAAAGAACAGCTGAACAAATACATAACCTTTACAAATATAACGGAATGAATGAACAATAAACATTGAGTGAAACACACCCTAGCGCTTCCTGGTGGTCTGCAGCTCGAACTAAATTTTTCATTCATAAACTCGTATGTCATTCTCAGGTAGGCTAATTATATGTTGCGAGAGCCTTAAAATTCCAGTCCTTTTCTCTTCAATTTCACACCCATAAGAGAATAACGGAAACCTTCTTCTCCGTTAGGGGACCTACAGTTACACGCTGACATAAATATCTTAATCGTATGTGGAGTCGTTTCTGAGCCTTTTCGGCACGCACATTGTACACTTTGCTTTATAATATATATTGATTAGTAAGCTCTAGGGTAGTAAATAATAATATTATTATTAATATAAATAATAATTAATTTTGACTCCAGGGTAATCTCTCAGCCGAATTATTATAGGAAAGATGTCCTATTTGCTCCAGGTCCAATATGTTGTTCCGCCTCCAAAGCTTGCTGCTGATCGCCATCCTGGTGGGATCCGCCCTGGCCCAGACCTTCCAGTACTCCAGAGGATGGACCAACGGTAAGAGGTCCTTCCCCGGTGCACAGACAGCCTGCCAGATCCAGAGGCTGAGGGCCATGCTTCAAGGAAAACCGTTCCCGCCGGTAAGGAAATTTTGAAAGTATACTGTTAGCATATAGAATACCAACTACACGGATAGTAACTATTAAATAAGAAATACACTGAATCCTTCTTGACATCCTTCCGGTACTTGTGCAGAGCATTAGCAAGGCATAAACCACACAGTATTCTTACTTAAAATTTTCTTTTTATTGTCGTTAGTTTATTATTATGCCATTTGGTGTATATTCTTCTAGTGCAGTGATTGAGGACGAATTGCTGCCGTGCCGACAGGTTTTAATAGAAAAATAATTGGAAACGTTCAAAATCCATCTTTTTCAATTACTTGCATGTCACTGTTCCTACATAAAACTGGATGTGCAATCAATCCATCTCATTTCCAAATCTTTTAAATTTTGCCTTTCAGAGATTTCAAAAAATTATTATATACTTAATTATATCTATTATTATTCTATTCATTTTAATCCACGTAATTTAAAAGTGAGTATTTAAAGCGTTTAAAGTATTTAAAGCGTTACCATTAAGTCTCAGATAATAAACAGGATGAAGGATAACAGTCACAGCTCCACTAAGATTTATTAACTAAAGTTTTTATCGTTTATAATGAGTTGAAAATTTGGACACGTAAATTCTATTCCGAAACTAGTTGCTAACTAACAGCAGTCAGGCGCATGCTCAGAAAGTTTTTCCTGATCCAGGATTAAAACGTACTGCGCATGCGCCTGACAGTTTGTTGATAGTAACAACTGGCTACAGAACATAAAATACATTTCATGTTAAGCTTTCGATGATGATCTATTTAAGATGAGTTTTCTTGTCGATTTCAGTCCTACCACCTGCTGTGCGACATGTACCGCCTCCCAGAGGAAGAACTCAAGATCGACCAACTGGACAAGACACAGCTGAGGAATCCTGGACCGGACGATGTCATCGAGAAGTGAACTATCTGGCCAAGAGAACATCTTAAGAAGTTAAGCCGTATAACATCGAAGAAACCAACCTTCTTTATTTTTAATGGCTGAATGATATAAGTTAAATATATTTGGATATAATAAATATATTTAAAAGTTTTTTGTTTTTGTTTTTCAAATTGATGCTTCTCTTTTTTTTTTTTTCCTGTCTCCCTGTTTTTAGAACAATACGTCGCTTAGTTTTTTTACCGCTAGGGGCTAAATATGAGGAGGTGAGGTGCAAAACTCGTTCGTTCCATTTTTTGAAAAATTGAGATGGCAGTGTATTGTGTAACCATCAGTATTCTTTTAATTCTCTTTAAACATATCTTATCAGATTGGAGCAAAACTTATTATTTCATATGGATTTTCGCTATCCAAAATAGCGGTTTGTTGCAGAACTGATTCGTTCCATAGCCCATTGTGTATCAAAACTAGTTCGTTACTCGTTTTGAAACAAAAGTCTTTGGTTCCAATAATCACTTCTCACTTTGCATCCATCCCATTCGTACACTTTAGCAGTTTCTGTTACTCTTTCTGAACAAAATACCGAAAGCTCCTTAAACTCACTTGTTTTATTTCTGTTTATACTCGATTCTTCTTACCTATCTATATTAATAATTGATTTTTCAAGGGCTCCAACAAGCTGATGTAATCTGCTGAAAAAGCATTTTGGTGACAAGTGGAAGGGCAGTGATTCATTGAAGTATTACCCACGAGTTCTCAATATATCTGCCGCAGACGAGGGAAACAACGAGCAACAGGATGGTGAGGTCGCCATTGTTGAAGAAGACGATTGCCTTAGGATTTAGTCTTTTTGCAGTCAGATGTTTTATATTAGTACGCTAATATTTTTGAAAAATTCATAAAAAAAAAAAAAATGTTTAGATAATTCTTTTATCACATTTTATCAAGGTTTGGTGAATAATAACATTTAGATTAATAAAAAATAAATTTTTGTATTTAAAAAATAAATTTTTATTACTGTTTTTTGGTGAAATTGGCCTTTTTTATTAATCTAAATGTTTAGATAATGTTTTAAGCCAGTGGGTGATATAAAATGGTACCGAATTCATTACTAAAATGGTTGTAAACCTAAATAAATATTACTTATTAAGAAAAAACTTCGCTTTTGTTTTCTTCACCTCGTATTATTATCCTTATTGGAAGATCAACTTAAGCTGTGTAAATTAAAACTCGTTCGTACCAATGTGATGTGCAGCAAAAGTCTTTCCTTTAAACATTTTGCTGCAAAACTTTCTCATTTCATACTTTGTTACATTTTTTTTGTTACCTCTAAGTCAGTAAATTTTTTTTATTCCAAGCTCACTTCCACAGGGTAGCTCCACCTTTCGAAGGCAAAAAAAATCATCTTTATCTGGCCACTCTACAAGACGTGGTAAGTTTTTTGAGTTTCCTGAAAAACGTGTTCATGTGGAACGAACGAGTTTTGCATCCCACCTCTTCATATGTACTATATATTTCATATATAGGTAAGTGAAAATAGAAATTAAAAATTAAAACCACGCATTCTATCAAAATGAAGAAAAATAGTCTATATATTGTGTAATATGCTGGCTACCACTTCTTTGGCATATACATACATCACATAGCCAGTTCGTTAAAGCCGTTTTTGAGTAAATAAAAAAAAACACGTGAAAATGATACAAAATTTATTAAGTAAAGTCCCCCCTCCGGTTGATCAATTTTGATGTAATGTTGGCTATCGCATCTTTGGCATATACATACATCAAAAACCTAGTTTGAACAAAATCGTTAAAACTGTTTTTTGAGTAAATAAAAAAACACGTGAAAATGATACAAAATTTATTAAGTAAAGTCCCCCTTCCGGTTAATCAATTTTGGTTAAATTTTTACAGTCATATCTCGGGCATATTAATACATCAAATACTCAGTTTAATCATAAGCCGTTTTTGAGTTAGAGCCGTTTTTGAGAAAATCGAAAAAACGCAAAAAGGTATTAAATAAAGTACCCCCTCCCTTTGAGCAATTTTGATGAAATTTTTGCTTGCACGGTTTATAGTTTTTGAGCTAGTCTTTTCACACACACACACACACACACACACACACACACACACACACACACACACACACAAACACACACACAAACACATACACACACACAATGCATTTTGTTATGAATTTTTATTTTTTTTTGTCCTGTTTATATTTGTCTAGAGGCAGGGGCGGATCTAGGTCATGACCCCCACCCCCCCGAAATATTTTCGCTACTCAACTTATTTGTGTTTTTAAACAAATAATGCAATCAGATAGTTACTATGCTATTAACATAACACTTTTGACTGTTTAGATCCCAGCCCTTCTTAATACAAGGTAATAATATCATACAAAAATGGTGCTATCAGCCACGTCATTATGACACAGGGGGGGGGGTCACCCCCCCCCCCCCCCAAATTTCGTGCTAAATACGCCCTTGCCTAGAGGTGTATTATATTTACACACAATCTAAACAGAATAAGACACATAATATTGTATAACAATTGTAGTAATTGGTCACAATGACAGTTAGGATGAGAAGATTAGATGAGAACATTGTAGGTGGCCTCCATATTCCAAGAAGTGGCTCCTCCAAGATCTCTAATAGCTCCCGAGACCTTTTCTTTTTCTGTTTGTTCCTCTCTCCTCGAGTTAAGTACACACTCATCCTCTCTGTCGGCGCTTTTTAGAGCGCTATAATCGATGTCTTCAACTAAACTGGGAGGAGTTGAGCGTGTTTGGAATTTATTATTGCATATCGTTACAAGTATCTAGTGTTTAACATTTTAATACGATTTTGGAAAAAAACACATTCCATATATAAAATTTAGTAGAGGCGCTAATTGTTTCATGTTAAAAATAGTGCTTTTTAATTTTTTTGGATATAGGGAAAATCAATTCCAACTTTTTTTAATAGTAAAAAATTCATGCAACTATGTTTTTATGTATCTATATTATTGTGAACATTAATTTTGAATTCTTTCTATGATTTTCTTTTAAAGTTGCGATTACGTATGTATGTATATTAAAGGTTGATCAAGAGTTATCAACCCACTTCATCTTAGAGGTAGAAATAATATGAATTTTTGGTAATACTTTCAATTTCTGTGTTGATTAGATAATTCAAAAATTCATGATTAAGTAAATTTGTAAATTATAACACCTCTAGGAGTTACAAGTGAAAAAAATAAATCAGCCACAATCATTTTTAACTATTATTACATTCCTTTAAAGAATATGACATACATTTTAAAATTAGTTATTTTTTTTTTAAATATTGTTGAAGTGCCAAAGATATAGAATGAATTTTCGAATTTCACATTTCTGAAGTTTTCATGTTTACAAGAAACATGCTTTAATAGAGTTTTTTTTTACTTTATTTTAATATCTGTCAATCTTCAGAAAATTCATAAGTTTTTCCACACTTTCCTCCGATTCTTGCAATATTTCAGGTAGTTTATGTGCTCAACATCAATTTTATTCTGATTGCTTGATAATATTTGCAAAATTATTCTAAAAATAATTACTAACTTCTTTCTTATTAATTTCTAAATTATTTTAAAAATAATTTAAATCCTTCTATACATATAAAATAAAAAAAAATATATTGATAATAATACACTAAAATAAATATTAATAATGGATAATCGCGCCTCTAGGTAAAAATAGATTAATCGTTTTTCATGTTTTGTTTTTTAATCTTCAAAATACAATGGGTACCTGTTTGTTTGTTTAACGCCGCTTTATGCCACTAAGGCTAATCGGACGATGCTACAGTAGGAGTCCTATCCAGGATAATTACGATAGGGATCTTTAACGAGTACCTGACATCGTACAGGCTCGGGGCCTCCATTTTACGTCCTATCCGAGGGACGACATAGCCAAGGATTTTTTATTCCCATTAAAAAATCCTAGGGCCACCCCGGGATGCGTATCTGCGATCTTTAGTATTGTAGGTTGCCATGCTAACCACTATACCCCACAATGCGTACGTGTATAAATTATAATAAATATTTAATCGGTGGACAATCTATATAAAATATAAAATATTATAACAAATACAAAAGATAAAATTCCACCAATAGGACAAAATGACCTAATATACAAAATTCCATGCGACTGTAAAATATCGTATATAGGGAATACATCAACTAATCTCAAAACCAGAATCTACAACAAAAATAACCTTAAGGAATCCTCCAAAACCAAACAGCCCTATCAATACATTCTAAAAACACTGAACATAAAATTGACTTTGAAAATGCACTTAACCGATTTTAACGGTGAGGACCTCAGTCGACGCGAAATTTAATGCCCCTTCATTATACAAAGAACACAATTTCTTCTGCGATAAATCTTTTTCGAGTTGTTAGCGAAAAATTGAAAAAAGTGCGAAAATGTCGATTTTGTTCGCCATAAAATTAAAAAGAAAACAGCACACTGAAAAGAAATATCATTGAATCCATATATAAAAAAGAATGAAATAGAACTATTAAACTACAAAAAAGCTTCAGAAATAGTAAGTAAACATTATTATGCCATCTTCTATGTAAATAAAGATGATATTCTGTTTGTTTGTTTGTTTGTTCTTTATAGAAACCCATACCGTTTGTCCTAAAATCTCCAAATTTTGCTCAGTGGTTCTTTGATACCAGGTGCGAACACCGGTCCCAGGGGGGGAGGATATTGGGGATCAATCCCCCCCGAAATTTCGACGAAAAAATATTAGTGGGATGAATTAAAAAAAAATAAATACGCATCTAACTTTTACGAGTTTTCTAGGGATGTTTAGTTTAATTTTGACTAGAATTTTGTATATGAACTTAATGTATAAGCATAAGCAAATAAAGTGTGCTATTTTTACGCTGTTTTTTTTTTTTCATTCCGACCAATCCCCCCCCCCCAATTTTTTTTCTGGAATCGCGCCTGCCTGTCCATATTGATATTGCATAACTTCAGCCAATCTCTGGGTGCATTCTTTATTGTTATAAAAATCGTGATGCTCTCGCTTTACATTGGTTTTTACGAAATCGACCGTGAAATGAAATTCCCCGAGGAGAATCCGAGGTATACAGCTAGTTCATAATAAAGATGAGTTTGTTATAAAAAATAAGTGAAGTTTATCAATTTTATATAAAATGCGTTGATATTTTCATATGAAAAATTGCAAAAAAATTAATCGAGATGATTCAGACCAGAGGGAGGGGATGGGAGAGGGGTGAAGGGAGGGGTTAGAGACCATTTATTACAATTAGCCCGCAAGACCAGAGCCCACGGGGTCAGCCCCAATTGGTTGGATTAACTCATTATATTTACAGCTCTTGCTAATCTATTTCGCATCCTTTATTTCTGCATCAAACTTGATAGCTGCTTTATGGTAATCGTAATATTGTCGCACAGTGGGTACTGTTTCGGCCCCGCCCCTCCATTGACTACCACGACCGACTTTGTCTAGGCAAGCTCTAATCGCGAACTTAAATTTTCAAACCGTAATTAATACAGGATTAGTTACCTGCCCGCCAAATATATTTTTAATTTTTTATACACACGTAAAACCATTTCGACATTGTAGATCGAACTAAGAAACAACATCAAAAATATTGAATTTAATTTAAAATTAAAATTAAAAAAAAAATATATAATAGTTCTCATTACTACCTCCCCTCATTATGCCTCCAAATTTCTTCCTTAGACAAGTTTTCTCATTAGTGTGAAAAATGTGGAAAGTTATGATGATTTATCCAATTTAGAGCGAGCGCATTGAGCGAGAGTCGAAAACTTGGATATCACCGAGCTAATCTAGAGCAGAGAGTATAGAATTACATATAACAATTGATCCCATATAATAAGTAATAAGTAATAATCTCTCTATATATAAGAGGCTTTGTCCTGACTGACAGAATCAACGCAGAGCAAAAACTACTAATGATAGAAACTTGAAGTTCGGAATTTAGATTTTAAACGCGATGTAGGTAACCACTAAGAAAGGAATTTCAAAAATGTAACCCATAAGGGGTTTAAATGGCGAAATTGTCGTTTAAATTTAACGGACACATATTTTCGCACTTCGAGATAAAATATCTAATTTGGACTCATTTTAATGATCTTGATACGACGAGTTTAACTCGAAAGCCCCTACGTAGCGTCGAAAGCCGAAAAATGAAGCGTTCACGACGAGTAAGCAATTTTTTGTTTCGGCGGTTTTAGTGAACTATCTCCATTGCGCTTCTCCCTCTCTACTACCGAGCCGGCAGCTTCACCCTCCAACAGTCAACCTACCAGAAGTTCCGATCCCTGTTATGCTGTTAATATACAACATATGTTGTCAATATATAACATATTATATTAAATCAATACCAAGATAATGATCTCAGAATTGATTTTAAAGGCTCGCGTGCAAAGCTGCGACGGGGAATACTAGTAAGTAATAAGTAATAATCCATTCTTATACTAGGTAATTCTATACTCTTCTTTTTTTGTTCGGTACCCCTACCTGGTAATGTTTGGCATACGGGGATTACTCTAGAGGTGTAACCAACATATTCTAATCAGGGTGGAAAGGTCGAGATTTATTCCGTGGGGCCTCCACAAAATAAAAGTCAACCCTCCCAGGGCATATTCGAACTGCCGCCGTTTTATGGAGAACAAAATCGACATTTTCGAACTTTTTTCAATTCTTCGCGAATAACTCGAAAACGGTTTATCGCAGGAGACATTGTGTTCTCTTTATAATGAAGGGGCATTAAATTTTGCGTCGATTGAGGTACTCATAGTTAAAATCGGTTTCGCCAAAACCGCCTGCAATTTAAAGAGGGTTACTCCAAATAAAAAATGTTACCTGCAATAGTTGTAGAATATCAAATTCTGTCTAAAACAAGCTCCTTAATTTCAAAATTAGCCCACTCCTTTGGAGACAAAATAATTACAACGTGAACGTATTTAGCGCCTTGTAGTCTGAAGATCCGTGACATTTTTGGGATTGTTTTTCATATATATAATTCGGCAAATAGAGATCAAAAAGTATTGCTTTCTTCTTACTATAAGAGGCTACACTATTTGCAAATAGAATGATATATTAGAAGTTTAAATCGGTTTTGTGGTTTAGCCGGTTTCGGTACATCAAAAATACTTAAATTTTACGATTTTGATGGAAACAGTTTTGGAATGCCTTGATTGATGGAATTGGAACGCCTCCAACTCAAAAACACCTAATTTAAATGAAAAATGTTTTTGATAAATGTTGCTGAGCATGAAATTTAGCATGAAACAAGCTCCTTACACACATTAGCTAAACCACGCGTGGAAATACAAATGAATACGTGAAAGAATTCGTAATGGTTACTTCCTGCTAAGACTTCGGTTAGATCGGATCCAGTTGTTATTGTTAGTTTCCTGAAATGACAAAAAGATACTCGGATCCTTATCTTATTCATTTGTCTGTTCCTTTAAAATTTGTATGTCAATTTTTTAACCCATTTGTTCATGACAATGAACACCAAATATGACATTAGATGTTTGTAATTCATGACAATAAACAACAAAAGATCAGGACAACAACTTTTTTTAAAAAAACAAAACAAAGAAATTTACAAAATAAAGGATTAAATTATATTTTAAATATTGTTGGGTGGGGAATTTTTTTTTAAATTTTAAGCAAGCATCATAGGAAATTTGCATGTATTTAAATAGTAGGGGAAAGCGGGGTTGGTTGGCATCGGAGGTATGTTGGCCATTGGCTTATAATTTCCGTCACACCTGTTGTGAAGGCCCCAATATTGTATTATGTGACAAGCTCGACCTCGGGAGTCTTGTCCTGAGTTTTCAATATGATGCTAACAGTGTTCATAAGAGTGTGCTTCATTGATTGATTTTACAACATGTAAGTAAATTTTTATATTTTCAGTAAAGTTGGCTTAAAGGCATGGAAAAACATTTGACTCCGATTCTGTTCACATAGCCCCAAACTCCTTTGAAAAACCTAACCTTTCGACTAACCAGTTTCTTGTTTGATTGTTCTCCCCTGTCCTGGCAGCCATCTTTCATATGATCTCTCCTGTGGGGTTAGTTGGCTCTCTTCAACTTTTTTTTTGGCGCAGTAGCAATTCACAAAAGCAATGTAAACATAATCAAAGGTGAAACTACCAATTGTCTTTAGTTCCAGCGTGGGAGATGAGAGCAATTTTTCTTATGCAAAAAATGACGACAGTCTAAACTTCTATCTTCTTCTATTGTCATTCTATTTTCCCTTAAAAGCTATTAAAAACCGGTTCAAAATTATTATACCATTATAGTGCAGCTTTTAATAAGAATAATATGTGTCAGGCAGTATTTTAATGAGATGGCTAAAAAAAACCCGCTTCTAGGCCAACCTGCCCCACATGGGGGGTTAATTGGCATACTCTGGATTGACGAATTCTTCAATTTTCTATGATCTTAGTATTAAATATTATGTTGTGAAAAAATACTTGAAGTACTCTAATACTTGGAGTTTACAGTGGTATCAGTCCCATTGGGATTATATTAACAGGAGCGACTCAACAATCAAAAAAGTAAAAACTGTTGCCAACCAACCCCGCTCTCCCCTACTTTAACTCATATCTTTTGTAGTACTTTAAATATATTGAAAAAAAAAATTCATTTATAGATTTCGCTGGTTGTTCCCATTTATGCATCTTTATTCCTTTATCATCATTATTAAGCAAATGGTCACAATAAACTTTTATTTGGATAATATCTATCTGCTTCTTATCATATATATACTTTTAATGTTTTTTCTAATTTTGATTACCTCTCTTGATATAGATCCTATAGATAGATATAGACTGATCCTGTTTTCCATTTTTCTAGGTTTCTAATTTCTATATAAAAATAAAAAAATTCTAAATTAAAGGACAGCCATTTATACATAACGTGACGTTGACCGAACAAATATGGATTTCGCACCCAACGCTAGCTTCTGATGAAGAAAAATCTCCATTATCAATATATTTTATTTGACCTGAAAAATAAAAAAAAAAAGAGACGAATTACAAACGGCGCAATAAGATCACGAACAACTCCTGTCCCTCGGGAAAACCCAAATCAAAAGTGACACTAGCTCTATCCCCGAACTCAAGCGAACAGATGAAGTACGTAGAATACCCGAACAGTCTTCGTGAAGGCTGTTCGAGAATGAAGTTCGGAGAGTGTAAAGGAACCTTTAGATTTAGATTGTTATAATCATTAACTGATTTATAAGATAGAACTGGTTTGCATTGCTTTCTGCAACAAATCATAAATAAAACTGCAACAATTATTATTGAGTAGGTAAACAAATATTTCAGGATGTCATGTTTAAATTTATATTTTACGGGCAGACCCTGCCACGCGTTGCTGTAGGTCAGTAGCTATAAAGGTCTGGCCACACATGTCCGCACCGGATCCGCACCGTAGCAATAATACAGGTTATGTTCAGAATATTTTTAATTTAACTTACATATTACCTTTAGTTATGCCTAAAGTTCAAGCCACACATGTCAGACACAGGCCACTTTAGGCATAACTAAAGGTAATATGTAAGTTAAATTAAAAATATTCTGAACATAACCTGTATTATTGCTACGGTGCGGATCCAGTGCGGACATGTGTGGCCAGACCCTAATGCGTTAAACTAATTATAACCAATTCTTTTTAATACATTTAAATCGAAATCATTGATAAAGATAAAAACGTTTAAGCTAATCTGAAAACTAACGGAATTTAAAAATTTAAAATTGTTTATTACAGAAATTACAGTACCAGTCAGAAGTATAGACTCACCCTTAGATTTTGTAAAATAAATAAGTAACAATATTTTATTTATTGGACAACGTAACAACTATAATTTTATTTTTAATTTATTTATAACTAGCTGTATATCCCGGTTTCACCCAGGGAACTTGGAAAACAATTAGAAAAGCTGTGGGTCAAGAAAAATTCTTTAGGACACAAATGAGATTTTTTTTTTTACTCCAACGGTTGATTTCGTAAAAATCTAATGTAAAGCGAGATCATAACGATTTTTATAACAAAAAAGAATATACCCAGAGATTGGCTGAAGTTATGCTATTTTAATATGGACAGGTGTTCGCACCTAGTAAGAAAGATCCACTGAGCGAAATTTGGGGAAATTAGGACAAACGGTATTTATTTCTATAAAGAACAAACAAAAAAAACGAAGAAACAAAATTTCATCTTTATTTATATCGGTAGTATTCAAAACAAACATATAATTTTTGAAACGTTATCTCTTGAGTTACAATTATTTTTTTAAACTTGAAGATTGTGAATTAAATACAAATGAGTCTAAACTTTTGACCGGTATTGTAGATGGGTTATAGTTTTTATTTTTTACATTTTATATTTGACTATAGTGTGTTAATGAATGACACATGTATTAGGAACCAATAAAGAATATAATTGGAACAGGGTTTAGAACAATCACAATAGGTAGTTGACAAAAATGTACCAAATTAATCTTTTGCCATAATACATATTAATTAAATCCAGAATATAACACATGATATACTAATGATTTTGGTTAACCTGTCTTTTGCAAAAACAAATACATTCGATGTTTTTTCACCCATACGGGAAAAGACTACATACAATTTGACATGGGAAAAACACGGTTTTTCCTATTCCAAGCCGGAAAATATAGTTTATGCTTACCCTCCCTAAATATTAAAATAAAATGAAGTGTTGTATCAATAAATCAACTTACACCGCCATCTGTTGGAAATTTACAGAACCTGCAAATAATCACACTCTGTTGTAGTATAATAAGCATTTAATTTGCAAACAAAGAAAAATTGAGGCCAATAATCGAGATAAAATCCTATCCTATCTTTTAAGTTGGACAAAACTACATACAACGAGCCAAATTTCAACAAAATTCGGTTGAGTATTTTATTGTTGATTTTACCTCCGACAAACATCGGAACACGAGATTTTTATATACGAGTATATAAAGATAAAATTACGAATACTCAAGTTAATTTAAATTAAGTTCGTCATAATGGGAAAACATGCCTTGTTCTTATGTTTCAGCATTATGAAGAGAAAACTTTCCCCGAAAATTTCTCCGCTTCCACTGTCCCATAAGAAAACTGTTCCATCATTAAGAGACAAAAAAGTTTCTGACTAAAATGGAAACATCGCTCATTATTACTGAGCATTGTTCCCTATCAATGCTGAGAAAAAATTCTCTAAAAGAAAAAAAAATCGAGTGGTTAACTATTAAAAAGTTCGTAAGCATGGTTTAAAAACAACCATTCTTAAATTTTTGTTTTTTAAAATTTATTTCAGTCAAAATGACCTAGGAATTCCTTTACGATTTTCTGTATTCATAATCTTAGATTATAGTCGACGTTTCGGGGTATCCTACCCCATACTCGAGGCTTATCACACTACATTCCTTAAAATTCTCCAAACAGCTCAGTACATGATTGGGTCATTCCACGGCAATGCATTACAGGCTTGAGCCTCGCCATCTCAGATTTTCTTGAAATTTAGTATATGTGTACTACTTGTATCTACTAGAACAATCGTGAAATATTACTGAGATATGTCAACACGTTTTTGAATTACTGGTCTCTAAAGCCCACAAAAATAGGTTCAGAAACAGAAAAAATCATGATTAAAAATCTGGTGCGTGCGCGCAACACACAACTTTCACTTACCAACTTACTTAGATAAGAAATTGATGTGTTTTGTTAAATATCATTTCCCAAAGTCACACATTTTTCTACATTCATATCTTATTTTTATTAATCGTTAAAGCCGTTTTTGAGTAAATAAAAACCCCGTGAAAATGATACAAAATTTATTAAGTAAAGTCCCCCCTTCAGTTGATCAATTTTGATGAAATGTTGGCTATCACATATTTGGCATATACATACATCAAATACCCAGTTTGGTCACAATCGTGAAAGCCGTTTTTGAGTAAATAAAAAAAGCACGTAAAAATGATACAAAATTTATTAAGTAAAGTGCCCCCTGTGATTGATCAATTTTGATGAAATTTTTACAGACAAATCTCGGGCATATAAATAGATCAAATACTAAGTTTAATCAAAATAGTTAGAGCCGTTTTTGAGAAAATCAAAAAAACACGTGAAAATGTTACAAAATTTATTAAGTAAAGTCCCCCCTCCGGTTAATCAATTTTGATGAAATTTTTACAGTCATATCTCGGGAATATAAATACATCAAATACCCAGTTTGATCAAAATCGTTAAAGCCGATTTAGAGTAAATAAAAAAAACACGTGAAAATGTTACAAAATTTATTAAGTAAAGTCCCCCCTCCGGTTGATCAATTTTGATGAAATTTTTACAGTCATATCACGGGTATATAAATAGATGAAATACTCAGTTTAATCAAAATCGTTAGAGCCGTTTTTGAGAAAATCGAAAAAAACCTAAAAAGTTATTAAGTAAAGTACCCCCTCCCTTTAAGCAATTTTGATAAAATTTATGCTGTCACATCGCGGGCATATACCTACACTAAATACCCAATTTCAGGATCGCACGGTTTATAGTTTTTGAGCTAGTCTGTTCACACACACACACACACACAGACACACACACAGACACACACACACACAGACCATTTCGCGGGACTTGGTCATTTCGACTCAGGGGACCCCAAAACGTGTATTTCCATTGAAAAACGGAAGTCGAATTTTTTCACGATCGCAATACTTCCACTTACTATATATTTCATATATAGGTAAGTGAAAGTAAAAATAGCTGTAGATGTTTTCCAAATTTGACTAGGACTATGAGATTGGTGTCTTTTAACAGCGCATTCCATGCGGTTCCGTATGATATACAAAAATGTATAGGTGTAGGCAGTTTGACATATTTTTTAAAAAATATATATACAAATTTAAAAAAAAATTCCTTTTTGAGAAAATTGAAATGAAAATTTTAAACTTGATTTTAAGAAAATTTTCTTTAGCACCAACCTTTACATTTTTGTATATCATAATTTTTGTGTTGATTTGACGTGGAATGGCCCTAATTTAACTTTATCATGTTTCTAACAATTTATCAGGAAAATATTTAAAATTGCTGATCATGTGTGTTTCATTTCATTGTCACAAACGGCATTGACTTTCAACATTTAGTAGCCCTCGAATGTAAGGAGAGCTGTCAGGAAGGTTTACACACACTCAGGAAACAAAAAAAAAATTAATCTTTAATTTAACTCCATACCATTTTAAAACATTGTTTTAGCGATAATTACCATGGAAGAGAGAGTTTTACAGACGACTGGAGATGTAACCGTTAATTTCACACTTTCACAACTGCTCAAAAGCTTCTTGAGATTAATGAAGGATATCTATAATTTTTAGTAAAATATAATTATGATGTTTTAAAGCCTTCACTTTATTCATTTATATATATATATATATATATATTGTTTTTTGGCAACAGTAGAGTAGGGGAAACTATCTCTAAGCTATACCAAAGGTATATATACATTCATACTAATTTAATATATATAATGTAGAGAAAATGGTTAGGTTTGTGTCACAGAAGGAATTATCTGCTATCTCAGAAAATTTCCTGTTGCACTTAATGCTACGCAATTTAAAAAAATCTGGTACATGCGCACAATACACAACTTTTTCTTACCATCTTAATCAGATTAGAAATTGACGTGATTCGTTAATTGCCATTTCTCAAAGTTACACATTTTTTTACATTCATTTTATTTTATTTTTTTATTTGCTCTCTAATGTACATTAATTTTGTTTATTATTTATTTATTTATTTATTTACAACAACAAACTGGGCTCTTCAACCACT
Organism: Aelia acuminata; assembly: GCA_911387785.2. Lineage (NCBI taxonomy): Eukaryota > Metazoa > Arthropoda > Insecta > Hemiptera > Pentatomidae > Aelia > Aelia acuminata. The sequence goes on along the minus strand of OU426983.1, from coordinate 117,057,286 downwards.
TGGGTCATTTTAGCCCCCATAAAACAGTTGTAAAGGTAGGAAGAGAAATATCGGAATAGAAAATAAAATAAACAATAGTAACGTAAAAATTATGGGTGACAGAAAACAATGAAGTAGGTAGTGTCGCTATTAAGAATTTAGATGTTGCTTAGAAATGGAGACTACTGTAAAGGATACTATTATAAATGAATTAAAGTGAAAAAAGAAAGAAAAATGAAAATAATAAGTAAATAGATTAAAGTTTGTCAAAAAGATTAATTTTCCGTAGAAAGACGAACAACTTTTCGACCATCTTCGAGGTGTTATTGAGTATCTCGCCTAAGTCCGTTCCAAGTCCCACTTCTCTCCGTTCTACTTCGTAGGCATAACACTCTGTGAGGATATGCGACACCGTCAGAGGCACACCGCAGGTGATGCATTGAGGCGGGGACTTCCTTGCCATGAGGTACTCGTGGGTGATCCTTGTGTGCCCTATCCGTAGGCGGCTGAGAAGTACTTCCTCTCTTCGGTTTAGCTGCAGTTCTCTTCGATCTGTGATTACGCTGGGTTCTACCACTCTTAATTTATTGTCCCTCAGTCTGAACCAATCGCCTTGCCATTTCTCTCGCGCCTTTTGCTTTACTAAGGCAATTACTTCTGTGGCGAGTGCATGTGTTACTGGCTCTCCTTCTTTAATCCCTTTTTTTGCCATAGTATCAGCAAGCTCATTTCCTCTGATACCACAGTGACCTGGTAACCACAAAAATTTTACCTTATACCCAACCATTTCCAATGATTTTAAGTGTATTAGGGTATCGGTTACGAGTGTGTTCTTCGAAAAAGGATTTTTAATTGTTTTAAGAGCAGATTCTGAATCGGAACATATGTATACTTTTTTGTTTACCGTATTTAATTTGTTCATTGCACGATTGATTGCTAACAGTTCCGCGTGGTATGATGAGCAAATTGGTGGTAACGAATAAGTGAATATTTCCTTTGAGACAGTGGCCGCGCCTACTCCATCCTTTGTTTTGGAGCCATCGGTATAAACATAATCCCAGTCGGGTTGGTTTTGTTGAAATTCAGCGAACTCCAACATTCCCAGCTTTGATCCAAGGCCCTTATCATGTTTTATCTTATGGGTCTTTGGAATAGGTAACAGCCAGGGAGCTATCTGCGATTTGCGACATTCCAAAATTGAGGGGAAGGGTTCGAGATCGAGATTTTTTATGTGTATTGAGCATCTTTCTGGTAGTGACAGTTTTACTTTTGTATTTATGCTTACGGGGTTTATTATGGATACACGGAAAATTTCTTTTAAAGGGTGATCCGGCCGCGATATTACCTTAATGTAGTACGACAAGTCTAAAATCTTCCTTCGTATCTCTAATGGCATTACACCAGCCTCTACTTGAAGACTCGCTATGGGGCTTGAGCGAAATGCTCCTACAGCAACCCGGAGAGCTGTATTTTGGACCGTATCTAGCATCTCCAAAGTTTTGTTTTTCGCGGAACCGTATGCTACACATGCATAATCTAGTTTACTCAGAATAAGTGTTTTATACAGACGAATTATGCTGATTCTATCTGCACCCCAATTGTAATTGCTTACAGTTTTTAGAATATTTAAAGACCGTAAACAATTTGACTTTAGACCTTTGACATAATGTGTCCATGTTAAAGAGCGATCCAAGGTGACACCCAGATATTTGATATTTGTTGAGTACAGTATATCTTCCCCGTTAATTTTGACGTTTTTGATAGCGAAATTTCGGTTTTTCGTAAATACAATTGTCTGCGTCTTGCTTACGGATATTTCGAAGCCCCTTGTATTGAGCCACGAAGTGATATTTAACAAGGTTTCTTGTAAGATATCATGAATAAGGGTAGTATGTTTCCCCTTGACATAAATCACAACATCATCAGCGTACATCAATATTTTTACAGGCGATCTTATCTTTGTTGCAACCCCATTTATTGCAAGGTTAAATAAAATCGGACTCAACACACTGCCTTGTGGGACACCACTACGTTGATCGAATTCTCTTGACAGAGCATTACCTGATCTTACATAAAACTTTCTATCGCTTAAAAAGTTGGATATAAATCGAAACATTTCACCGGTTATTCCGAATTCAATCAGTGATTTTAGTATATATTTTTTATTTACCGAATTGAAAGCATTTTTAAGATCTAAAAACGCAGCTAAGAGGAATTCCTTCGATCGAAATGCACCTATTACATCATTTTCTAACTTTATTATGTTATCTAATGCACCTCTACCGCAACGAAAACCACTTTGCCATAAATTAAGAATATTATGATTTTCTAAATACCATTTTAAACGGTTCGCTACCATTCTTTCTAACAGTTTACAAAGGCAACTAGTCAGTGCAATAGGTCGATAGCTTGACGTAAATTCTTTCGGTTTGTCTTTCTTAAGGATGGGGATTATTTCCGAGGTGCGCCAATCGTTGGGAAAGAAATTAGACCGGTATACATTATTTAGGAATTTACTGAGAGATACTTTGCTGTGGTAAGATAAGTTTTTCAGCATACTGTAAGTAATACTGTCTGGTCCAGGTGAACGCTCTTTACATGATTGAAGTGCTATATTAAATTCTAAGAAAGAAAACGGGGTGTTCAATGTATTGTTCTCCGCAGGCATTGTGCATATTTGTTCTGGTCCCCAGGAGGTTCGAAAGCTATCTGTTTGATCCGAAAAGGTCAAATAAAAGTACTCTCCCATGGTATTAGCTAAAGCCGTTGGGTCTGTGATTATTCCATCGACTGTCTTAAGCATATTTAAGTGGGCATGTTGTTTTGTCCCCATTATTTTTCTAACTGTGTCCCATACCTCAGCGATCGATGTATTGTTATTTATTCGCGATATGAACTCCTGCCAGCACAACTTTTTGCTTTGCTTTATCACAAAGCGCGAATGCTTCCTAGCTGCGATATATTTTTCAAAGTTATCTGATGTAGGCTTATTTTTAAACTTTCGAAGTGCCTTTTTTCTATTTTTGATGACGACAGAACAGTCATTGGTCCACCAAGGAACTGAGATTCGTTTCCTACTCGATCTGCGTTTAGGTATCGAACTCTCTGCAGCGGTGTGAATTGTTTGTTTTATCATCTCGTATTGATTATTTATACTGTTTTCGTCGAGTTGAAGTCCGGATAGATTTGCTAATAATCGGTACTGATCCCAATCAGCATATTTAATAAGCCATCGATTAGAGGTTGTTATTGTTTGAACCCTGCCGTGGAACTCTATTAAAATAGGGTAATGGTCGCTACCATAAGTGTCATCAATGGTACGCCATTCAAATTTCGGGGATATATTAGGAGTTGTTAATGATAAATCGATGTTGGACAGGTTACCCGATCTTGGACAAATGTAAGTGTAGGTGGAGTCATTTAAGATGGATAAATTATTGGAATCTATAAAGTCTTCCATCAATTTCCCTCCACTATCCGATTGTGAAGACCCCCAGAGAGGGCTGTGGCAGTTGAAGTCACCAAGCAGTAAAATTGGTGCTGGAAGCTCTTTATAAAGTTCGTTTAGTGCCGTAATCGGAAAACTGTTTGTGGGTTGTATATAAAGACAGCAAATGGTTAGAGGAGAAGGAGACAGCGTCCTAACAGCGACGGCTTGCAAAGATGATTTTATAGAAACGTTGAGGCAAGGGACTTCAGGACTGACCAAAATACTTACTCCACCACAGGCTCTCTGCCCACCTGTGTAGTCTTTACGAAATATTAAAAAATCTCGAAATTTCGCTTCAGAGTTAGGTGATAAGTGAGTTTCCTGTAGACAAATAATGTTAGCTTTGCTATCCCGCAACAATATCTCTAATTCACTTTTATGATACTGGAATCCCCTAATGTTCCATTGAAGTATGTTCATATTGTCAAAAGATATTTCTGAAAACAGTAGTGCGTGTTACGTTACAGGGTAGAATTAAAAAAGGTTACGAGAGATGGATGATTTTCGAAGATGAATCATTCGAATCGAGTTGTGATCGAGAGATGAAAAAATATCGAGTTGCAGATTATTATCTATTGAGAATTCAAGAAAAATGAAAGGTTATAATTTATCGGATTTGTAGATGAATTTTTATTTTATTTATTTCTTTATATAGTTTTTTTTTTTTTTTTTTTTTTGGGTTAATTTTTCTTTGGGTTAGTTCTTCCTTTTTTCCGTTGTTGTAGAGGCAAGGGATTGTTTTCGGGTTTAGAGTTTACTCTAGAAGTAGGGTTAATTTTTGATTTAATCGATGAGAATTCTTTATTATTATCATTATTCGGTTTAATCGGAGAGGGTTCTTTATTATTATCAATATTTGGACTAAGTTTGGCATGAGTATACTCAGCTTGTTTAAGGGTTTCAGGGGATATTTTTTGTAACTCATTTGGGTTTGTCTCAAAATCATTCCTACTTGCGTTCAGTAGAATGGTATCATTTAGTGTGAGGTTTCTATTACATGTGCTTTCAAGTTCGTATGTTGTTAGGTTACTAATTTTTATGTCATTTAAATTGCTAGGAACCGGGAGGTTATTTCCATTGTTAGTTTGATAGCCGATTCCAGTCTCTAATTCATGAACTTTCAGTACCAATGATTCAACTAATGATACGAGTTTTTCCATTTGTTTGTTTAAATCCGTATTCGTGGGCGCGCAAGATGCTATTTTAGAATAACTTCCCGTAGAGGGAACCGTTGGTGTTCGGTTTTCTACAACTTTTTTAGCTAAGGGGTAAGGAATTCTGTCGGTTATTCTCAATTTTTGTATTTCTTTTTCTTTAAGAAATATGGGACATACTCGTGACCATGCTGGATGTGAATCCGAACAATTGATACATTTTATTGGGCTGTTGCAATTACCATCGTGTTTATTGAAACTACAATTACCACAAATACTACGCTGACATTTAGAGGATGTGTGATTAAATCCAAAACAATTAAAACATTGGAGAGGGTTGGGTATATACGGCCTTACTTTAATATTCATAAAGTCTAATTTGAGATTACCTGGTAACTCGGGCTTCTCAAAGGTTAGGATGAGCAATGAGGTGGGGATCTTGGTTTCTCCTGACCGTCGGTAAATTCGCCTTACTTCCACCACACCCTCCTGCCGCAGTTCTTCCTTCAGTTCTGCTTCAGAGCAACAATTTAACTCTGGGCAATATATAACACCTTTAGAATAATTTAAAACAGGATGAAGGCTAAAGTTGACTTTTGAATTTTCATATTGCTTAACGTTTCTTAAGTTTGTAAAATCCTTCTCATTATTCACATCTAACAACAGTTTACCATTTCTTAAAATTTTTATATTTGTATTTGGAGCATAACTTTTAAAGAACCTACATACCTTGAATGGGCTAGAGGTTAAAAATGTCTTACCCTCTTCTTCATAAGATACCTCTATATATTTCCTGATCCAGGGAATTCCAGTCCGTTTAGAGTATGTAACGAAGATGTCAGGAGGTCCTGGTTCCTCATTTCCATCCATCTTAGCCGGAACCTTTCTCCACTTCCTCGAAAACTTCAGACGTTTACGTACTGCCGGGGAGACGAGCTCTTCAGAAAGTATTAGAAACACCTACAGTAATTCCAGGCAACGAATATCAGGGGAAAAAGCCAAATTTATAATTAGGAATTTTTTTCACCACCTTTATAAAATGTGGGTAAAACAGCTTTTATTATTAAATAAAATATTTTACTTGTTAGTTAATAAAAAATATACATGATAATGAGAAAACATTTATCCCCCTCCTTTATAACTCCCTCCTCCTTTTGACCAATTTTGATGAAATTTCGGCTGTCTCATCGCGGACATATACATACGAGTATTACACCTAATCCCCAATTTCATTTTTGTACGCCTCATAGTTTTTATGCTAGTCTGTTCACACACACAGACCATTTCTAGGGACTTGGTTATTTGGACTCAGGGGACTCCAAAACGTGTATTTCCGTTGAAAACCGGAAGTCGAAAATTTTCACGATCTCAATACTTTCCCTCACTACATATTTTATATATAGGTAAATGGGGGTGGCGGGATGGCCAAGTGGGCAAACGCGTTAAAAAATACGCGTTGCCCATGGCAACGTATGATTGAGAACCGAAAGATAGCAAGTTCAAAACCCGATGATACTAGGCATCAATCCCCCACCCTCTCCCCTGGCCCGGGAAACGCCCTACAAGGCGTGGAATGGTGGATCAATTAACAAAAAAAAATATATTGTAACACTTATGTGGGTAACAAATATTTATTTAACAGAAATATTCAGTTATCACAATGCCAACGAATTATTAAAACTTAAACAATTGAGCAGGTTACAAAACTGATAACGTTATAACACACACAATCATATGACTTGAGCAACAGTCAAGACACAGACTTCCACTCCGACTGACTCGTTCCGTCACTCCTCCTTATATATAACCGTAAATAGTCAGGCCTGGGTCATTCTAGAACAATGTAGGCAGATCTACGCCTTTGTGTACTGGACCACGGAAAGATCTGGACTCAAACAGTTCGTTCCAACCGCTTGTTTTCCATTGTTACAACAAGCGGTCCGGGAGGTTACGCCAAATGTTTTTTTTATGTGCTTATCAGTTTAACGTTACAATATATATAGGTAAGTGAAAGTAAAAAAATATTGTGATGCACGCACCGCTCTAAACTTTTTGAAACAGAAAAAGTTGTTGGAATTGTAGCTGATAAAATCAGAGACTGTCAACTATATCTTGATAAAGACATGTTAAAAAAAAAAGAGGATTATCATGAAACGTACTTTTCTTTTGCCAAATGTCCGAAATTGAATTTTCTTACTAAATAACGAGAGGAAAATGCGCAGTTGGATTCGTTCCTTGGGAATAATAAGCTGTGAGAATAACTCCTTGAAAGATAATTTTTAAGGGCGCATCCTTAAAGATCCATGAGCCATCCTGGAGGACGATTGAGGACATTATGCAGAGGATTAAACAATAGATCTCCCTTTGAGGATATTAAATCCTGGAGAGGGCTGTTACCTGTTTGGTGCCATCACACCCTCGGGAGTTGGCTAATCGCGTTTGCTTCGGATCGTTTCCCGCCGCGCGCCTCCACATCTGCCCTTCGCATCTACAAATTGTCGAGGCCGCCGCCCGTCGATCTGGTGCGCATCTGCTTCGGCCATCAGCCTTGATTAGGTTCCAAACTAATCGATTTAAATAATTTAAATATATATATATATATATATATATATATATATATATTAGTGCTAGTTCAATCATAGTTGTGGATACTCCTTTGTCGGGTGCGATGGATTTTGACCAGAGCTGTGCCAAAAAAAAAAAAAAAAAAAAAAAAAAAAAAGCTCAGAAAAGAACGGATTAATTTACTTTTCCCTTGATCAATCAATTAACTTAACAGCAAAATTTATCAAAATATAAGTTGTATCAGTGCTTCGACAATAAACATGGTAGATCGTGGTGAATGAATTCTTTTTACTTTCACTTACCTTTATATGAAATATATATAATAAGTGAAAGTGATGCGAGCGTGAAAAATTTCGACTTCCGGTTTTCAACGGAAAGACTTTTTACATTTTTTGGGGTCCGCTGAGTCCAAATAACCAAGTCCCGCAAAATGTGTGTATCTGTGTGCGAACAGACTAGCTCAAAAACTATAAAGCGTACGAACCTGAAATTAGATTTGGTGTATGTATATGCCCGCTATGTGTATGCCAAAATTTCATCACAATTGGCCAAACGGAGGGAGTACATTATTTTCTAAATTTTGTCCCATTCTTACGTTTTTTTAGATTTTCTCAAAAACGGCTTTAACGATTTTGATCAAACTTGGTATTTGATGTATGAAAAATTCCCGCGATGTGACAGTCAAAATTTCATTAAAACTGATCAATTAGAGGGGGCACTTTACTTAATAAATTTTGTCTAATTTTTACGTTTTATTCGATTTTCCTCCAAAACGGATCCAACGATGTTGATCAAATTCGTCATTTTTAAAGAGAATCAAGTATTGTATATCAGATAACCTTTGTTATTATTAAAATGTTCTGAAGGGGGCCTAAATCTGGAAGGGGCTTTTTTTTGTTTTCCTATAAAGTACCTTTGATTTTGTTTATATGGAGAAATTAACTGTCTCTCGTTACGTCTAAAAATAGTTAATGGCTAAATATAAAATTTGAAAAAAGCACATATACAGGAGAAAAAAAGAAAAATATTCCGCCAAAGTTGAACCCACGCATCCGCAGTACGCCTTTAATGACAGAAAATTGTTTATAATTAAAGACGTTCTGTTCATTTAATGGAAATTATTTGTTTCATGGTAACAATAAACAGATTTATGTTTGCACAGCCGAATTATCACATGCGAAATCATTTATTTAATAATACATTTTTTTAGTGTACTTTAGAGAGAAAATAGAAACAAAAATAAGTAGCTAAATGAATGTGGAAAAATGTTTGTCTTCGAGGAATGGAATTTAACCAAATACGTCAATTTATAATTTAAGTTGGTAAAGTTGTGTGTTGCGCGCAACGCCCCAGATTTTTTAAATATTTATTGAAATTCACATCTGTATTTACAAATAATAGATTAAGTAGGGATAAAATAAAAATAATGTCTTGAATAAGCATGTTCAGAAACTATCCGCTGATAGCAATAAATTATTTATGCTTCTCTTGTATTTTTTTTTTAATAACTTAATATGCCTATACGGCATAATTTTTGCATTATTTAGGATAAATAGTTAATATATATACTTACTAGCTGTATATACCGGTTTCACCCGGGGTATTTCATTTTACGGTCCATTTCGTAAAATCCAATGTAAAGCGAGATCAAAACGATTTTTATACCAATAAAGAATATGCCCTGAAATTAGCTGAAGTTATGCAACTTTAATATGGACTGGTTTTCACACCTGGTATCAAAGAACCACTGAGCGAAATTTGGAGAATTTAGGACAAACGGTATGGCTTTCTATAAAGGACAAACAGAATTTCATCTTTATTTACATAGATTATAACTGTATATCCCGTTTTCACCCGGGAATTTCATTATGCTAATGAACGTTCGATTTCGTAAAAAAACATTGTAAAGCGAGATCATTACGATTTTTGTAACAATAAAGAATATCAGCTGAAGATCGGCTGAAGTTATGCAATTTTAATATGGACACGTGTTCGCACCTGATATGTAAGAACCACTGAGCGAAATTTAGAGAATTTAGGACAAACGGTATGGATTTCTGTATAGAACAAACAAACAAACAGAATTTCTTCTTTATTTATATAGATTTATAATTTTTTTTAGAAATTACCAAGATAAAATTAATTATGCACTGTATATTTAGGAGATGTATAAGGACATTTTAGTCCCAAACGTCCACCGCAATGTAAAAATATAAATAAATATAATCTGAAACTGCCACAGGATACACTCAATATCATAATAATAATAATAATAATAATTTCAAGTTAATGAAGCAGTCTTCCAAGATAATATAAATTATTTATATATAATAATAACAGCTGCTGTTATTTATGCCTAAAACTTTGGGTAACATGGCATCATGGCGACACATAGGTCCGAGATGTAGTACAGTATAGGAGTACATTTCGATACCGGTACAGTGTAGAGTACTCTTTGGAGAGATCTCTATAATGCACGAGGGTCGGCCTGGCTAATCACAGAGGCGGTGTGCCTGTACCTACCTGGTGACACACCATGAATCCCTTCCGCTCTCTCGACCAACTCCTTTTTATTTTTTTTTATTTGTTCAGTCTCGCAATTTTCTGCGGCGATGCAGGATTTCCTCTCTCTACGACATCTGTCGGACGGGGTCAATTGTAGAACGGAAATGATTCCAGGCCACTTAAATATTTTTTGCATGGGTCGGTGTGCCTCCTAGATGAATGGTACGGCGCCCAGTGCCTCTTTGATAGGGGGAAAGTGTGAACAGATCAGGTATATGTATACACACCCTAATCATCTCACCTCGTTAACTTGAAAAGAAAAAAAAATAAGTTTGAAAAAAATTTCATTCATAGCGGATGGAGAAGACATATTGTGTTCCTTGCAAATTACTACCCAATCAATTCATATTTAATGTCATGGCCACAACACAAATAACATCCAACATGGCCCCACACCGAGTGGGATATTTTAAAATTAGATAAATGCATTATTTTTTTCTTTTTCCTGTGGTTTTACAGAACTCAAAGATCTTTATCCGCATGACCCAGCCATCACCATCTCTAGCCTTCCCACAGTACCAGATAAAAGTTTAGACTCACCCTTAGATTTTATTTATAATTTATATTTTATTTAATTTATTGAACAACATAACAACTATAATTTTATTTTAACTTATTTATAACTTGTTGTATATCTCTCAGGAAATTTAGAAAACAATGAGAAAAGCCCTGGGTCAAGAAAAGTTCGTTAGGACAGAAATGACATTTTTTTCGACTCCAAACCGATTGATTTCGTAAAAATCTAATTAAAAACGAGATCATATCGATGTTTATAACAATAAAGAATATACTCAGAGATTGGCTGAAGTAATGCAATTTTAATATGGACAGGTGTTCGCACCTGGTATCATGAACCATTGAGCGAAATTTGGACAAACGGCATGAATTTCTATAAAGAACAAACAAACAGAATTTCATCTTTATTTGTATGGATTGTATTCGAAAAAATCATATAATTTTTAAAATGTTTTTTAACCGACTTCGAACGAAAGAGGAGTTTACTCAATTCGATACGTATGTGACTTTTTTTTGTGCCTTTTTTTTTTTTTTTTTTTTTTAGATCTGCTTTCACGCAATCCTCCCACCTCCGTCTCGGCCTACCTTAGTTTCAAACCCCCTTAGCCTTTGCTCATCACTCAATGTTAGCGGCCACGTTTCGCATCCATAAAGGACCGTAGGAAGAATACTACTAGTTTTGTAAATTCTAATTTTTTACCCGACTTCGAACGAAAGAGGAGGTTACTCTATTCGATACGTATGTGACTTTTTTTTTTTTTTTTTTTTTTTTTCTATGTATGTTCACCGATTACTCAGAGATGGGTGGACCAATTGGAACGAAACCTTTTGCATCTTGTAGAGTATTTTCCCAAGGTGGTCCCATTTAAACCTTTTTGGGGTTCCTAATTTATTTAAGAAGTTATCGGGAAAAAACATGAAAATAATTATTTAATTATCGCTTAAATTGTTTACTTATTGGAAAAACATATGGCATATATAACATAAGGTATGCTCCAACAAGCTTTTAAAACTAATTGATAACTAACAAATCCAAATATTGTATTACTGCTGGATGAATCAAATGGGAAAACCAACCAATCAAATTCAGAATCAAAAGAGTGGGGGGAGAACATGAGCAGTCTGTTAGTCATCGATGTGTTTTACGTGCTTGTTGGAACAAACCTATACATAACCTTAACTAAGCTTTCAACATTAGATTTAAATGAAGATATAAATATCAGGAGAATATAATATCTCTGTCGTTTTCTGTAGCGATATTAGCATAAATAATAGATAGGTGTATATTCACCGATAACAGTAAACCTTCTTAATTTAAATCTAATCAACGGTTGGACACCATAATCATAAGACAACAAAATTCGTAGAATTCCAAGAAAGACTGAGTATTTAATCGGTAATCGTTTTAAAGCAGAATTTAAGACTTCTTCAAGTTCCCAAAGGATCGTTTAAATTTAAAATCGTAGCTATTATTGATTTAAATTAGATTTTGATTTCTATCTTTTATTGATTATGCACATTAAAAAAGAATACAATAATTCCTGGAAAAACTCATTTTCAGTTGACTTAATAAAGGATTCAGATACCTCTGTCTTCTTCCGGATACACTCGGTTACTGTTGAATATCTTGCCGGAGGTCTAGTGCCGATCCTTTAAGGGTGACACTTCTATTATGTTATCCGGATTACTAGTATCGGTTTTTAAATTTGTTTCTACAACTATCGAGGATTTTGCTGGTGTTCATCCATCAATAAAAACTACAAAATAAAACTTGATACCTACCCCAAAACAACCTCATTTTATGAAAGTCCCCTCAGCAAAAATTTGGCAGTCATGGAAATGATTGTTAAAAATGATGATAAATGCTACGCCACTAGAATTGAAGCAACATTGTTTAGCAATTTATTTTCTGAATAATGTTTTATTACGAAGGATATAATTAATAGTACTTCGGTAATAAATTTAGTCAAAAAATCATCGAAAGGAATTACGAACATAATTGAATCAACCTTTGGAATTAAGTCAGTAGTCTAATACGGAGAATAATAATATCCTTCGTAATAATAAATTAATCATATGTGAGTCCCAAACCCTGTTGCTTCTATCCTAGCAGTCTTTTTGATATCGATAAATTTTATTTTTTTGCAGGGATTCTATCCAATGATGTAATCCAATGAAGTCGTGTATAATATCGCCATAGTTTTCAGAAGGATATTCAAGCAATCAAAATTTAAAAATTACTTTCAAATTTACTATAGGTCATATTAGCATCCTCATCGATTCTCCATTAACGATATCATGTCTAAAACCGGCCAAAATCTCGACTGCTTAGTGACTTATCTACTTCATCTTGGAATGGCCGGATTTATGTATTTACGTATATTTAACTCAACACATCTCGGAACACTGATTCTCTACGTAAATGACAAGTACTGACGACATTTAGCAAAGGAAAAATATTGTCATTGTGGAAAAACATTTTATGTGTTCCCTTCCCAATTGAACATTGATCTTTTAAAAAAAAAAATCCATTTATAATCCTAAAAAGTAGTGTGTTGAAAGTTGTGTAATACACGCACCGCTTTCCCACTTTTCTGTGTGTATTCATAAAATTGAAAAGGTAAAGTGTATTTCATAATACAATTATTGTATAATAAAAAGACCTGGGAAAGACAAACGTGGTAGAGCGTAAAAAGATTTCGAAATTTTTAAATCAACGTTTATTTTATCAACGACCAATTACCAACGAAATTTTTGAACCAACGTACGGTTTTCTACATTTGTTATCTTCTCCAACTAAAAATTGTGAAATAAAAAACATTTTATAAAAAAATATTAAACCGACTTCGAAACCTAGGAACCAGTAAAAATAAATTCACTGAAAAGTATGAAATAATTACGTTCTGATTTTTATGAATACACAGCAAAATTGAAAATGGTATAAAAAGTGGAAAAGTGCAATAAGACGAATAATTTTATTTTGATTTGTACAAATACACACTAATTGTTAATAAAAATTATTAAATTTAAATATTAAATACTATGTTCAATACAACACAATCTTTTCGGGGGCGGCGCAAAATTTAAAATTTTTTACACTAGACATTATGAAAATCTTCTAAATGGATCTTCTCTTCCCAGCTGTTGATTTCAATGCCTACTGATGGAATTGTATCAGTAACATGTTATTTCTATTTTGCGCCGCCTCCGAAAAGATTGTGTTGTATTGAACATAGTATTTAATATTTAAATTTAATAATTTTTATTAACAATTGGTGTGTATTTGTACAAATCAAAATAAAATTATTCGTCTTATTGCACTTTTCCACTTTTTATACCATTTTCAATTTTGCTGTGTATTCATAAAAATCAGAACGTAATTATTTCATACTTTTCAGTGAATTTATTTTACCTGTTCCTAGGTTTCGAAGTAGGTTTAATATTTTTTTATAAAATGTTTTTTATTTAAATTTCAATAACTTATTCGCAATAGACATTAGAAAGGAATCTTATTCTTGAGTTACAATTATTTTTTTTAACTTGAAGATTGTGAATTAAATAAAAGTGAGTCTAAACTTTTGACTGTTACTGTATCTATGGCATCGTCATTCCAGTTTGTTATGTGATTTTTGAGTTTAGTCTACCGCTTCGAGTGTTATTTTGGTCGATATGGTAACGTACACCTTTAGTTATGTATTTTAGGCTCTTACGAATGTCATTAATTTTTTCTTGAAGAATGGCGATTGGGCCCAGCAGAGTGACTGGATCATCAGTCGTGGATCTCAACCTTAAAGGTGCCTTTACACTCTACGAATCTCACCTTCGAACAGGTTCTCCCCCGAACTTTGCCGTACCGGCGTTCCATTTATACTCAACGTTAAGCGAACCAATATGGCTGACGCACACAACGCTAGCTTATGATGAAGAAAAAATCTCCATTCTCAATATATTTTATAGTATCAGAAAAATAAAAAAGTAGGAGACGATTTACAACGGCGCACTAGTATCACAAACAGCTCCTGTCACTTGGGAAAAACAAAATCAAAAGTGACACTATCGTTACCCCCGAACACAGGCGAACAGTTGAAGTACCTACAATACCCAAACAGCCGACGTGCTGGCTGTTCGAAGGTAAAGTTCGTAGAGTGTAAGGCAACTGAAAGTGTACTTCGCTAGTCCTTGCATCTCACTAGGGCGTGAGGCAGATAGGGCGTTTCTACTTTCATGAACATGAGCGTCACTAAAACAAAAAACATATTTCAATTTCCAGAAATTAAAAAATAAAACCTGCTAATTCCAGTTTTAAAATGTTTGCTAATAATACTACAAATAATACATTAACTAACAATTTCATATTCGCGGGCGCAATCGAATATAGGGTGCGCTAGTAGTTTTGCAAAATGTCGGAAAGAACGGTGTTAGACATAGTTGATGTGATAGATATAATTGGTAATTTTAAAAGACCATTAATTGAAGGGCAGGCTATTCTTGATGCAAACCACATATTTACATGTGGAATAATATCTAAAAATAAAAAAAACAGTTATTTTACAAGCCTCGTGCCTTTAAACTAGCAATCTTAAAGGACTGCCCCATCAAATAAAAGTGGAAATCAAATTTATTAATAATAATAAGCAATTTTCTTGTCATTGTACGTGTAAAGCTTGTAGTTCTGGTAAATGCAAACGCATCATTGTAACTTTACTCGACGTTTTTCGGTTAGTAATAACATTAATTACCTATTCACACAATCATTGTTATGACAGCTTAGATTCTTTGTCATATTATTTATTTGTCAAAACTTTCAGGCTTCGCATTGAAAACATGGAACAATTAAGCACAACGGATGTAATAGAAAAATGGGGAAAATTAAAAAAAGAAAAACAAATCTATGACACTATGGTACCAATTTTATTTGCATAAAACTAGCATTTTGGAATAATAAAATGTCAAATACTAATATTTACCTGGATAAATATATAGTCACTTTCTTTAAAATAAAGACTACATATCGTCATATTTTTCGAACCAGGCCTATCTATTCTTAATTTTACAATCCACTCTTTAAGAAGCTTTTTATTTTTTTGGAAATAACTGGAATGACACGTCTTTTGATTTTCTAATTGAACACTGAGGGACCGAGCAATACCTATTAGATATTTTTCAAATGATTTTTTGCTCAATCGGGTTTTAATTATGGAAAAATAAATTAAAAACGCCAAAAAACCCTATGAATCCCAGGTAATGGCCCCACTTTTATCCCCGTTTCTCTAGTTCCTGCAGCGCCGTCGCAGAAGCAGCACCGTCGCTTGCGCCCGCCTATCGTAACTCTTTTCAATCATATTTTTTTTTTTTTAGTTTCTTGTTAAACTATTTATTTATTCATATTTTTTGTTTTTGTTTGTTTGCTTAACGTCCCTATATGCTACTTAGGCTAATCGGACGATACTACTCGGGAGTCCTAAAGTTTGCCTATCCAGGTATAATTAGGATAGGGTTCTTTAACGAGTACCCGACATCGTACAGGCTTGGGAACTCCATTTTACGTCCTATCCGAGGGGCGGCATAGCCAACGATTTTTTTTATTTTTTATTAAAAAATCCTAGGGCCACTACAGGACGCGAACCCGCGACCTTTAGTACTGTAGGCTGCTATGCTAACCACTAGGTTTATATATGTTATATTTAAGTATTAATGTTCTTACATCTGATGGCACCCCAATCATTTCTACCATATTAATGCTAATGGTTAATTTTCCATCATATAAACAATTATATGAAGTACTCTCGAAATTAACTATCCCTCCTCGCATATCCTAATTCGTTTTACAAAATCTTTCCCCTCGCTAACTAATCCCATCGCAAACAAACAGAGCTCATTAATCAAAGTAAGTTTTCCATTTCAGTTCCAATCCGAGTGGGGCTAAATGACGTTTAATTATTTAGGGAGAACAGATACGTACAGCGAGCCAGGGAATGAGATATGGCTCCCAACGCTCCCTGGAGTGGAATAAATCTCGGCGAGGAGGGAAAAATATCATAAAGAAGGAGGAGATGTATGAGGCGGGAGGGGGGCGTAGCCTTGATAGATAGCGGGAAGAGGGGCGATTGGATTAGGACGGAGCAATCAGCTGCCGCGGTAGTTAATTGTTAGTGCCTCTCGGCCAATCAGATCCTATCTCTTAGCCGTCTCCTCGGGAGGGCGTCTATTCATCACCGCTCTACAGCTTCATCATCAAAACGAGGCTTAGGCCTTCTTATCCTTCATCTGCTTTTCTTCCCTTTGTATTATTATTCTTACCGTGGGGCCTCGTTTAACCGGATCGATCCGAAACCGGCACGCATCCGGATTACAGAATTATCAGCATTTTCAAATTTGAAGCAAAATAGAGGCTGAAGGTTCGAAAAATACAGCACCCAAAATATTTTTTAACCCTTTAGCGTCTGAGCTGTGTGAGTGTATTGCAGGCCCCGTGCTGAGACCTTATATTATAATACTTTTTAAAGCCAGAAAACAGACTGAAGAATTCGCCCTATTTGACTAAGGAATAAGGTGAAGGTAAAATTAATTTGGAAAAACCTGAAAAGGACCTCATGTCAATTAGTTTACAACCCTAAGAATTTTCAATTATTTTTATTTAATTTAAATAATAATATTTAAGGGAAATTTTTTAACCCTGGGAAATACCGGACGGGCTGGAAACAGGGTTGGAGAAACGCGAATGCCAATTATGTAAAAATAATTGTCATATGTCCTGCACTCGTCCCAAATATGAATAAGAAAATGATATTTTGTCTGTTCGCCATGCTCCTATAATATTCATGAAATTAAAAAAATGCGTGTAGGAAGGTACCTAAGTAGGCATACTTACATATAATTTTTAGAACTGTTATATTAATAGTTTTATAAGTCTGTTTATTTTACAAAATGTTTATATTATATACTATATTTTTTTTTGCGAGTTGTTACCTACGATTTATGAATGCTGCATTCGTCAATGATAATACGATAAATCCGATAGCGAAGAGTAATTTAAAAGAAACCTCAAAAACATCACTTAAGGTTCTGGAGGTGGTTTCATTCTAGTGCAATAGTAAAATAGAAAGAGTTAAGAAATCAATTAAAATAAAGTCCGCAGTTTCAGTCTTCTGATGCTGAAGCGGGCGGAACTGATATATCAGTCTACATGCTTTAAAGTGTTAATAAAGTAGAGACAAGGGTATTATGATGGGCGACTGAGGGTAATATGGTCACCCTTATTATTTAGAAAATTTGGTGTTATGCGAGCAACAGACATATTTCACTTACAAACCTACTTAGATTAGAAATTATTGGGTTATTTCACATGAAATGTCCGTTATCAAGGTAAAGGGATTTTGGTAAAAATACTTTTTCTACACATTTTCCCCAACGCGGCACCAACTTTTTTATTCCTGAACTGAAAAACTCTGAGCTTTGAAGTGAAACAAAATCTGAAAACGCATTCTGGACTTCAGCAGCATTTTCAAAAATTTTTCCTCTGACGAAGTTGTCTAAATTGAACCTGAACAGGTGATGATAATCTGTTGGAGACAAGTCGGGAGAATATGATGGGTGCTGAAGAACTTACCCCAGTATAGTGCGACAACTTAAGTAATTTACCTGAGGGCGGAGCTTAAATAAGCCACGCCTACTTCTCCTTTGGCGCTAAATTTGAAGTGTGTCAGGTTATGCTATCAATGATGACAAATAGATAGAGAGTACATAGAAATCAATACCAGGATACTACATTTCATGAAATAATTATCATTGGCAATAAAAAAAGGTTCAGAAATAAATTAACCATCAATATTCAAATTATTATTCCAAAACATCATTTAATAAAAATAAATATTAAAATTTTATAAATTCAAATAAAAAATTGAAATGTAAAAATACAAAACAATTTTTTTAAAAAAGATTTATTTACAATTATGCATAAATAGAATTGCTTTCAATGTGAATAAAATTAAAAACATCAAACTTAATCAAAATATAATCACAAACTTAAAAATAATACAATTTTTCACAAAATAAAATACAAAAGTGCATTAAATCAAAAATTCAATAACATGATTTTTTTTTTTTTCTTTCTGAAAATGTAAAACTCAAAACAGTGAAGGACAATGATATTATAATGATCACTAATCACATTCATGCAGTATTTACAAAAAACATGAATAAATGGTAAATCACAGTAATAATCATGATTGTATAGGATAAAATATGTCTGATAAGAAGTAAATTAAACAAATTCCATAAACACATCTATCACATTAAATGAAATTTATTTATTTTTTGTGAAAAGAAATTCAATATGACCAAATATTTCATCTTATTCAGCATCGCTGCATTCACTCGAAAAATCCTCGGATGTACAAGTGTCACCTAATGAAACAATAATTTCTTCAATGGCAACATCAATGACACCATCCTTTAACCAATAATCTTCTTCAATTTTCCTTACATGCTCACAGCATGCTTTCCATTTTTCCTTGGTGTATTTACTGAACATTAATTCCAGGTATTCTCTTTTTTCATTTAATGCAGTCGATAGGCACCCTTGAGCTACCCTATTTTTTATATCACACTAATTCAATGGGGTTTAACTCTGGATGGTATGGTGGCAAATATAATAGATTATGACCATTATCTTTCAACATTTCCTCCACAACAAATTTCTTTTCAATATTTAATCTCTTGCAGATTTCTAATAATTCAGGCTTTTTTATTTCAATACTATAGGGTATTTGGTTGACCTTAAGCCACTCTACAATGTCTTTCTTAAACATCCAAAATTTGGTTTTTTTGTTAACTTGCATGCAATGATCTGCAGCATTATCCATAACCACCACACTATTTTCTGGCATGTTTGGTACTAGCATTTCTCTCAACTTTTCCTCTTTTTGTTGGTGTGGAAAAATTTAATTTTCCATCTGTCTTTAACATTTTCTGACCTTCTTTCACTATTTTAATCACAGTGGGTTTCAAAAACTGCGATATTTCACATACTACATCTAAAATAATGTAATCAAGTCTATGTATCTCCTTGTTTTTTTAGGTAGTCATGAAAACGGAAAACCATTTCTCTAGCCTGCCTTCTGATCACTTTAGTAGATTTTCCCGTCTCTTTCTTCTTGGGAGTCTCGTAACTGCATGAAGGTGTTGACATTTTAGCGGTTAGATCACAATCAAACTAACAAAAACTAAGTATACCAAAAACTAACAACGAAGTAAGGTACCCTAACTGTTATAGTGCTTTTCTATTGGCCACTAAAATGACGTCACAGTTCGCGCATGCGATTCCCAGGTAAATTACTTGAGGAGTCGAGCTATACCACAGTTCTTTCAATTTGTGCATGGTAAGGTTTGAAACGTGGGGTCTAGTGTTGTCGTTCCTATATATCCAGCTTTTTTACTTTCCCTATGCACTTTAAGTGTCTGAAAACGGTAGGTGCACTTGCATTTACTTGTAAGAGTTCTCTAACTGTTTGTTAGGGGTTTCCTTCTACAGTTTGTTTGAGGACATCGTTTTAAATTACAGATGGAGGTCTTCTTTGGGGCTGTTTTTCGAAGACGGTATCCCCAGCAGAAAACTTAGCGAACCAACGGCGAATGGTTCGTTCATATACACTCCCTTCCAAAAACTCCTTACAGATATTTCTAGCAGTATCAGCTGCCGAATAGCCGAGTTTAAACTCTTAAAAAATATTACACGAAAATCGCGTGTTTCCATGTTCATATTTGGAGGTATACTAAAAAGTGTGTAATTGACTGGGAAGCTAATGTTTATGAAAGAAAAGTAGAGGATTAGTAACTGCTTAATTATAATATATAAACCTTTGGAAGTAAACATTAGAAACCCACCAAATCCTCTATGTATTTCAAAAATTATAAAATCGGACATTTCATGCGAAGCAACACAATATGTATATGCCTTTCAGCTGCTTCACAAATTTTTCCACATTCTTTTACTTATTTTTGTTTGACTTCATAAGTTATGGAGTATTAAATTTCTATTGCAAAACTTAAATATTTTCAGCGTTTTTCGATTCATTAGTGTTTATTTTATTATTATTTTTTTTTATGGGGCCCTAAAAAAATCCTAATTTCATCAATGTTGATTTTTTTCTTTTTAATGCTGTCTTGTTTTTACTGACCATTGCTTTTTTTAATTCGTCGTGAGGGAGAAAGGATAGAAGGTGAATTGACGCTTCGTAATAAATTAAAACTTGATTTTCAAATGTTTCTCTCTTACTTATAAATAATGGTCTGTCATTAAAGGCGTACTGAGCATGCTTATGTTCGACGTGTTTTAAGAGTTGTCGGAACATTTTTCTTTTTTTCTCCTGAATATTTTCATCGATTTTTTTTTTCATATTTTATATTTAGCTATTCCTTGTTCTCATAATGTGATCATAGACCGTTTATTTCTAAATATCATAAAATAAACACCTCACGACGGTCTCAAATATTCAATATATTTTTAAATGTAACAGGAGCTTTCGGTGCTCATAGCACCATATTCATCTGTATAAAATCAATTAACAATACATTAGTACATATATTATTATTTTATCTAAAATTTAAAATATGTCTTGCATATGCCCAATCTCTTACCCTTTTTTCTCGTTCCCTTAAGGGAGAGTCTTTGTATAACTGTGTGTTACATCAGTTGTGTCATCATCAGTTTAAATACCTAAAGTAGGAATATGTATATGATATTAATAATGCCCAATGATATTAATAATAGATATATAAATGTCTAAAATAGGTTTTTTATATATAATTTACCTACTCGTCGTGGGGAGAGACATGCACTCGGCATAGCTGCCACTTGTTCTCTACCCTATTTCCGACGAACAAGGCGCCCCCTAGGTCCGGAATTAGAAACTTATATAGATAAGAGCTTGTATATGTTAAAATTTTTTAATTTTATCCAGAATGTGTGAATAATGTAAAGGGATGTGCGCAGCTTCTTGTTTTTCATTCATAAGCTTATTTTGATTCGCCGCGATATATATGGATTCGAGTATTTTTCGCTTAGCCCACGAATCTGATTTATGGAGAATTTTGACATTGCCAAAATCTATTTCATGTTGTAATGTGTTTGCATGATTAGACAGTGCCGTTTTAGTTTTAGAATTAGGTTTTAAGTTACTCTTGTGATTATATATTCTGGTTTTTATATCTGTAGATGTGAGACCAACATATGATTTATCACAATTTTTACATGGTATATTATATATTACATTTCTATTGTTTTCTAAAGGTGTTTGGTCTTTTATTTTTGTTATTATATTACGTATCGGGTGTCCTGGTTTGAGAGCAAAATTATATTCTTCAACATCAAATTTATGAAATGTATTTATAATATTATAGGTTAAACTATTTATATATTTGAGGGGTTTATATGGGCGGTTAGTTTTTGTAGTTGATGTGTCGGTAGAAGGTACGCGGACTGGTTCTGCTTTATCAACTATTGTTATCGTTTCGTTTTTACTAAAATATTGTTTTATATTGGTTTGGGTAGGAGGGCGAAAAGATACTGCAATATTATTTTCAGAATTTTGTATAGTGTGATTTGGTATAGAATTTTCATTTGGTGTTTTGGAAATGTTGTTTCTATTTGGATTTTGGTGTTTTTTTAAACCTGTATACCACAATTTAGAAATTAAACTATTGGGATAGAAACTGTTTTTTAATATGCTAAAATTTTTTGTTTACATTCGTTCAAAAATATATCGTCCGTGATTTTTATAGCTTTATGTATAAGATTCGCTCCAACATTAATAATTTGGGATCTAGGGTGGTTGGAGTAAAAGTTGAGCACATAGTCTGCTGTTGTATCCTTCTTATACCATTTAGTGTACAGTTTTTTGTTTCTACGGACAATAGTGACATCCAAATAATTAATGCAGTTATTGCTTTCTTTATCGCAGGTGAATTTTATTTTTGGGTGAATGGAATTTAACTTTTCAAAAAAGATTTTATGTTCATCAGTTTTAAGTATAACAATTAAATCATCTATATATTTCTTTATTAATAGGGGTTTTATATCTGATTGTTCTAGTGTTTCCTTAATTATGTAGTTTAGGACAATTCCCGATAAATTGACTGATAAACACCCTCCCATTGGTAGCCCGAAGATTTGTTTATATAATTTATTTTGAAATGTAAAATATCCAAATTCCGTGCATAATTTAATCCCTTCAAGGTACATGGTCTTGCTTTTAATTTGGGTGAAAGGCTCGATTTTGTCCCCATTATCAGAAATCAATTTGTATACTAGTTTTAGCGGCGTATTTGTAAAGAGTGACGTCACATCGTAACTTATCATGGAATAATCGTCTTCTACAGAAATTATCTTATTTAATTCATTTTTTAATTCTAATGAGTTTCTAACATCAAATGGGTTGTCATTAGAGAAATTGTCAAGACTAGGA